>CM075813.1:39926184-40349943 GCA_037975025.1 Excoecaria agallocha | reverse complement strand
ATCTAAGCACAACAACCTCAAGTTTCTCAACAGTCCTATTTCCTTCGACAGCTCTTTATAACGCCAGGTACTTATTGCAAGAATTTCCAAATTACCAAGATCTCCAAGAATTTGAATATTTTGAAAAGAATCACAAATTAAGGTTCGAAGTTGCTCTAGGCCCTTCAATGACTCTGGCAAAGCTCTGATACTGGAAAGTTGTAGAACTTTGAGCTCTTTCATCCCTTCAAAAAAATTATTTGGAAGGTTTTGATAATAATTTTTGCCTTTACACCGCATAAGTTCAAGCTTAGGGCACCATAAGTGAACAGGACGTTCCAATGTATCCTCATAAAGAAGTGAAATTGCCTTGGCATCTTTATACCCGTTCGTGGCTGGCAATCTCATTTCAGCTTCATGTCGCACCTGTTGAGATATCATCACCAACTTAGGTCTAGAGTTTTCTTAAAATGATGATGATGATGATGATAATAATAATAATAATAATAATAATAATAATAATAATAATAACAATAACAGCAGCAACAACGATTTGTAGTAGTAGTAGTAGCATTAGTTTCAAGAATTCTCTAGATTTTTTATGTCGGCAATCAAACCGCCTTCAACGAGTATAAAAGAAGTGATTGTATGTCATTTGTGCACAAAGTGTGTGCATAAGAATATGTGAGAAGTGAGAGCTGTGTGCCTCGTACGCGGAGTGGTAGGTGTGTGTTTGATGAGTGGAGTGATGTTGAGCATATTTTGGTTAGAAATATTACAATTAATTAATATATTAAGTTTTGAGTTATTCAATTTAGTTTTCTCTAATAAATTCAACATTACCAAATAAGAATGCTCCTCTTTGGATGCAATGGTTAAGGCAATATCGCGAACAAGATCATGCATCTTGAAAGTTTCAGAGCTATCACCATCAAGTAACAAAAATGATTCTCTTAGCTTATCAATAAGGACGTGGACTCTGTTTCTTGCTTGTTGAAGGTTACCAACGTTTTTAAACAGCCTTAGACCCATAGCATACCAAACCAATACCTCAATTGGAATATTAAAATCTTCAGGAAATAGGCTACAAAGCAAAAGGCATGACTGGGCTTCCTTGGGTCTCAAAAGATTATAACTTAATTTAATTGGGGAGTACACAGCTCTGTCCATCTCTTCAATGCCATCGGGATTGGCATTCTTCAATTGTAGGAGCGCATCATTCCAAGTCCTTTCCCCTCTGTTTTTTAATGCCTTGGCCACTGTAACAATGGCAATAGGTGACCCCCCCAATTCACCCAAAATCTGTCTCGCTGTTTGATGCAAATCTCGGTTGTCAAAAGAACTTCCTACCGATGCCATCTCTTTGAAAAAGCCGCAAGCGTCTTCATCTGATAAAACTCCAATAGGGAAGTTTTCTTTACTTCTCATTCTGTTGCACACACCTTCATCACGTGAAGTTAGAATAATTTTGCTTCTTTTAATCACACTCGGTGATGGAAGTCCAATTTTTTCAAAATATTCATCATCCATCTCCCTCCAAACATCATCGAATATTAAAAGGCTGCTTTTATCGGACTCCATAAACTTATGATGCAGCTTTCTTGCTCTTTCATCCGTGTTACAATTATTTTCAATTTTCCATCCAAAGCAAGATATAATATCAGATTGTATTTTATTCACGTCAGGCTCTCGGGACACAGTTGTGAATGCAACCAAATCAAACAATTTCTCACGTTCAACTATTCTCACAATCTCCTTTGCCAGTGTGGTTTTACCCATGCCCGCCATTCCACAAATACTAATCATGTTCGACCCTTCAGCCCGCAAAGCATTCAATATATTATTCTTAAGTGATCGCCTGGAATCAAAATCCTTCACACCTTCAAGGTTGAATGATGATCCGATATTTGGAAATGGAACATTATAGGCCAAATCACCCAACGGTGGAGCTCTTCCAAGTATCCTAGTGACTTCCTCTGTCATCTTGAAGGCTTGGCTGCTCAAAGAATAACGCGACCATGGAGTTTGACCACCCTCGCTGCTTCCTTCAGTTATGTTTTCCAGAAATTGGGAGATATTTCTATTCAACTGCTCTGCCTCAACATGCCAATTGGTTACCCTTGGGACAGGTGTCTTCAGTCCTCTACCGACATCCTCAATGAACATCTCAGCTTCAACCATTATGCGACTTAGATTCATGGTCTCATTTTGCAGGTTCTCGATGTTGCTGTCATAGAAGAAGCAGCATAAATATTGTTTGATAGGCGCAAAAATGGGTTTCACAATTTCACCACCAATGGCAGTAAAAGCCCCCTTAATACAAGCCATAAGACACTCCATCTTTTTCTTTCTGAAATGTGATAGATTCGTTGAAACAGACAACTGTAACAAAATAAAAAAAAAAAAACCAAAGAGTTAGAAAGAAGGAATAAATCAGCAAACAAACGCCACAGAAGGAACCACTAATATTTCAGTGTTGCAATTGTTAAATTCTTTTTATTGTTATTGTTAAATATTTAATAAAAACTTAAAGATTTTTTTTATTTATTTTATAAAGAACCAAAATTTAAATTTAGAAAAATTTGGGGGAGGGCAAAATACAAATTTAAAAAAAAAAATTCATGTAATTTGCAAGTACCCAAAAAGATTGAGGGAGTTTTGCTTTGTATCCACCACCGTTCATAAGTACTATTTCATAGAAAATGGTAATTTCGTAATTAAAATGAAAACAAAGGAGCATAGCAGTAAAATTAAACATGGAACGATGTGTGTTGGAGAGATCATTGCTTTCCTTCTTTAATGAAAATCAATAGCAAAAATTATAAAGCAATGAGAAACAATCTCCTTCACCACTTCAACTCAGATCGATCTTAAGAAGATCACTATAAAAACAACAAATTAAATTGCAAGAAAAGCAGACCACTTCAAGCTCATATAAATCTGGAATTGAAGGAACCCATTAGCTAGAGGTGTTTTCGATTTTCATTCCCTCTACTATATTTTAATATACTCCTATTTCCCGACCTTATTAAGGGAATTTATTCTATATTTTTCATACCACTTTCATATCATCAAAAAATCCCCACAACACAATAAAATCCACAAAACTTGCTACAAAGAAATTCTCTAAAGTGAAATTACATAAAGCAAATAAAACTTACATTGCAAAGAGAGTAAAGAAACCCAAGACTTCCACCAAAACCAGCAGTATGCTAAAAAGCTATACTTATGGAATAAAGTCTCAACTCTCGAGCCTTATATTTTTGGCTTGTGATAAGATTTTTTTTTTTTTTTGAAAGGAACATGTGAGGCATAAGATAGATGCACCTTAATTACATTATCTTAATATTATAGAAAAGTCATTCAAGACTATTGGAATAAAGTCTCAAGACTCTCAACTCTCGAGCCTTATATTTTTAGCTTGTGATAAGATTTTTTTTTTTTTTTTTTGAAAGGAACATGTGAGGCCTAAGATAGATGCAACTTAATTGCATTATTTTAATATTATAGAAAATTCAATCCAGATTATGTCACGATTGCAGAAGACAGAGTCGAGTTAATAGGCGCAAACCCACTTCAGGCCCAAGCTGACTTATTGGCATTTGAATTTCAAATTACCAGTACCCACCAATTAAATAAATAATTATTTTTTATATATTAATTAATAAACTGACAATTTAGACACTTGCAAATATTTTCGAAAATACTAGAATGTTTTAATTTTTTTTTTAGTTTGTGAAAAAAATAAATAAAAGTGACACTTAGGATGAAATGAATAGAGTATATTTATAGATTGAATAATACCTTGAGGCGCGTATGTAAGTATTGTTACGCCATAATGATCCATTGATCTAAATGTATGCGCACCAAAAAAAAAAAAAAGAGAGAGAAAAATAAAAGAACAACATTATCATTTACTCTCTTTCATCATATTCGTTCAAAAAAAAAAATTGGAGAATTTTTGCCTCCAAACCATTGAAAATTGAATATTCTTACTGTCCAACTTTTTTTAACCCATTTTGCCCTTAAAGTCAGTTTTCAATGGCATTTTTACCTCTAAAATAGACGAAATGACAACTTGGCTAATAGTACTAATGGTGCCTAATCAACACGAGACAAGTCAGCAAACTTTCTCTTCTAATTATCAATCCAATCAGCAAAAAATAATTAAAAAAAACTAATGTGTGTGGCAAAAAATTTAAAAAATTAAACTTAAAAAAGGCTTTTCCACTCTCTCCTCGTGTTCTTCTTTTTCTTCTTTCATTGCTTCTACTTCTTTTTTTCAGTTAAAAATACCCAACCAAATATTTTAAATTTTTGTTTTTTTCATTTTTTAATTATTTTCTGTAATTTTAATTAGCTGTATGCTATAAATTTTTTCGATGTTGTTGGTTTTTGTCCAATTTTGCAAACTCTATTTTTGGGCAAATTGAACAAAGTTATGCTTATGATCCCACCATTCAACATCACCGGAAATGGCAATTCTGATCCCACACAAGTCCCATCTATTGTCACAAACAGCTCTCTGTAAGCACCATTACCTTGCAAAGAAATATTATTCATTCTTAAGTAAGAGACGGATGGATTTGTGTACCATGACCCATTATTTCCATGAGATGAAACATGGAGTTCCAGAACAGCCCGACGGATGTTGTTTGGAACCAGAATTTGCTTCGAGTTCAAATCCAATTCATTATGTACTCTGAACCAAAACCCATTGTCTCTATCATCAGATATTGGGATGATCAAATATGAAGGTCTATCGTAGAAATTCAAGGCACCTTCTGTTGGGGAAGAGAACTGAACAAGACTCTAAATGAAAATGTTGGGAAGAGAACTGGACAAAACTTTAAAAAACTGCAAAACAGAGTTAAATAAAAACAGGATACTTTGAGGAACGTTATATAAACAACAGATGGAAGAAAGTATACTGCTGATACTTTATATGTTTTATTAAAGCTGAAACTAGCCTTTTATAGGCTTTACAAAGTAACTGCCAAATCAAAAAAAGAGAAAAATCTGGCACTATCTCTAACGTGCCTCAACTGAATCAGAAAAACAAGGAAACAATTAAAATGTGCTAATACCAAGTCAAAGCAGTAAAAGAACAAATAAACTGCAGCTGTCAATAATTTTGAATCAATTATTCAACACTCCCCCTTGATTCAAAATCGCACACTCCTAGCTGCTTTCTGAAATAAACATGTTTCTCACGGGAAAGAGATTTTGTTAGAATATATGCCACCTGCTCATATGTGCTGCAATACTTCAAAATAATTGAGCCATCTGACACGAGATCCCGAATGAAGTGAACTCGAATATCTATATGCTTGGTTCTTCCGTGAAAGGCTGGGTTTTTGGACATAGCAATTGCAGCTTGGTTATCACAGTAAATTTCAGTTGCTTCTTGCTGTTCTTGATCAATATCTGCTAAAATTCTTCTTAGCCATACAGCTTGACATGCTGATGAAGTTGCAGCTGTATACTCTGCCTCAGATGATGACAAGGCTGTTGTTGTTTGTTTCTTTGAACTCCAGCACACAACACCAGTTCCAAGGCTAAAAACGTAGCCAGATGTACTTTTTCTATCCTCCAAACACCCTGCCCAATCACTATCAGTATAGCCAAGTAATTTGAACTCTGTTACATGACTATACCATATCCCAAAATTAATTGTTCCAGAAATATATCTAAGAACCCTTTTTGCAGCTCCAAAATGATGTTTTGATGGACAATGCATAAACCTGGAAATAATTCCTACAGCAAAAGAAATGTCAGGGCGTGTATTTGTCAAGTAAATTAAACCTCCAACCAAGCTTCTAAAGCTTCGTGCATCAGCTAGTTCAGTCCCATCATCAGCCAGCAATTTTTCATTCAAGTTCATTGGTGTGGTTGCAGTTTTACAGCCCATCATATTAAACTTTTTAAGAAACTCAGCACCATATTTCTTCTGCGATACAAAGATGCCATCTTCCACTTGTTTCACCTCAAGCCCAAGAAAGTACTGCAACTCTCCAAGATCTGTCATTTCAAATCTCTTCTCCATAGAGGCTTTAAATTCATTAATAAGAGCATAAGAAGATCCCATATAAATCATATCATCCACATAGAGACAGACAATAAGAAAATCAGCAGCACTTTTTCTAATGTAAAGGTTGGGTTCATACCTACTCCTTTCAAACCCATTTTGAAGAAAGTAAGAATCGATTTTGTTGTACCAAGCACGTGGTGCTTGCTTCAGTTCATAGAGAGCTTTTCGCAGCTTATAAACTTTCTCCTTTTTTCCTTTAATAATGAATCCTTCAGGTTGAGCAACATACACCTCTTCATGAAGTTCACCATTTAGAAATGCTGATTTGACATCAAACTGATATACAGTCCTTTTTAAATATGCAGCCAATGCCAAGATAATTCTTATGGTCTCAAATCGTGCAAGTGGAGAAAAAATATCATCATAATCCACACCCGGTTGTTGTGAGTAACCCTTCACTACCCGTCGCGCTTTGTATTTTTGAATGCTGCCATCTGCTTGGAATTTGGTTCGAAAAATCCATTTGACTCCAATTACTTTCCTGTCTTTGGGAAGATCTACAAGTTCCCACGTTTGATTTTTCTGAATTGCAGCTAGTTCTTCTTCCATTGCCCTTTGCCATTCTTCTTTTTGTATAGCTTCTTCGTATGTTGTTGGATCAGCAGCAAACAAGGCTTGTGTGGCTTCATAAATCTCCCTCAAGGATCTGACACTTCTTGGAGCAGTTTCTGGTGAACTACTGCTACTCGATGATAATACATTTGGTGAAGTTTGAGAAGACGAACTTGAAGAATTTGGGGAAGGTGGCAGCTGAACTTCAGGTTATGGAGCTTCACTTGAGACTTCAAATTTGGCACTTTCTTCCAGTTTTTCATCCCAAATCCAGCTAGCTTCCTCATCAAAAACAACATTCCTGCTGACAATCACTTTGCCTCTAATGGGATTATACAACCTATATGCTTTAGATTGAGTGCAGTAGCCAACAAAAATGCATTTTGTTGATTTATCATCAAGTTTACTGCGATTATGTGACTCAATTAAAGCATAGGCAATGCACCCAAAAACCTTTAAATGACTTACCCAAGGTTTCCTCCCACTCCAAGCCTCGAATGGTGTTTGATTCAAAACAGCTTTTGTTGGTGATAAGTTGAGCAGATACACTGCCGTTGCTACTGCTTCTCCCCAAAACTGATCTGGAAGTCATTTAGCTTTCAGCAGACTTCTTGCCATTTCAACAACCGTTCTATTTTTGCGTTCAGCGACACCATTCTGCTCTGGAGTGTATGGTGCAGTCAGCTCTCTTCGCAAGCCTTGTTCTTCACAAAACTGATTAAATTCCTGTGAGACAAACTCACCACCTCGGTCTGTCCGCAGTGCCTTGATGCAACCTCCAGTTTGTTTTTCCACAAGTGTCTTGAATTTTTTAAAGTTTTGAAATGCTTCTGACTTGGACTGTTGGAAGTACACCCAGCTCATCCGACTGAAATCATCTGTAAATAATAGAAAATATCTACTTCCACCATATGATTGTGTTTTCATAGGGCCAACTAAGTCAGCATGTACAAGCTCAAGACACTCAGTTGCTCTCCTAGACTTCCCTACAGGAAATGGTTTTTTACATTGTTTCCCATACACACACCCTTCACATACACCTAAAGACTCAATTCTAGGTAACCCAAAAACCATTTCTTTTTGACGCAACAATGTCAGACCTTTTTCACTTAAATGCCCATACCGTAAGTGCCATAATCTAGACTCACTAACTTCTTTGACAACAAGTGCATGGCTTTCTATACTAGAAATTTCAAGAGGAAATAGTTTGTTTGGTGTCATGCGTACATCAACTACAATTTGATCTGATTTTTTATCTCTAATGACACATGATACATCATCAAACACAATAGAATATCCCGTGGTCATGAGTTGCCCAACACTCAATAAATTTTGTGACAAACTAGGAATGTAATAGACATCATGGAGAAGCTTTACATTACCATGGTTGTTTTTTATTGCCACGATGCCTTTGCCTTCCACATGGATCTTCTTGTTGTCTCCCAATGTCACCTTTTGTTTGAAAGTTTCATCAAGTTCCTTGAACAGTAACCGTGCACCAGTCATGTGGTGAGAACATCCGCTGTCCAAGAACCAAATGTTGCTGCTGTTAATTTCTTCTTGATGAGCCATGAATAATTTGAGTTCTTCTTCTTCTTCTTCTGCATAACTAGCTTGCTCTCTTCTTTTTCTTTTCCAGCAATCAGCTTTTATGTGCCCAAATTGTTTGCAATAATAGCATTGAACACCATTTTTGTTGCCTTCTTGTTGATTTTGGTGCTCGTTACCTCGACCTCGTCCTCTACCACGACCACCTCTTCCACGAAAACCTCCTCTGCCACGTCCTCTACTGCTTGCTTCTCTTTGCTCATTTTTTTGGTGTGAAATCTCCCCCTTCACATGAAATGCCTTTTCATCACTCCTGTCATCTGTTCTGTTCAGCCTCACCTCATGGGATTGCAATGAACCCATCAATTCATCAAATGTGTAAGTAGCCAAATCTTTAGATTCTTCTATAGCTGCTACTACATGATCAAACTTTGGAGTTAAACTTCTCAACACTTTAGCAACTACAGTTTGATCAGAAATCTTCTCTGAATAAGATCTCATTTGATTAACAATTGCATCTACTCTAGACAAAAACTCTTGCACTGATTCTCCACTTTTCATATGCAAGGTTTCAAATTCACGACGAAGGGTCTGAAGTTTTACAGAGATTACCTTCGAGGAACCTTGGAACGCTATCTGCAAAGTGGTCCAAGCTTCTTTGGCAGTAGTTGCTGCTGCAATTTTTGAGAAGATTGACTCATGTACTGCTTGCTGAATGAAGAACAATGCTTTAGAATCCTTCCTCTTGTTCTCCTTAAGCCTGCCCTCCTCATCTGGATCAGCAAATCCATTTTCAACCAAGTCCCACAAGTCTTGAGACTTAAATAAGGTCATCATCTTGATACTCCAGAATTCATAGCTTTCGCCTTTGAAGACTGGAATGGATGGCTGGGAGATGCTCACAACACTGCCGTTGGTTGCCATGAATAATTTCACGCCCAGTTACAAACGAACCAGCGCTCTGATACCACAAATGTTGGGGAAGAGAACTGAACAAGACTCTAAATGAAAATGTTGGGAAGAGAACTGGACAAAACTTTAAAAAACTGCAAAACAGAGTTAAATAAAAACAGGATACTTTGAGGAACGTTATATAAACAACAGATGGAAGAAAGTATACTGCTGATACTTTATATGTTTTATTAAAGCTGAAACTAGCCTTTTATAGGCTTTACAAAGTAACTGCCAAATCAAAAAAAGAGAAAAATCTGGCACTATCTCTAACGTGCCTCAACTGAATCAGAAAAACAAGGAAACAATTAAAATGTGCTAATACCAAGTCAAAGCAGTAAAAGAACAAATAAACTGCAGCTGTCAATAATTTTGAATCAATTATTCAACACCTTCAACCAAACTAAGACTATTATCAGTAACTTCTTTGGCTAGGACTGGAAGATTCAGGTTTTTACTAACAGTACTAGAGTTTCTTCGGTAAAAGAAGATAATTCCAATGATGTCGATATCACCAGTAGAGACATTGTTAACAATGCTTTGAAGCATCATTGTAAGATTAAGGTTTGTTTGGGCAAAAAGAGAGGAGTACCTAGTGATATCCTTTCTGATTCTCCGCAAGAGTCTAGATTTGTTGGTAGTCAGCTTGGGGTGTGCTAGTGCGGAGTAGCTTTGCACCACCAAGCCATAAACCAGAAATGCGATATGATGTGTCATTATTGCATTCATCATGAAGATTAAGGACAACATAGGTCCAAGGATAGGAGCAACCAGCAGAGGGTGAATAAGAGGTGGAAAAGAGAGAATTGGCGGTGTTGGTGAAGCTATGATTGATGACTTGAAGGTTGCATGATGGGGTCAAATGATCTGATGGTGAAGGAGGTGTGATCTTGAAGTATTCTTGAGATTCTTGCAAGGTTAGTGAAATGAAAAGGAAGCAGAGGAGAAGGAGAAATGCCACCATTTTGTAGCAAGAGAGTGCTTGCTAAGTGTTTTATCTAATTATTCAGGCCTTTTCTTCTACTACCTAATATAAAGAAATGTGCACATACAAATGCAGTAAACGGATCATGAATTATGGATGCTTTGCTAGTCACATAGCATACGCTAGGTTGTGTCAGAGAAATATAGTATGAAGTAGAACGTGGAACTAGAATCTCATGCTGTATGTGGAACTTGGTTGACCAGTCAGCATTGGTATTTACTGAACAATATAGAAAAATACAATTTTTTTGCCCACAACAAAAATAGTTGAGGTTCAAGGACCCAATTGAACACAAATTTAGTTGTGGAACTTAAATAAATAATTTTAACAAGTTCAGGTACCAAAATAAACTTTTTTTCACCATCAAAAGTACCCTTCAACTGCGAAGAAAACCACTACTCTTCATTATCAAAGTTCCTTGGATGAAACTGCTATAGCTATATATGATGATCATACTTATTGAGCATTACTATAGATGATGGCACATTTCCTTAAGATAACATGATTAATATGCTCCTCCCATCTTAATTTCTGTAAAACTACATCTGAACATTAAGAAACATCCATCCACTATCCACATGTCAAATAGTCCATAAGAATGCATTTGCAGATTATACTATGACAAATAACCAATTTCTCAATTAACCTAGTCATAAATGGATTTATACCAATTGACGCTTAATAGCATAAATTATGACAAGATAAGGAGGAAAGAGGAGACTATTTAAAAACAGGTACCAACCTCCTCGGCACAATATGAGGAGATAACAAATAATCTTGCCACATAGCAACTCGTAAATGGGCTTGACAAAGATACAAAACATTCCCTATTAAATGGCATCTTTCGCTAAACTTCAAAAATCCCAATGCGAAAGATGCCTCGATTCACAATCCTTCAATTTTTCACATATCAGAACAACATGAAATTTTGAATATTTGGGTGCGAAAGATGCATTGATTCGCAATCCTTCAATTTTTCACATATCGGAGCAGTACGAAGGGAGCGAAACTTTGGGCACGAAAGATACCTTAATTCGCAATCTTTCTATCTTTCACATATCAAAACGGCGCGAAACTTAGAAAATTCGAGCACAAAAGACACCTTGATTTGCAATCCTTCAAATTTTCAAAGATCGAAATAGCATGAAACTTCAAATATTTGAGTGCGAAAGATGCCTTGATTCGCAATCCTTCGATCTTTTACAAATTGGAACAACAAAAAACTTCAAAATTTTAGGCTCAAAAGATGTCTCAATTGGTAATTCTTCGATCTTTCACAAATTGGAATAGCACGAAACTTCAAAAATTCAAGCACAAAAGATGCCTTGATTTGCAATTCTTTGATCTTTCACAAATTGGAATGGTGCAAAACTTCGAAAATTCTCAGCACGAAAGACTCCTCGATTTGCAATCTTTTGATCTTTCGCAGATCAGCCTTCAAGGATCAGAATATCGCTAACTGATGCCAGCCGTCCAAATTCATTCAATCTTTCATTGATCGGAACAATGAACAGATAGCAACGCTTGCTTCTCAAAATGCCATCGTTAACGAAACGACAAACCCCCTTCAAATAACAATTCAACCTTCTAATCTTTGTGACAGATTAGAAAGCTACAGGGGGATAAATGATAATACCAAATTATTATTTATCCAGGTTGGCCCAATAGCTCCAGGTCCATCTTGAAATAAGAGAAATTCTCAAGTCCAAACCTGGATATGATCTTATTGAATCTAGATATGAAGATATCTGACAAACACAAGAATCGGAAAGATAAGGTAGCCCAATCGGATTGTCAAATCTCAATCTTCAACGAATTACTGATATACGCCACCATCTCATCTATCAATCACTTAGTATCATAGTGTCGGATATCTACTTTGACATATAGATAGACCACTTAAGTAGCTCTAGGTGTTTCCTATAAATATTGGGCATCCTTTCAAGCACAATAGGTTGAACTCTCTTAATCTCTCTCTTTCTTCTTTACACTCTCCCGATCCAAGTATTCCTTACTTGATCAGCAATTGACGGTTGATTTCTTTTTTCTATTATATACTGTTTTAAAAACTCTATAAAATATAATTTTTTATTAGTTGATTATTGACTGGATTTTATTTTTCATTTAGATCATAATACTTTTTTTTGGCTAATCATATACGTAAATAATTTGTTTATGGATAATAATGGCAATTAATATCACTTAATTTTAACTTTTTACCAGACACTTGAATCTATATCCTCCAAAGTAGAAGGGCAACGAACAGGAGGTACATCCTCCATTCAAATTGTTTCTTTATTTAACGAGAGAGCCCATTCAGTCATACATTGAGCTGCTTTATTGCCCATGGGCCACAACATCTTAAATAGTTGCAACACTAACACGGCTTTGAATGGATGGAAATAAAAGTGAATTTTTCACTATATATGGTTAATTAAGTCTTAAATTTATGTAAAAAGCTACAAATTGCACATTAAGGAAAAAGAAAAACAAAGTATATGAATAAGGAGTTATACTGACCTGCTAATCGGATAATATATTCTTCAAAATCAGCAATGCACGAGATGGAAAGAAAGAACTGCAGCAATGGGAGAAAGGCAAGAAAGTGAATTGCTATATTCAAACAGTAAAGATACAAAAAGCACAAACCCAGAAGGTTCCCATTAGCTAGAGGTGTTCTCAATTTTCATTCCATCTACTACATTTTAATATATTCCTACTTCCAACCTTATTAAGGGAATTTATTTTATATTTTTCATAACATTTTCATATCATCAAAAAATCATCACAACACAATAAAATTCACTAAACTTGGTACAAAGAAATTCTCAAAAGTGAAATCACATAAAAATAAATAAATAAATAAAACTTACATTGCAAAGAGAGTAAAGAAACCCGAGACTGCCACCAGAATCAGAAGCATGCAAAACAACCCCAACCAACGACCCTCAAACTGAAGAAGGATTTAGCACGAGGGAAAAGGAGAAGGAACTAAGCCTGGAAGCTGTGAAACGGACAGAGTAGAGTTAATAGGCCTAAACCCACTTAAAGCCCAAGCTGACTTATCGGCATATAGTGCGTACTCATCTGAACTGTTAAATCGTGTAAAGTTTAACGATCGAATAATCTAAATTTTTACATATCAAATCACATGATATATATAAAAAAAAAAACCAATGAAAAAAAATGAACAACTACACAAAGTCACAAATACATTTCTTTTTTATGCTTAATCATTTAATATTCAATATTTATTGATTTTGCATTAGATAGGCTTACCAATGGCACAAAAATGTTTATAATTATGGGATAGCGTGAAACTGGTGGTGGGACCTTTAATAATAAAATTAAATTATTTTTATAATAAATCTAACAGCTCAGCCGGTTCCGTTCCTTAATTTATATGCATGCATGTGCTCGGGTGCGTTTCGGTGAGAAACAGTTTTAGGCCCATATATCAACTTGCTACGATATCAGAATTTGGCAACTGCTTGAACTTTCAGCCAAATGAGCAGACGATAATATTAAAATAGCTACTTATTAAGACTAAAAGATATTGTACATAAAAACATGATTAAAGTAAGCTGCAACACACAAAAGCAATAACAGTACCCGGTCAACAACACAGGTTATACTCCTACTTTTCAATTTTCATTCCATCTCCTACATTTTAATGTACTCCTACTTCCGACATTATTAAGAGAATTTATTTTATATTTTTCATAACATTTTCATATCATCAAAAATCACCATAACACAATAAAATCCACTAAACTTGGTACAAAGAAATTCTGAAAAGTGAAATCACATAAAAGAAAAATAAATAAATAAAACTTACATTGCAAAGAGAGTAAAGAAACCCAAGACTTAATTAAGTCTTAAATTTATGTAAAAAGCTACAAATTGCACATTAAGGGAAAAGAAAAACAGAGTATATGAATAAAGAGTTATACTGACCTGCTAATCCGATAATATATTCTTGAAAATCAGCAATGCACGAAATGGAAAGAAAGAAGTGCAGCAACTGGAGAAAGGCAAGAAAACTGAATTGATATATTCAAACGGCAAAGATCGATACAAATAACACAAACCCAGAAGGATCCCATTAGCAAGAGGTGTTCTCAATTTTCATTCCATTTACTACATTTTAACATATTGCTACTTCCGACCTTATTAACGGAATTTATTTTATATTTTTCATAACATTTTCATATCATCAAAAATCACCATAAAACAATAAAATCCACTAAACTTGGTACAAAGAAATTCTGAAAAGTGAAATCACATAAAAGAAAAAAAATAAAATAAAACTTACATCGCAAAGAGAGTAAAGAAACCCAAGACTTAATTAATGTAAAAAGCTACAAATTACACATTAAGGGAAAAGAAAAACAAAGTATATGAATAATGAGTTATACTGACCTGCTAATCCGATAATATATTCTTGAAAATCAGCAATGCACGAAATGGAAAGAAAGAAGTGCAGCAACTGGAGAAAGGCAAGAAAACTGAATTGATATATTCAAACGGCAAAGATCGATACAAATAACACAAACCCAGAAGGATCCCATTAGCAAGAGGTGTTCTCAATTTTCATTCCATTTACTACATTTTAACATATTGCTACTTCCGACCTTATTAACGGAATTTATTTTATATTTTTCATAACATTTTCATATCATCAAAAATCACCATAAAACAATAAAATCCACTAAACTTGGTACAAAGAAATTCTGAAAAGTGAAATCACATAAAAGAAAAAAAATAAAATAAAACTTACATCGCAAAGAGAGTAAAGAAACCCAAGACTTAATTAATGTAAAAAGCTACAAATTACACATTAAGGGAAAAGAAAAACAAAGTATATGAATAATGAGTTATACTGACCTGCTAATCCGATAATATATTCTTGAAAATCAGCAATGCACGAAATGGAAAGAAAGAAGTGCAGCAACTGGAGAAAGGCAAGAAAACTGAATTGATATATTCAAACGGCAAAGATCGATACAAATAACACAAACCCAGAAGGATCCCATTAGCAAGAGGTGTTCTCAATTTTCATTCCATTTACTACATTTTAACATATTCCTACTTCCGACCTTATTAAGAGAATTTATTTTATATTTTTCATAATATTTTCATATCATAAAAAATCACCATAACACAATAAAATCCACTTAACTTGGTACAAAGAAATTCTGAAAAGTGAAATCACATAAAAAATAAATAAACAAATAAAACTTACAACGCAAAGAGAGTATAGAAACCCAAGACTTCCACCAAAATCAGCAGTATGCAAAAAGGCTATGCTTGTGGAATAAAATCTGAACTCTCGAGCCTTATATTTTTGGCTTGTGATAAGAATTTTTTTTTTTTTTGAAAGGGACATGTGAGGCATAAGATAGATGCACCTTAATTGCATTATCTTAATATTATAGAAAAGTCATTCAATACTATTGGAAAAAAGTCTAGCCTTGTATTTTTTGCTTGTGATAAGTTTTTTTATTTTTTTGAAAGGGACATGTGAGGCCTAAGATAGATGCAACTTAATTGCATTATCTTAATATTATAGAAAAGTCATTCAAGATTATTGGAATAAAGTCTCAACTCTCAAGCCTTATATTTTTGGCTTGTGATAAGATTTTTTTTTTTAAAGGGACATGTGAGGCCTAAGATAGACGCACCTTGACCCTATCAAACGACCCTCGAGTTAAAGAAGGAACTAAGCCTGGAAGCTGTGTGATGCGGATATGAGTTGGGAATTTTTGCACTAAAACAGCTAGCTGTTTTAGTGCAGTTTCTGGGTGTCGATTTTTATACTAAAACAGCTAGCTGTTTTAGTGCAATTGACTGGATGTTTTCAAGTTGGGCACAAACGCAAGAATTACTTAGGCCAGGGTTATAAGTTGTTATTTTTGGTATGTTTGATTTTAGGAAGTGTTTTATTATTGCAGTATTCTATTTTAGGTAGGACTCCCATGATTTACGTTATTTTGTTTTCCTTTATATGCTTGCTTTCGTTTTTCAATTGTATCTTAGACTTTGATTTGAATTCAATTACTACAATTCTCTTTGGAGAGTATTTTCGCTGCGTCAGGTGGTATCAGAGCCTAATGGCGATCGAGAATGAACACGATGTAGTCCGTGAGACTGCGGATCGTGAGGATGATTGGCTGCAACGTTTGGAGCAGCGTTTGGAGCAACAAATCGATCTCAGATTCCAGCGTTTTGAGAGATATTTTGAGGAGATTGTAGATCGGTTAGATGCTCTGGGTATGGAATTACCCAGGGATCGGAACGTTAACAGAAGACCAAGAGCAGAAGTAGCCCGTGGCACCCCTGTTGACAGACCAGTTCCAGCATGAAGACAGGTTCCATACGAAGAGGAATCAGATGAAGATGAAGACATGGAACCAGTTCGCTATGGCCGCTTTCAACCATACGGTGGCTATAGACGGAGGGATGTTCACGAGGAACGGGATCAAAATGAATTTCATTTGAGAGTAGACATTCCTTATTTTGATGGGAGTTTGAATATAGAGGAATTTCTTGATTGGCTTGCTGAAATCGACAGGTTCTTTGACTACATGGATGTTCCTGCAGAGAAGCGAGTCAGGATGGTTGCTTATCGACTGAAGAAAGGAGCCTCCGCCTGGTGGGAGAGAGTGCAGAGTAGGAGAGAAAGAGAAGGACGGGATCCTGTCCGGACATGGTTTAGAATGAAATAATTGTTGAGGAGTGAATTTTTGCCATCGGATTATGAACAGATTTTGTTCCAGCAATATCAACGATGCCAGCAAGGTAATAGGACTGTGCAAGAATACACAGCTGAGTTTATGAGACTATCTGAGAGGAATGATTTAGTGGAGTCTGAAGGTCAACAAGTGGCGAGATTTCTGGAGGGTTTGAGACCAGCGTTGAGGGACAGAATTGGCGTGCAGGTGGTACGTACTCTATCTGAGGCCAAAAACATGGCTATGAAAGCTGAATTGATGCAGCAGGAGAGGAGCAAGAGAACTTTTGACAACAACAGATCGGCAGGTCCCAGTGACAGATTCAAAACGATACAAGAGATTAACTCACGAACTGGAAGCACCCGTTTCACCAATGACAGACGTGCTGAAGATAGGACGGGAGACAAGCGTGCGGTGGTTGATGGGAAAAATAAAGAAATACAGAAAGCCGACAATCCATATGCAAGGCCGAATGCAGGGAAATGTTTCAGATGTCGACAACCAGGCCACCATTCCAATGACTGTCCCCAGCGAGGAGCACTGAACTTGGTGGAGCGAGAGGAGGAAGACGACGGGATTTGTTGTGAAGTTGATGGAGAAGAGGCTGAGGATTATGATGAACTGGCAGAGGAGGGCCAAAACTTCGTGATCAGGCGTATGATGCTCACACCCAGGCAGGAAGAAACGACCCAACGCCATCAGCTATTTCGAACTAGGTGCACAATTAAAAACAGAATTTTTGGTGTTATTATTGATAGTGGTAGCTGTGAAAATATTATTGGGAGAGATGTAGCTAGGAAGCTGGAACTTCCAGTGGAAAAACACCCTCAACCATACACTTTAGGGTGGATAAAAACAGGAGCTGAAAGGGTAGATGTAACCGAGAGGTGTAGGGTTCCTTTTTCCATTGGAAAATACAACGATGTGGTATACTATGATGTGGTGGATATGGATGTATGTCAGCTACTATTTGGTAAACCGTGGCAATATGATGTCGATGCACAACATTCAGGAAAGAGTAATGTATACCGATTGAAGAAGGATGGGGTTAACTTTACATTGCTGCCATTATCCAGCAAATTAAGGGACCAAGAAAGGGGGCAATCATTCTTGACTGTCTCACAGCGGTTCGGGAATGAAATGCAGGAGACAAGGCAGGTTCACCTGATGATTGTTAGGAAAGTTTTGCATGCTGAAACAGATACACGGGTGCAGGAGTTTCCAAGTGCCATACACCCGCTGCTTCAGGAGTTCAAAGAAATTATGCAAGAAGAGATTCCATCGGGTTTACCACCTATGAGGGATGTACAGCATCACATTGATTTGGTTCCAGGAGCTAGTCTTCCTAATCTACCCCATTATCAAATGAACCCGAAACAAAGCGACATCCTGAGGGAGAAGATTGAAGAGTTAATTAGGAAGGGGCACATACGTGAGAGCATGAGCCCATGTGCAGTCCCCGCATTACTCACGCCCAAGAGGGATGGAAGTTGGCGCATGTGTGTGGACAGTAGGGCCATTAACCGGATCACGGTGGGATACAAGTTCCCCATTCCAAGGTTAGATGATATGCTGGAGTACCTCGGCAGTGCTAAGTGGTTTACAAAACTTGATTTAAAGAATGGATACCATCAAATTCGAATTCGAGCTGGAGATGAATGGAAGACTGCTTTTAAAACCAAGGAGGGCTTGTTTGAGTGGTTGGTTATGCCCTTTGGCCTCTCCAATGCTCCTAATACATTTATGCACCTGATAAATCAGGTACTTAAGCCTTTTATCGGCAAATTTGTGGTAGTGTACTTTGATGATATTCTGATTTACAGCCACTCTGAAGAGGAACATTTGTCACATTTGCGGGAAATCCTCACAGTTTTGCAAACCAACAAGCTCTATATCAACCTCAAGAAATGTAGTTTCATGACATCAAAGCTACTGTTCTTGGGGTATGTAATTTCAGCTGAAGGAATTATGGTGGATGAAGCGAAAATTCAAGCAATTCGGGATTGGCCTACACCAACTAATGTCTCGGAACTTCGTAGTTTCCATGGGTTGGCCACATTTTATAGAAGGTTTATAAGGAATTTCAGCACCATAGCAGCCCCTATGACGGAGTGTCTGAAGAAAGGGAAGTTTGTATGGACGAAAGAGGCTGCCAGTAGTTTTGAAAATTTGAAGGACAGGCTGTGTTCAGCTCCGGTATTGACACTACCCGATTTTGACAAGCTGTTTGAGGTTGAGTGCGATGCTAGTGGGGTAGGCGTGGGGGCTGTACTGTCTCAAGAGAAGCGGCCAGTAGCCTTTTTCAGTGAGAAATTGAGTGATCATAGGAGGACGTGGAGCACCTACGACAAAGAATTTTATTCTGTTGTCAGGGCACTTAAAACGTGGGAGCATTACTTGATTGGGAAGGAGTTTGTGTTGTACTCGGACCATGAATCTCTAAAATATTTGAATAGTCAGAAGCGAATCAGTAATGACATGCATGCTCGATGGGTTTAGTTCCTGAGCAGGTTCCCGTTCATCTTGAGGCACAAGTCGGGAGCGCAGAATCGAGTTGCGGATGCTTTAAGTAGGCGGGGTTCGCTATTGCTCACTTTGAGCAATGAGATTGTGGGCTTTGAACATCTCAAAGACGACTATGCTCAAGATGTTGATTTTGGTGGCATTTGGGCCAAAGTCTCCAAGGGAATTCCATGTGAATTATTTTATATCCATGAAGGGTTTTTGATGCATGAAAACCAGCTATGTTTGCCTAGAACCTCATTAAGAGAGAAAGTCACAAGGGATTTGCATGGTGGGGGTTTTGCTGGGCACTTGGGGCGTGACAAAACTGTGGCCGCAGTTCAAGAGCGTTTTTTTTTGCCACATTTGCGGAGAGATGTCTCTAGATTTGTTGAGAGGTGCCTCATTTGCCAACGAGCCAAGGGACAATCCAAGAACAGCGGTTTATACATGCCTCTTTCAGTGCCAGAGAACATTTGGGAGGACCTTTCGATGGACTTTATCTTAGGACTGCCAAGGACGCAAAGGGGCTCCGATTCAGTTTTTGTCGTCGTTGATCGGTTCTCCAAAATGGCTCATTTTATTCCCTGCAAGAAGACTTCTGATGCTGTAGTGGTGGCAAGGTTATTCTTCAAGGAAGTGGTACGACTCCACGGCATTTCCAAGACCATCACATCTGACCGAGACAACAGGTTCGTGGGACATTTCTGGCGCACCTTATGGAAGATATTTGACTCTTCTTTGAATTTCAGTAGTACAGCTCACCCCCAAACGGATGGGCAAACCGAAGCAGTCAACAAGACATTGGGAAATTTGATTCGAAGCATCTGTGGGAATAAGCCGAAACTTTGGGACATCGCTTTGTCTCAAGCAGAATTTGCCTATAATAATGCTGTCCACAGTGCCACGGGAAGAACTCCATTTTCCATTGTGTACACCAAGCCACCACAACATGCTTTAGATCTACTCAACTTGCCAAAGGAGGTGCCAAGCAATGTTAAAGCAAAGCAGTTGGCTGAGCAGGTTGTGGATGTCCACGTGAAAGTCCAACAGAAGTTAGAGGAGGCAAACCAGAAATATAAGCGAGCTATTGATCGACATCGGCGTCAAGAAGTGTTCAACGTTGGCGATCAAGTTCTGGTGTTCCTTCGCAAAGAGAGATTTCCTGTAGGGACTTACAACAAGTTACAACCGAAGAAATATGGGCCATTTTCGATTCAAAAGAAGATCAACGATAACGCCTATGTGGTGGAGTTGCCGAGTTTCATGGGAATTTCCAAGACCTTTAATGTGGCAGATATCTACAGATTCCATCCTGCCGATGCCCCTATGTACCCATAACACTCGAGGTCGAGTTTTCACAAGTGGAGGAGACTGATGCGAACATGAGTTGGGAATTTTTGCACTAAAACAGCTAGCTGTTTTAGTGCAGTTTCTGGGTGTCGATTTTTGCACTAAAACAGCAATTGGCTGGATGTTTTCAAGTTGGGCACAAACGCAAGAATTACTTAGGCCAGGGTTATAAGTTGTTATTTTTGGTATGTTTTATTTTAGGAAGTGTTTTATTATTGCAGTATTCTATTTTAGGTAGGACTCCCATGATTTACGTTATTTTATTTTCCTTTATATGCTTGCTTTCGTTTTTCAATTGTATCTTAGACTTTGATTTGAATTCAATTACTACAATTCTCTTTGGAGAGTATTTCCGCTGCGTCACTGTGCAACAGACAGAGTCGAGTTAATAGGCCCAAACCCACTTCAAGCCCAAGCTGACTTACCGGCATTTGAATTTCTGTCGGTAGAAATGACCAGGCAGTGCTCTTAATGGGGGACTTTTTTAGGAATGGTGTACTTTTCTTATTTATTTAGGAAATGGAAGTTGTTTTAAAACTATTTGGGAAAATGGGGTCGGACACACCATTTCCGCAACGAACCACTGCAAAATCAGCAAAGTGGGACCCGCAGCCGGAGTGGTTGATGAAGACTGATTGGTGGTGGGGCCCACGGTTCCATTTTCGCAACACAGTGTTGTGGAAATGGAATTTTTTTATTTTTTTAATATATATATATATATATATATATATATATATATATATATATATATATATATATATATATATATATGTTGAAATAAAAGTGTTCTATTTAGAGAAATTGTTCAGTATGATGAATTTAATTGCAAAAATAAATAGAAAATTTTGAAAATTAAATATGTAAATTAAAAAAAAAATTAAAGTTTATGGTAGGTACCAAACCGATAAAATCGGATACCGAAATTTTTTAATTTTAGCTAACCAAACTTATAAGATAACGGAACTCAAATAGAAATTTTTTATCAATTCGGTTCGATTAAAAATTATCAATTAAAAAATAAAACGACATCGTTTTGAACAAATATATAAAAATGGTGTATTTTGAACAAATATAAAAATGATGTCATTTTATATAAATATCGATCGGTACATTTATTTTTCAAAATCGAACCAAACCGTATTAACCGAATATGTTGAAATTTTAAAATAAAAAAACAAATCAAAAAATAATTTTGTTGGTGGGGCCCACAGCTCTATTTTCGCAACACTGTACTGCTAAACTGAAAAAAATCGAAAAAACAATTGATTTTTTTGGTTATATTTTTTATTTCCCTGTTCCAATTTCATCACAAAATCAACCCCATCAGATTTAAACTTATTGGTTTTATGTAATTAAACAAATGGATTAAATTATTTCACTTAAATTCATTTGTTCAAAACGATGTCGTTTTATTTTTTAATTGATAATTTTTAATCGAATCGAATTGACAAAAAATTTCTATTTGAGTTCGGTTAGCTAAAATTAAAAATTTCGGTATCCGATTTTATCGGTTCGGTACCGACCATAAACTTTAATTTTTTTTTAATTTACATATTTAATTTTCAAAATTTTCTATTTATTTTTGCAATTAAATTCATAATATTGAACAATTTCTCTAAATATAAAACTTTTATTTCAACATATATATATATATATTAAAAAAATAAAAAAATAAAAAAATTCCATTTCCACAACACTGTGTTGCGGAAATGGAACTGTGGGCCCCACCACCAATCAGTCTTCATCAACCACTCCGGCTGCGGGTCCTACTTTGCTGATTCCGCAGTGGTTCGTTGCGAAAATGATATGTCCAACCCCATTTTCCCAAATAATTTTAAAACAACTCCCATTTTCTAAATAAATAAAAAAATACACCATTCCTAAAAAAGTCCCTCTTAATGGATCCTTCGGGTCCAAAGCATGCTCCTGCCCACTGATTAAACAAATAATTGTTTTTTCTATATTAATTAATAAAATGACAAGTTAGGCACTTGCAGATATTTTCAAAAATACTAAAATGTTTTAATATTTTTTTAGTTTATGAAAAAAAAATTAAAAGTGATTCTTAGAATGAAATGAATGGGTTATATTTAAAAACTAAGTAGTAATTCTATGAGCGTGCATATAGTACATGCTCATAAACTGTAATGATTTAATGGTTTGGATGCAAGCACACCAAATAAAAGATAAATAAAAGAAAGAAATTAGAGATGGCAAATGGATGGGTTGGATGGATTTGGATTGGGTCATTAATGAATGGGTCATTAATGGGTCAAAAAATATGGATCATTAATGGGTTGGATCATTAATGAGTTGGGTTGATTTGGATCGATCCATGGATTTGGGTTAATTTTGAATGTTTATTTTTAAAAACATTAATATAATATAATATAATTTATTTTATCCTTTAATAAATTTAATAATTTAATTTTTATTATGAAATCTAATATTAAATTTAAATTTATTTATTATTTTTTAATTTTAACGAAAATGATAATTATTATTATTATTTTCACACTAGTGAATTGTCAAATTAACTTTCTAACGTATTTTTATATTCATTAGATCACAGAAAATTATTTTGATTTTATTGAAAAACTTTTTTTAAGATTAAAAAAAATATTTATATGTTAGAAAGCGAAATAATCAAATTTTATGGAGAGACCATTTATAAGATTCATTCAAGTTCGGGAAATAAAAAAAGATTAATGGTTTTATGGACACTGTTCGTTCCTTGTATTTCCAACACTGTTACTTGTCTAATAGTATGGTTTGTTGTTTGGTTGAAAATAATTCCTTCATATGCATTTAATTATGCCGAAAACTTGTAATTTTGAATTGTATTTATATACTATTTTCATCGAAATTTATATTTTCTTATAATTTATAAATTAATTTTAATATTTATAAGAAATTGAAGCATCATAGTTTACTTTATGTGCATATATATATATATATATATATTGAAATTATTTAGAAAGCATCTTATTATTATATAGATGTATGAGATTTTGTAATAATAATGTGATTTTGTAATAATAATAAGAAGAAGAATAATAATGCATAATCCTTCTTCTTCTTATTATTATTACAAAACCACATAAAACACCCATTGAGTTAATATCCAATGGGTCAAGATCTTTGAATTTTGAAAACACCCAATGGTTTGAAAAGTGAAGTGGGTCAATTTTGGATTAATCCAATGGGTATTGGGTTGGGTTGAAAAATAAAATGAGTCAATTTTGGATTGACCAAATGGATATTTATATGAATTGGGTTGGGTTTGGATCAATTTTTTTTAGGTAAATTTAGATCGATCCATGGATTTGGGTCAATTTTGCCAGATCTAAAAGAAATAAAAATAAAAGAATAACAATATCATTGAAAAAAAAGGTCAAGGTGAATTTTTGCCCCTCAACCATTGAAAATTGAATTAACTTACAGGTCAACTTTTTTAAACCTATTTTGCCCTTAAAATTAGTTTTTCAGTGCATTTTTACCCTTAAAGTAGACGAAATAACAACGGTACTAATGGTACCTAATCAACACAAGACAAGTCAGCAAACTGTCTCTTCTAATTATCGATCCAATCAGCAAAAAGTAATTAAAGAAATTGATGTGGCAAATTGTGTGGTAGAAAAATTAAAAAATTAAAAAATATTTTTCTCTCTCCTTGTGTTCTTCTTCTTCCATCGCTTCTACTTCTTTTTTCCAATTGAAAATACCCAACCAAATATTTTAATATTTTTGTTGTTTTTCATTTTTCTAGTTGTTTTCTGTAATTTTCATTAGCTTTGTGTTTCAACTAATCCAATCATACTCTGTCATGCATATGCAAAGTTTGCTAAAGTTATATTACGATTCTCATCCCAACGTCGACCATACCTTTGAAATGACGTACTCTCATCAAATATAAGAGCCAAAGAAAATATAATAGCACAGCCCGTCCCGTAAATGAATTTATATACACATGCTAGGGTGAGCTTCGGCAAGATATAGTTTTAGGCCCATATATCAGCTTGTTACGATGTTAGAATTTGGCAACTTTCAACCAAATGAGCAGATGATAATACTAAAATAGCTACTGATTAATACTGAAAATATTATATATAAAAACATGATTAAAATAAGCAGCAACGCACAAAAGAAACACTAGTATCTGGTCAACAACGCAGGATAGCGTTAAAACAGTGAATAACAGACAAGGAAAGTCTTAAATAATTATTGGGCCACAATAGTAATGGTGATATTAATTATAGGAAAATGGAGATGCAGCCATAGCTCAAATCATCTGCAGAAAGCATACCATTAGTGACTGAAACAATCTTGGAGTAACAGATTGACTCATCTTTGTAGCTCAACCGACCGCTGATCAGTACTCGATTCACCGGTTATACACTAGGTTGCTCCTCTGCAATCTATATCTGCCCATTTGATATCTGGATATTGTTAATAGAACTCGACAAGTCATTGCCATTTGAACATCTCTCCTCAAAAGCATGAGAAACATTTGCTACGATTCTTCCTGTTAAAGTTATCACACTTAGAGGGTATTTCCTCTCAACAACAATGCGGTTAAGAAGCTCTCCTTTGTCATTTAACATCTGCATTTCTTTGTGTACCTTGATCTTCAGCTTAATAAATTATGACAAGATAAATAAGGAGGAAAGAGAAGAAGACGGAGCCCCCATGCTTACACGGAACTTCGGGATATCATCATAGCCAATGGCTTTAGCCATGTAGAGTGGGGTAACACCATGGTTGCTCTTTGCATTTGAATTGGCTCCTCTTCTGACTAAAATCTCAACAGTTTCTAAGCTGCCACCAAACACAGCCAAATGCAGGGGAAGATGACCTTCATCATCCTGGCATTCCAAATCCACCCCATATTAAACTAGCGTTGCTACTATGTTCTTGTGCCCTTTGATTGCTGCTGCGTGCAAGGCAGGAGAACCATATTGGTCACAATAGCTCAAGCTTGCGCCTTTCTGTAAGAATGACTTGAGGCGGTTTAAGTCTCCTCGTCTTGCTGCCATTAGCACCAGTTCTCCACATTCCAGAATCTCAACAATGGCCTCCTGTGTTGTTAAGCAATGCAGCAATTAGAAATGAAGCTGCGAAAATGACCTCTGTGTCTGATACTTCCGCTAACGGCTTCTCCATTGGAGATACAAGGAAAGTGAAGTAGCAGAGAAGCTTTAGCTATCAATGGCTAATGGAGAAGAGAAGAGAGTAGTGCGTTGGCGGATTTTGATGCTCGGACAGAGCAAGAGATGGGTGAAAACGACATTGAAAGAACAAAAAATTTCAGAATGGATTTGGGCCCAAGTCCGACTTTTGTGCAAATATTCCTATTTAAAATCAAACCAACTTCAACCAATAAAAATTAAAAATTAAAAATTGAACTTGTATCATCTTATAAACCGAAATGAATTGAATTTGTAAAGAGAACGAAACTAATCTCACCAAATTATATCAATTAGTTTTCTTCAATCAGTTCTATAAGTTGTTTATATTAAAATGTAAAGATAAATATATATACAGTACATAATTATAAAATACTGTTTTTAAAAATTCGATGATTCGGTTGCTAGTTTTAGGTTATAAAATATAATCGAACCGATTAAATTATATTTTATATTGCAAACCAATTAGATTAAAAATCGAAAAAATCAGCCCATATGAACCAAATATTCCAATTCTTTTTTTCACAGTCCTATTTGTAAGCTTTAATTCACCAACCTCATCCACCAATGTAATTAATTAAAAGAAAAATATACTTAAACCAATATAATTTACTCCCTTGATCCACAAATAAGTATTTATAGAAAAATAAATATATATTTTTTAATTTTTATGAAAAAAGTCAATTTTGCTTATTAGACGCTAATTTACTACTAAAATAATTGAATATTTGTTGAATGACACTAGCAACCAGAAGTGAATTATCCATGATTGATGGACATGAATATTTACATATCAATTGAATAAGAAAGAAAGTAAAGCCAAGAAAATATAGCATGGTCAAAAACATTATTTAAATCTATACATTTTCTTTATAACTATATTAATTAATTATCAAAAAAAATTATTATAAATTCTCCATATTCATTTATATTTCTAAGAAGAAAAGAAGTTAGGTTCTATATTTATTGTATTTTGAAATAATGAAATGATCAAAGCGTTATTAAATTATTGCAATTCAATCTTAAATATATAATCAAATTTCTTTGGTATGTTATGAATAAGAAAGAATCTAAAGCAAAGCAAGGACTTATTGAATAATTGATTCAAAATCATTAATTTTTATGAGTAACAAAATTAGTGAATTTTATTTTAATATTTTAATATTATTTTTGTTAATTGTTATTTAGTTAGTAGAGTTAACGATGTTAGTGAAGTTAATGAATTAATTAGGTTATGAGTTGATTATTTAGTGGAATTAATGGATTAGTGATCTGAATTTACGATTAAAAGGTAAGCCCATAAATATGATAAAGTGATGGCAGCCAACAACGTAATGATTCCATTGATAGTAATAATTATATACAAGAAGTGGTTGGCTATAGATGTGCTGTTGGGATTACACGGGATTACAAGAATAAGTGCTGTTGTGCTGTTGTGATTTACGGGATTACAAGAATACAAAATTTAAATTTTAAATGCTAGTTATCCCCTTATCATCCTCCCTCAAGTTGAGGGGGAGGTGACCGAACCATCAACTTGCCTTTCAAGTTTTCAAAACGCTGGCGTGGTAATGGTTTAGTAAGCAAATCAGCCAATTGGTCATGTGTAGAAATATAGCAAACGTCAAGAGCTTTGGAGAGTACTTTATCTCGAACATAATGAAAGTCAATCTCTAAGTGCTTGGATCTTGAATGAAAGACTGGAGATGAAGTAAGATATGTGGCACTAAGATTATCACACCAAAGTTTTGGAGGTTGGAGGATGGGACAACCTATTTCTCGTAGTAAAGAACACAACCAATGTAACTCATTGACAGTGGCAGCAATAGCACGATATTCAGCTTCAGTTGAGGAACGAGAAACCGTCCGTTGTTTTCTTGAACCCCAACAAATAAGATTATTTCCAAGAAATATAGAATAACCCGTAACAGATTTTCTATCATCCAAATCACTGGCCCAATCTGAATCACAATAGGCCGAGATAAGAGAAGAGGCAGAGCGGGTAATAAATAAACCTTGATGACAAGTGCCACGTAGATAACGCAATATACGTTTGACAGCAATCCAATGTTGTTGCTTGGGTGAGTGCATAAATTGGGCCACTTTGTTAACAGCGAAACAAATATCAGGTCTCGTGAATTGAAGATATTGGAGACCACCCACTATGCTTCGGTACAAGGTGGGATCATCAAAGGAATAATCCCCTGTATGCATGAGTGTAGTAGAGGAGCTGAATGGAGTAGAAATGGCATGACAGTTCTGCATGTTGGCTCGCTCTAGAAGATCTGAGATGTATTTGGATTGATTGAGTAATACACCATTAGAGAACCAATGAGCTTCAATACCCAAGAAATAATGAAGTTTACCCAAATCTTTGAGAGCAAATTTTTGTTGTAGAGCAGCAATAATATGTTGAATAAACAAAGGATTGCTACCCATTAACAAAAGATCATCAACATATATGAGACAAAAAACACGAACACCATTGTTTGAAAAATAAAATAGTGATGAGTCGGTTTGAGATCCTTTGAAACCAAGAGTAAGTAAAGCATCAGTGAGACATTTGTACCATTGTCTTGGTGCTTGCTTGAGGCCATACAATGATTTATGAAGCTTGCAAACATGTTGAGGATAGGTTTGATCCACAAAACCTTGAGGTTGTTCCATAAAGACATCTTCCTCTAATTGACCATGGAGAAAAGCATTAGAAACATCTAGTTGCCGAATACTCCACCCATTTGAGATTGCTATGGATAAACATAAGCGAACAGTAGTTGGCTTTACAATAGGACTGTAAGTATGATGAAAATCAATACCAGGGCGCTGATGAAATCCCTTTGCAACCAAACGAGCTTTATACCTTGAAATTGAGCCATTCGGGTTTCGTTTAATGCGAAAAACCCATTTGCAACCGATGATATTTTGTTGGGGATGATAGGGAACCAAAGACCAAGTCTTATTCCTTTGTAAAGCATCAAACTCATCTTGCATTGCTAGTCTCCAATGTTCATTACTATTGGCAGCTTTAAAGGAAGTGGGTTCAGTTTGATCATCAATGGCAGCAAGAAAGGATTTTGGTTTGAGAGAATTTGTTTGAGATCGAGTTACCATGGGATGGGTCTTATTTGGCGCAGATGGGACAGGATTAGATTGATTCATATAATTTGTTAAATCAACAACAAGAGATGAATTTGGGGGATTTGAGATGGAAGGATCAGGTGGGAGAGGACTTGTAGTAATAAGAGGGGTTTGAGAACTGATTGATTGGGTAACTAAAGCAGAATTGGAATTGGAAGTGGGAGCTGTTGGTAAATTTGATGGAAGAAAAATGACTGCAGGATTTTGTGATGATGGACTAGATACTGGCACATTCTCTTGATTCGAAAAGGGAAAAACCTGCTCATCAAATAAAACATGGCGTGAGACAATAATTTTGTGTGAAGTTAAATTTAAGCAATAATAACCCTTATGAATTTTACTGTATCCTAAAAAGACACAAGCAGCTGATCGAGGAGATAATTTATCTTTAGCATATGGCCTAAGCCAAGGATAGCAAAGACACCCAAATGTTTTGAGCTCATGATAATTAGGCAATGATTGAAAAAGCATTTCATAAGGGGACTTATTATTTATCGTTGGAGTGGGCAAACGATTTATAAGATAAACAGCAGTATCAAAGGCCCGATGCCAGAATTGATTAGGAACTGAAGAATGATGGAGAAGTGCAAGACTGGTTTCGACTATATGCCTGTGTTTTCTTTCAGCACAACCATTTTGTTCAGGAGTTTTAGGACAAGAACTTCGTTGTGAAATGCCATTTTCAAGCAGATAAGATGATAGAGCTTGAAATTCACCACCCCAATCTGCTTGAAAAATTTTAATTTTGCGATCAAAAAATCGTTCAACAATGTGCTGAAATTTAATGAATACATTTAGAACCTCAGATTTGTGTTTCACAAAATAAATCCATGAGTATTTGCTATAATGATCAAAAAATAAGACATAATATTTATTATTGTCAAAGGAAGAAATCGGAGATGGTCCCCATAAATCACTGCAAATAAGGTCCAATGGACCATGAACTTTAGTATTAGACATAGGAAAAGGCAACTTATGAATTTTACTTAAACTGCAAGCATGACACAAGGTATTAAGATTATTAGAACTAAAACTGGTGGAACTAGAAGCTAAAGCACGACGAACAACTCTAGGAGAAGCATGGCCTAGCCGAGCATGCCATGTTGATAAAGAAACTGAATTAGCTTGCGGGACAGCTTTTGATGGAGTGAGAGACAAAGAATATAAGCCACATTTATTCCGGCCTGAATGAAGAACTTCCTTCGTGTGGATATCCTTAATATCAAAATGATCAGAGAAAAATTCAACAGAGATATTGTTAGATTTAGCAAAATTAGAGACAGATAATAAGTTATTAGAAACAGAAGGAACACGTAAAATATTATCTAGCTGAAAGAAACAAGAATTGGAAGTTGAAAATTGATTACAACCAGTATGAGAAATAGGTAAGGTATTACCATTGCTTATTTTGACTTCATCAGGCCCTTGATAATCATGATGAATTGCAAGATTTTCCATGTCCGAAGTAAGATGATGTGTTGCCCCAGTATCTAGTAACCATTGTTGAGGGCTAGGAGTGTGAGGAGAGGCAAAATTGGCTACTGGTTTGGGCAAAAGTGGCTGTGAAAAATCAGGTTGGCGTCGAGGAGAAGGGCATTGGCATGAATAGTGTCCGCTGCCATTACAATTATAGCATGTAACTGAACTTTCATGAGAAAAGGAAGAGTAAGAATTACTCGCCTGAGATGGTAAACGACCACCATTTGAATGCAGATGATGTTGTCTTCCACGTCCTCTACCACGGCCACCACGGCCACGAAACTGAGAGTAGCCACGAGTATGGGAGGCATTGGTGGTGTGAACAGCATGGGCAGTAGGTAAAACAGAGTCATGCGAGATGGAATTGTCATTTGCAAGACTCATTTCTTCACTAAGTAGAAGGCCATATAACTCATCAAGAGAAACCGAATCTGTCCTGTTTTCGAGAGATCTCACAAAAGGTCTGTATGTAGAACCAAGACCATTAGTGATAACTTGAACAAGATCGTCTGCAGATATAGGATTTTTCAGTGCTGCCAACTGATCAAAAATTCGTTTGGCTCGTTGAAAATACTCTGTAATAGACTCATTTTTCTTTTCTAGCTTATATAAGCTATTCTTCAAATTTCGTACCTGTGCTTTAGATCCAGAAGCATAGGTTGCTTCAAGTTTCAGCCATGCTTCACGTGCAGTAGCTGATCCAACAATTTGAGAAACATAAGTTTCAGACATGGAGCCAATTATCCAACTAAGAACTAGCTGATCTTGTCGAAACCATTGTTGCCAGTGAGGATTAGGCTGATCATCAATGAGTTTAGATAGAGGAGAAACCGAACCATCTATATGTTTTGCAAGATCATAACTGTGTAAGAGAGGAAGAAGTTGTGTTTGCCATAGTAGGTAGTTTGTAGAGTTCAATTTTATTGATAAATGATGGGCAATATTTGGTGGATTTGTAGATGAGGTCGAAGAGGAGGAGGTAGAGAGGGCCATAGTGTGGAAGAAGAAAGAAAAAAAAAATAAAAGCTGTTAAGCTATTTGTGCTCTGATACCATGATAAAGTGATGGCAGCCAACAACGTAATGATTCCATTGATAGTAATAATTATATACAAGAAGTGGTTGGCTATAGATGTGCTGTTGGGATTACACGGGATTACAAGAATAAGTGCTGTTGTGCTGTTGTGATTTACGGGATTACAAGAATACAAAATTTAAATTTTAAATGCTAGTTATCCCCTTATCAAAATAATCATATGTAATTTATTTTTATGAAAAATTGGGTAATGAAATTTATATATTCTTTATCCTAAAAATTTCCCCAAGACTTTGGCTGATAGACAAACTCAATACTCGTAAACAAGTTTTAATAATCTCACATGCGCGATGATAACACGAACTGTTATGCCTCAGCCGATTTGTCCATGTATCACCACATGTCACTCAGAAGCTTTTCGCAGTTGTCGATAGCACCAAAACTTTGGTTCCTCCTCATGTAACTTTTATAATACAAAACATTTCTTCTGTGCGTTTACTAAGCTAGCTCTCTGCCATGGCGAGCTGGTGCAATAGCATCCATTCTTCTCATTCGTTTCCCGTGTGATCCTTCTCTCTCGCTCGTAAAACTTTCCTTCTTCTTCTTCTTCTTCTTCTTCTTCTTCTGTTTGGCTTTGTTCTCTTCTGCAGAGTGAAACTTACAGCTATCAACAATGTTCTACTCTCACCAGCTTCTTGCTCGAAAAGCACCTCTTGGACAGATCTGGTGACTGTTTCTTTTGAATTATTTTCACTTCTTAGCTACGTATATTGATAAATGTGAATTTATCTATATTTTTAATATGTTTTTACTATATTTTTAGGATAGTTTTGTGTTAATTTAGTTGTTTTATTAGTTGGTTTCTTTAATTGATGTTTTAATTGTCTAATTAAATATTTTTGGTATTTTTAGGACTTAATTGAAAGAATAAAGGAAAGTTTGAAGGACTTGAATAAAGTTTGGCTTTGAGATAGCTTGGCAAAGAGAAGCAATTCACGTTATAAGGCAGAGGCAAAACACTAGGTAGAGTGTGAATCCACTCCGTGGAGTGTCAAGGCACTAGGTAGAGTAAAAGGTTACTCTACCGAGTGAAGGAAAAAAAGGGAAGTTTGCTTTGCTCCACCGATTGACAATATGCTCCACCGATTGAATTGATTCTCCAAGCACGCAAGGACTTCCCAAGACTCTTAAATAGGAGGTTTCCTGCTTATATTGGAAGTCTAAAAAAAGAAAAGAGGAAACAATGGTTGAATCAACTTTCCTTTTTGAAGATATAAACGTGCATTTAGCTCTTAGGAGAGGAGTTTTTTATTTCTTAAGTTCTTAGATCGGAATGGTGGGTTCTATTTTCTTTCTCTTTTACAATGTTTTTTTTTTATGTTTAGCATGAGTAGCTAAGTTTCTAATTCCGATTCAAGGGTGAATTGATTCCAATTGTAATTTTGTGAGGCTTTGAACTCAACAAGGATTTCTTCAATCTATGTAATTCTTATTTCCTTATTCTTAATTTCTATGAATTATTTGTATTGATTAACTTGACGCCTTAATTCAATATTGATTTTTTTATTGCTATCCATGAGTTTGTGATCCGTAATTATCATGAATGATTGATTTTAGTAGCAAGGAATTGGCTTATGTGTGTGTGATTTCGGCTTTCCAAGTTACATAGTTTGCATAATAAATTCTAGGCAAATAAAGATGCAAAGTTAATTGAATTGTAACTATCTCGATCAATTAATCTTTGTCTTAGTCATTCTCATTAAATTCTTAATGCTATCATTGAATTGATATGGAACGCTATCGTGCCCAGTTAAATTAATGGTAAAATTTGATTTTAAATGCTTTGTTTGAGTCAATTACATTAGGAGAATTACTGCTTTCTACGGCTTTTCCGATTAAGTAGACTAAGTTCATGGATTGAGAAATTAATCTTTAAGCCTATGATCAAAGTTGCAACTGGATGAGATTTACGCCTTTGAATTGAAAGTTTGGTAAGATTGATTTTCATTTAATTCAATATTTTTGCTTTCTATTAATTTCTTGTTAATTTACTTTTAGTTTTAATCCAAAGATTCAAAACCCCCATTTACTTTATACTTTTATTTTCAACATTGAGAAATTAATCATCATAGTTCTCTTGGGATTCGACCTGGTTCCATTATTTTTACAAGTTAGTTTAGGTGAATCAGTATTTATTTTTGGAGGGCGTCGACAACCCGATCAAAATTTGGCGCCGTTGCCGGGGACTATATTTTTAGTTTCTCATTGTTTCATTTATTTGTGTATTTTTGTTTATGACTCATTCTTCTCAGATCTTTGATTTGCAGTATAATCCTGAAATTGAAAAGACAGCGCGGCGATTGAGAAAAGAAACTAGATTAAGGAAGAGACACCTTAAAGAAGAGTTGGAGATAGAATCGACAATTGGTGGAATTTCGATATTTGAAGAATTTGAAGAAAAGATGGCTGATAGAACTCTCAAAGAGCTAGCTGTACCAGATTTGAATCAACAACTTTTATGCATTACTTTTCCTAACCTTGCAAATGATTTTGAATTAAAATCTGGTTTGATTCATTTAGTTCCCTTTTTGTGGCTGTGCAGGTGAAGATCCCCATAAATATTTGAAGGAATTCCATATTGTTTGCTCTGGAATGAAACCGCAGGGCGTGACTGAGGAGCAAATCAATCTTAGAGCTTTTCCTTTCTCTTTGAAGGATCAAGCTAAAGATTGGCTCTACTATCTTCCTTCGGGTTCAATCACTACATGGAATGAAATGAAAAGGTTATTCCTGGAGGAATTTTTTCCCGCATCACGAGCTGCCAACATTAGAAAGGAGATTTATGGCATCACACAGATTACAGGAGAAACATTATATGAATACTGGGAAAGGTTCAAGAGGCTGTGTGTTAGTTTTCGCCACCATCAGATTTCTGACCAACTCCTGATTCAATATTTTTATGAAGGATTACTACCAATGGATAGGAGTATGATAGATGCAGCGAGTGGTGGAGCCTTAGTGAACAAGACACCTCAAGAAGCCAAATTATTGATTTCTAACATGGCTGAGAATTTCCAGCAATTCGGTATAAGATGTGGAGGATCCACCAAGCAAGTCAATGAGGTAAGTGAACTTAAAAGTCAACTTTCTGATTTAACTGCTTTAGTTCGTCAAATGGCTGTAGGGCAATTGCAAACAGCAAAGGCATGTGGAATATGCTCACTTCAAGGGCATTCAACTGATATATGCCCTACATTACAACAAGACTCCACACAAGAAGCCAATACTGTAGGAGGATTTTTCGGTCTACCTCAAAGGAAGTATGATCCCTATTCTAATCATTACAATCCTGGATGGAGGGATCATCCTAATTTCAGCTATGGAAATCAAGGAGGACAACAAAGGCCACCCCCTCAAAATTTCACTAGACCACCTCCAGTCCCTACACAAACTCAAGCTCCAACTTCAGGTATGTCTTTGGAAGATATTGTTAAAAATCTTACTAATAATACTCTTCAATTTCAACAGGAAACAAGAGCCAACATTCAGGAGACAAGGATGAGTATTCAGAATTTAGGCAACCAAATTACTCAATTGGCCACTTCAGTTAGTAAATTGGAAGCTCAAAATACTAGGAAGTTACCTTCACAACCAGAAGTGAATCCAAAGGAGAATTGCAGTGCGATCTCACTAAGAAGTGGGAAAGAAATTCCTTCAGGATCCACTCCATCAAAAGAAGCTGACATAGGCAAAGAAGATGATGAAGAAGAACCTCCCCCTAGGACAAAGCATAAGGTAACATTCGACCCTCCTTTATCTCTTTCCTCTCACACTCCTATCCCTCCATTTCCTAGCAGGTTAGCTAAACCAAAGGAAGATGAGCAAGAAAAAGAGATCCTGGATACATTTAGGAGAGTGCAAATCAACATTCCTTTGTTGGATGCTATCAAGCAAATTCCAAAATATGCAAAGTTCTTGAAGGAGCTATGTACCAATAAGAGAAAAATGAAAGAAAAAGGGAAGGTTGAGGTAAGTAAGAATGTGTCCGCAATTTTGCAAAGAAATATGCCAGAAAAATGCAAAAACCCGGGTATGTTTTTATTACCACGTGTGATTGGTGAAAAGAAAGTTGAGCATGCTATGTTAGACTTAGGAGCTTCAATTAATGTAATGCCACTTTCTGTTTACCAAGAATTGAACTTAAATAACTTGCAAAAGACTGGTGTAGTTATTCAATTGGCCAACCATTCTTATATTCACCCCCTAAGGATTGTTGAGGATGTTTTGGTGAAAGTCAATGAGCTTATATTTCCTATAGACTTTTACATTTTAGAGATGGAAGGTAATCCCTCTTCGAAATCGGCTTCGATTTTGTTAGGAAGACCTTTCATGAAAACGGCAAAGACAAAAATTGATGTAGATGAGGGTACTCTTTCTGTTGAATTTGATGGAGAGATTGTTAAGTTTAATATTTTTGATGCTATGAAATACCCTAATGATGTGCATTCTCCTTGTCAGATTGATGTAATTGATTCTGTTGTGCAGGATGTTCTTGCCCAAGAAAGTGTTATTAGGAAACAATTTGAGATTGGTCAAAAGGTGTTATACAATTCTCTTTTGAAGCTTATTCCTGGTAAGTTTCGTTCTCGCTGGATTGGCCCATTTGTTGTTACTAATGTGTTTTCTTATGGTGCAGTGAAAATTAAAAGCTTGGACACCGGTCAAATTCTTAAAGTCAATGGCCATCACTTGAAGATTTTTCGCGAGGGAGAAATTGTTCAATGTGTCATTAGCACACATTTGAATGATCCTTGATACTCTGATACTTCTTAACAAGTAAGACGGCCTAAAAGTCGAGCTGAGGACTAACAAAAACTCAGAACTATTCTCTACCCTTTTTTTTTCTCGTAATAGGTTTTTATTTTAACAATAGGTTTAGTTTGTGTCATTTAAATTTCTTGTCATTTAGAGTTCGTCTTAAATTTTTAGATGTTTCAAGTGTTTCATGATATAAGGGAATGATTTTTACTAAAAAAATTTTGCTTGGATTTCCCGTGAGGTAATACTCGGTAGAGTGTGAGGACACTCCACCGAGTGTCTCTCCTCCAACCGAGTACATCCTCTATTTAAAGCCCCTCTCCTCACTTTTTCACACACACCCACTTTTATTTGCTTCGTTTTTACCGGTTGTTGTGTGTTTAATCGGGTTCTCTAAAATCCACTCCACCGAGCAAGTCTTTTGCTTGCTAGATCTTCATTCTACATTCACTCATCACTCAAGTGCATGTAATTGGAAGCTTTCCACCACCACCGTCTCCGCCATCAGAGTGAATCTAGTTTGAGTTACTGTGGACAACAACAACTTTTGTGAGGGGGGTAGCGCTTCTATGAGCTCTAAAATGTTACTTAAATCCAGGAAGTCTACTTTTTCTCTTTCTTTATATTATGAAAACACTTATGTTCTTATATATATATTTTTTTACATAGTTAATTAGCATGTATCACTTAGCTTACATAAAGCTTAGTTTGCCCCAGTTCTTCTCATAATTTGAACAAATTGAGCTTAAATTTAGATTGTGCAATAATCAAGATTATGATTTAGCAGTAAGGCAAGTAGGTTGTTCACTGAAATTTTGAGCTAATCTATTACTCAGCTTGGTTTATAATTATTAGTTTCCGAACATTTAAAATGTATAGACCAGTTTTTGAACTTTAGAAAAACCAGTGCATTAAAATAGTTGAGCAAGGAATTTTAGGACATTAGAACCTTTCTCATCACCCTTCGAAGCATAAAAGCAACTCAAGCAACTTAGAAAGTGATCTAGGCTGATTTTTCTTGTTAAGCTAATAAAAAGACTGTTTTCCTACCCTTTTGATATGATTAACCTTTGTTAGTCAATTTGAGCTTAATGAGGTATGCTTAAAGCGTACCATGTTTATTGTTTTTGTTACACTTATCATAAACCATATAGCCTAAAAGCTTTTATCTACCCTCTAGAATTGGTCACTCTAGATTTGGATAGGTTTACATTCATTGGGCATTTAAATTAAGTGTAATAGGAATGATTGCATCATTTGGGGCAAGAATTGTGTGATAAAATCAAGTGCTTGTATAAATATCCTTGTTTTACCCCTGTTTATGTAATTTGCCAACAAAAAGAAGCTAGAAGGAAAGAAAAAAAAAAGAAGAAAAAAAATTCAAATAAAGCTAGCATATGGCAAAATTATAAGTGTGGGGTAGTTAAAAAGGAAAATAAATTGGGACTTCTCATAAATAAAAAAAGAGAGGAATTTCAGTCTTGTTACTTCTATTTTGGGTTTGTTCAATGCTTAAGAATGTCAATAAACAAACTTGACAAGGGAATTGTGCTTATTATTTTGAAAAGGTAGAAATGTGATTTATTCAAGTAAAGAGTGGCTAATTCTCTTTGATTATCTTTTGACCATTCTTTAATAGCCAATACCTTAAACCTCATTACAACCTAATTAAGACCTAAGTGATTCTATTCTTTGTTTTGAGTTGTTTAGCGGAGATGACCTTCGGGTTCCGGTGCTAAAGGAGAGGCCTATAGTGTTTCTAGAGTTTCAAGTGTGAAACCTTAAGTGTACTTAGTATACTTCAATTCTAAAACTTGATTATAAGATGCATTGGTGTTTTATTTTTGAAAATTGCTTAAATTGTTTTGGTCTTTCACATATGGAAACTAATTCTTATCTCCTTGTTTTAGTTTGTTTTAGCCATGATTTTATTGAGTGCTCTTGTTAAATGTTGAATTTAATCTTGAATTGTTTAAATTTAGTTTTGAGTTTGATTATTCTGAGAAGTAGGTTTGTTCAAATTTGCTCAGGGACGAGCAAGAGCTAAGTGTGGGGTATTTGATAAATGTGAATTTATCTATGTTTTTAATGTGTTTTTACTATATTTTTAGGATAGTTTTGTGTTAATTTAGTTGTTTTATTAGTTGGTTTCTTTAATTGATGTTTTAATTGTCTAATTAAGCATTTTTGGTGTTTTTAGGACTTAATTGAAAGAATAAAGGAAAGTTTGAAGGATTTTAATAAAGTTTGGCTTTGGGATAGCTTGGCAAAGAGAAGCAATTCACGTTATAAGGCAGAGGCAAAACACTAGGTAGAGTGTGAATCCACTCCGTGGAGTGTCAAGGCACTAGGTAGAGTAAAAGGTTACTCTACCGAGTGAAGGAAAAAAAAGGAAAGTTTGCTTTGCTCCACCGATTGACAATATGCTCCACCGATTGAATTGATTCTCCAAGCACGCAAGGACTTCCCAAGACTCTTAAATAGGAGGTTTCCTGCTTATATTTGAAGTCTAAAAAAAGAAAAAGAGGAAACAATGGTTGAATCAACTTTCCTTTTTGAAGACATAAACGTGCATTTAGCTCTTAGGAGAGGAGTTTTTTATTTCTTAAGTTCTTAGATCGGAATGGTGGGTTCTATTTTCTTTCTCTTTTACAATGTTTTTTTTTTATGTTTAGCATGAGTAGCTAAGTTTCTAATTCCGATTCAAGGGTGAATTGATTCCAATTGTAATTTTGTGAGGCTTTGAACTCAACAAGAATTTCTTCAATTTAAGTAATTCTTATTTCCTTGTTCTTAATTTCTATGAATTATTTGTATTGATTAACTTAACGCCTTAATTCAATATTGATTTTTCTATTGCTATCCATGAGTTTGTGATCCATAATTGTCATGAATGATTGATTTTAGTAGCAAGGAATTGGCTTATGTGTGTGTAATTTCGGCTTTCCGAGTTACATAGCTTGCATAATAAATTCTAGGGAAATAAAGATGCAAAGTTAATTGAATTGTAACTATCTCGATCAGTTAATTTTTGTCTTAGTCATTCTCATTAAATTCTTAATGCTATCATTGAATTGATATGGAACGCTATCGTGCCCAGTTAAATTAATGGTAAGATTTGATTTTAAATGCTTTGTTTGAGTCAATTACATTAGGAGAATTACTGCTTTTTACGGCTTTTCCGATTAAGTAGACTAAGTTCTTGGATTGAGAAATTAATCTTTAAGCCTATGATCAAAGTTGCAATTGGATGAGATTTACGCCTTTGAATTGGAAGTTTGGTAAGATTGATTTTCATTTAATTTAATATTTTTGCTTTCTATTAATTTCTTGTTAATTTACTTTTAGTTTTAATCCAAAGATTCAAAATCCCACATTTACTTTATAATTTTGTTTTCAACATTGAGAAATTAATCATCATAGTTCTCTTGGGATTCGACCTGGTTCTACTATTTCTACAAATTAGTTTAGGTGAATCAGTATTTATTTTTGGAGGGCGTCGACAACCCGACCATATATGTGTTTTTTTCCTTGGTTTCTGATGCTGATAATACATCTTCGTTTTTGCTCTGATAAGTTATTGTTTATGCAGTGTTTTGAATCTTGAACTCTGATAATGAGAAATAGTTTTTACGTGATTTATCGTTGTGATTTTGAATATAATGACTCTGTTCCAAAAATGCTGATAACATTGAATCGTTTTGAAGAAATTAAAAGCTATTTCTCTGTTTTTGCTATTCGGGATTGTGGGTTTTACCTATCTCACTTATTTCCTATGTGTTTGGTCTTGGTTTTCAATGTTGATAATACGTTCCATTTTCTGTTTGATTAGCTACTGCTTGTGTATAATATTTTTATATGATTCATCGCTGTGCATTTTGAATAAAATGAGCCTGTTGATTCATCGCTGTGCATTTTGAATAAAATGAGTCAGTTTCTGAGGTCAGTTGATTTTGATTGTGTTCTGGTGAATTTGAAGGTCTGTTCTCTGTTTTTTTTTTTTTAATTAGTGTTTGTCATTCGGCTTAATATGAATCTAGTAATATTAATACGAAGATGATGACTCTGTTTTTGTAATTCTGTTGAAATTGATGTATTTGAAAACTCTGTTCTGTGTTTTACCTGTATATTTTCAAATTATTGTGCCTAATGTGAATCTATTTACTGTGTACCCTTATGAAGGATGGCTGCTACTATGAAGGCTAAAATAATTTAATAAACCGAAAGAAGCTAGACAAGCTAACTATCATCAAAATCTGGTAATTACTCTGCTCGCTATTTTCTACTCTTATTTCAAAATTCTGTTTGAATTTTTAATGGTATATCTCAATGAGCTGAATGTTTACGTTTTTGGTTACAGTGAAGAGATTTTGAATCCCTCTGTACCAATGGCGCTAAGGCTTTCCGGAATTCTCATGGGTATTTCACCACTAGCGATTTTTCTTTTTAAATGGTTCTCTTCAACCCATTTATATTTTGAGCATTTGATTTTCAGGTGGAGTCGTTATTGTTTATGAAAGAAAAGTGAAACTTCCATTTGGTGATATCTAATCCTTTTTCCAATCCAATCCTAAGTTTATTTTTCTATTTTTTTTCCATACGAGTTAATCATCTTCTCTGTGTTTATTTTCTTTGCAGAAGATGTGACCCGCTTGATGGTACTTTGAAGAACAAAATCCATTCTTTTTTTTTGTTCGTCTTTCATATTTACTTATCAGAATTCATTTAAAATTATTTGGCCTTATTTGATTTGATTTGTTGTTTATCAGGTGGAAATAAATGAAGCATGGAAAGTAAAGTCAGCTCCAGATCCCACCGTCCTTCCTAAAGGGAAATCGCAGGCCAAGTCTGTCAGAATTTCTCTTATGATAAGACCTTATCTACAACTTATTTATCTCAGCGTACTTTAGCACTTGTACACATGGCATGATTTTAACCAATTATGCTTGATGAGAAGATGTTTGTTAAATGTCCCCAACAAATCCATGAAGATATGGAGAGCCTTTAATCTTTATAGATTCAGATAAATTGCCTTAGCTTTTGTTTTAGTGGCAAAACTTATTGGATTAGACGAAATCATGCTATTCTAGTAATGGACTCTGTTTCAAGTAAATTGGCACTCTTGTATTACTGATACACTGCTTGATTGGAGCTGGTGAATTAGCTAGTGTGGAATATCGTTCTATCTTTCATTTCATCATAGCCTGAAAACTGCACTGCTACGAATTTTGTGTTTCCCATTGAGTTAATTTCAATACTCATCCTTCACATGCAGCGACTTGATGATGTGGATGAGCCTTATATTAACAACAAGTCCCATGACGAAGATGCATCCCACCAATTACACCAAGGTTTTCTTTTTATTTTTCCAGTTTATTCCTTTACTTGTCCTCATTCCTCAAGATCAATCACGAAATAATCGAGAGTTTAACATGACTGTTCTGTTGGTATTGCAGCTGATGTGGACAATATCAAATTGTGTGATCGTTTTGATTTGTATCAGACTCACTTTGAATACAACCGCTTTGAAAGGTATTTCGAGTACATGAATATTCCAATTTAAATTATGTATTTCATGATTCCTTTTTGATGATGAGATTCCTTTAAAATTCTCAGCAACAGGTTCTCAAATTATATAAAGCTTCGATCACACAATGTTATATGTACTATTGCTGATGTGGCAGATTTGATATTGAAAAATTATTTTCAATTTCCATCTCACAGATCCTTAAGAAGAGGGCTCTAATATCAATTGTTGGTTTTTTTAACGAAAAAAACAAAGTGAATTTTCAGAGATAGGAACTAGGACATGCAGCCAAAAGAGAATACATTCATTTGATATTCAAACATACATTAATAATGCTGAAATAAACTAACTTGTGACCCACTAACACAACTAACAAATTAACTTTTGATCCACTAATACAAGTAGTGACCCGCTAACACAACTAACAAACTAACTCGTTATCCACTAACACAAGTTACAAATGAAGTGGAAATGCTAATTTAACTTAGTAAGAAAAAACTAAATAAAAAAATAAAACATGTGCAGTTCTTATGAAGCATAATTCTAACAGGCACAAATAAAACATCCCATAGCATCACGAACTACAAATGCATAGATAGAATTATTAGCAGACGCAAATAATGCAGCATCACAATTTATCTTCACCCAATCTAAAGGATGTTTAATCCATTTCAACACAGCAGCAACTTCATCTGCACTTCGGTTCGGTAAAGACGGTGGTAATTAAGCCTCAGTCCATTTCTGGAAAATAAAAGAAAACATGTTATTTAGTTGAGTTTTCCAGATTAAATAAAACAACACGAATACAACACAGAATGACATTACAACAGCAAATAGCAGACAAGGAAGTCTTAAAATCTGACCATTCTTAAGCCACAATAGTAACGGTGATATTATATGAAACTGGAGATGCTGATGAGACTTATAATTCCAATACTTCGATTAATAAATAATATTTATTTATTAATCTGAATTTAGTTGAGGATATTTTGCTTAAATTTTACATTATATAATTTTAAATAATATTAATTTATTACCTGTCTGAATGTATTTGCTTCATCAAGAATCAATTTCTTGTCTAAGTGGCAGTGCCAATCTGCTCTGTATCTCTTTCCCCATCTTCCTCTGTTTCTTCTTCCTTATCTTCCTCTGTTTCTGTTTTCTCATATTCTTCTGGTTTTCTTTTCTGAGAATATAAAAAATTCAAGCACAATAATAGAAAAGAGTCTCTAAATTATAAGTGTCTTTGAACATAAATAATAAATTTAAAGTTTGACATAAAGGATTATCATACTGTAATATTAATTTGAAGTTGAAGATATATAGTAGAATTTTATTTTTTAGACCAAATAAAAATCGAATTAATGATAACTAAATCACAAGACAATAAAATCAAAGTTATTTAAATAATTAAGTGATTGGAAAACAAAATCGAACATTTTTAGGAAATTATAGAACATACCTTCTTGATGAACCATCCATTTACTGTTGCATTAAGGTCTCCATTAACTGTATATTTCCCTTTACATATTGTGACTTTCTTTAGCTTAGGAGTCCTTACTAATCCATTTGAGAATTTCTTCAAACGATCAGAATCAGGCAAAATCAAGGTTTCTAATAAAGGAAATTCAAGGCCATGAATCCCACTGTAAAAACATTCCAAATGCCTACTCTTTCCAATGTCAATGAGCGATAGCTGAGGAAACACAATTTGGTGGGTGCTTGTTTCCTCTTCCTCTTCTTTTCCTTCCTCTTTCGCAACTACTTCTTTCAGCCGATCACAATCCCACAATTCTAGTTCTTGGAGTTGAAGAAGACCCCTTGCCACTGAAACTGAAAATACATTCCTCAAAGCAGAGCAACTAGAAACTTTTAAAATTTTTAGCTTTCGAAAGCCAGCAATTTCTTTTGGAATATTGTTCAAAATAATTTGTTCAAGATGAGAGAATGTTAGGGGACTTCCTCCTTCATACTCAAATATTTCCTCCAATGAATGACAACGAGCGACATGGAGCTCCTTTAGGTTTTGAAAATTGGCTATCAAATTGTGAGGAATGGCATTCAACAACTTATCACAGTATTCAATGTATAAAAATAGACATTTACTTAAATCTCGATCTGGTAATAGGTAATCCCCTATCCTCACCACATGCTCAATGTTGTGGATTCTTATTATTTCCTGGAAAATAAATTAAAAAAGCTTTCTAATTAGAAAACACAATTGTTATAATAATGCTTATTAAGAAAATAAGAAGGCACCATCCATCAATTAAATGATAAAATAATTAGCTACTAATGCGTGACATGCCAAAGTTAATTACACTCTGGTCCATTGATTATTACTCTAATACAGCTGAAAATAAATTGTCTCATAAAAAGTATCTCATTTTCTGAGAATATAAAAAATTCAAGCAAATGAAATAGAAGAGCTTCTCTAAATTATAAGTGTCTTTGAACATAAATAATAAATTTAAATGCAATTGCGTTTTTCATCAAATAAAAATCCAATTAATTAATGATAACTAAATTACAAGACAACAAAATCGAAGTTATTTAAATAATTAAGTGATTGGAAAATAAAACTAACTTTTTTAGGAAATAGAACATACCATATTGATGAACCATCCACTAATTGTTGCATTAAGATCTCCATTAACTGTATATTTCCCTTTAAATATTCTGACTTTCTCCAGCTCAGGAGCGCTTACTAATCCATTTGAGAAGTTCTTCAAACGATTAGAATAAGGCAAAATCAAGGTCTCTAATAAAGGAAATTCAAGGGCATGAATCCCACTGTAAAAACATTCCAAATCCCAACTCCCTTCAATACGCAAAAGCCTTAGCTGAGGAAACACAATTTGGTGGGTGATCGTTTCCTCTTCTTCTTCATCCTCTTTCGCAACTACTTCATTTAACTTAGTACACCCATACAGCATTAGTTTTTGGAGGTGCAGAAGGCCCCTTGCCACGGGAACTGAAAATACATTCCTCAAAGCACGGCAACGAGAAACATTTAAAATTCTTAGCTTTTGAAAGCCACCGATTTCTTTTGGTATATTTTTCAAAATATGCTTTAGACTTGGTAGATAATCCAAATGAATTTCTTCAAGATGAGAGAATGTTAGGGCACTTCCTTCTTTGAACTCAAATATTTCCTCCAATGAATCACAATGATGGACATGAAGCTCTTTTAGGTTTTGAAAATTGGCTATCAAATTGTAAGGAATGGCATTCAACAACTTTTCACAGCATCTAATGTCTAAAACTAGACATTTACTTGAATCTCCATCTGGGAAATGGTCATGCCCTATCCTTACCACATGCTCCATGTCATAGATTCTTATTGTTTCCTCCATCTGTATTTTTCAAGAAAAAAAAAATTTATTGAATAAATATATAAGATAATGCAAAAAGCTTAACTTTATAATTAGAGAGGGCGATTGTTATAATAATTCTTATTAAGAAAACAAGATGGCACTTCCCACCAATAAAATGATACTTTATATGTCGAGTACGTGGATTAATTACCCTCATGCCTACTTGATTTATGATCTATAACTATTCAGTTAAAAAAACTCTCCTTGAAATATCTCAAAATTTTAAGTATTTTAGTTAAAATCACTTAAAAAATATGAATTCAGCGTAAAATATATAATGTAAGAACCATCTAGAACATGACACAAAATGTTCCAAACTGATATAGATTGCCGAATTTTAATGATTTTTTGACCAAAATAATTTAATTATAATATTTAAAAAAATGAAGTATTTTTATGAGAGAAAAAATTTATTAAATTATTTTTAAAATAAAAAATTTTAATAACTGTGAAATTAACCTGAAATAAAAATATAAATTGAACTATTTAAACAGTGCAAATAAATATTTTTTTTAGTTCGACCATACATACCAGTTTCTTCAAAGTTGTATTAAGGTCTCCCATTAATGAAATTTTCCTATCATCTGCAATTATTCTCTCTAATATCGGCGTGCTTAATGAGGATCCCAAAGAGAAAGTCTTCATTTGATTGCATTTTGAAAAATCTATAGATTCCAACAAGGGAAATTCCATAGCATAAATCCCACCATAGAAACTCCTAAGATTATGTAACCCGAATAGTGCTATTTTCCTTAATCGAGGAAATATAATTCTATCCAATGTTGACTCTGGTGCCTCTTCATCCTCTTTTGCAACAATTCCTTTCATCTTCTCACAATTTCCAATGCTTATTGTTTCTAGCTTCACCATAAGTTTTGCCACATGAGGTGAGAAAAGATATATTAAATTGTTGGAATTTCCTATTTGCAGGTCTCGTATATTGAGAAGCATCATAGAATCTGGTACAATCTGGAACAATATCTGCATTAAAATTTGTAAACATATAAGTTCCATGTCTTTGAAAGAATTAACTTATCCAAATAATAACATAGTGTTCCTGAATGAAAATATAAATTTAGATATCATTTGGAAGACATAATGTTGTTGAAAGTCATTCGACATCAAATTTCAAACAAAGTAGGCAACAACCAAAGGAATTAAAAAGGAGGGAAAATGTCTACAAAGTACCAAAGAAAATGAAAGTGAAATTTCAACATTTCCAACTTTCATGAATGTTTTCCTTTGACAAAATTTCAACAAACGTCTATTATTTTGTGGATCAAACTGCATATTAATTGCAATAACAGCATTTTATATGCTATAACCAATACACTTATAATTTAATGAGAGACTACACATTTTTATGAAAAATATTGTTTAATCCAATAAAACATTTTATGGAAACTGATTTTGTTTCTTTTTTCTCTTTCTTTTAGATAACTTGCCTTAAGATTTTATTTTTTATTCATGAAATGCTCTGTTCATTTTTTTTTCTTTTGAAAACGAAGGAAAAAGACTTACCTAAACCGGTTCATTAAACAATTCACAGATCAAACTAACACCAAAATGGAACTTAAAAAAAATACAATAACAGAAAAACGGTTATCAATTACATGTAGTAATTCAGTATTGACCAGATAGAGACAAGAATCACATACCTGATGATCTTGGCTTGAAACATGACGTTGGGTTTTTCTAACAGACATATCCAATGCAAGAGTCGATGAGTTAATATGGCTAACCTCATCTTTTTGTTTGTTTTTTTCTTTTCTTCTTATCAATCCTCTTATCATTGAGCATATTCCGGCTTTCTTGGCTTCGTTATCTTCATCATGAACACTTGTATTCAATGTTGATGGGCCTTCATTAATCGCTTCAAACAACACTGATGCCTTTATTTTGGGACAGGTTTTTATATATATTGTCTCTATCGAATGACAATCCAGAAAAACATGATTGCTTTCGGCACAAAAAGCCACTAACTCTGGTAGATCTAGACAATACAAACTTACTAAATTAGGGAACACTAATGTCTTATTTTTTTCCTCTTGGCTTCTTCCATTCCCAATAATATATTGCATCTGCTGACAATTATCTACTCGTAAAGTTTTAAGCTTCACCATCTGCTCAGCAACATTGGGTGGAAATGCCACTTCTAGATGATCACAGCGTGATAAATAAAACTGTTGGAGATTTGAAAATCGGATCCAAGTTGATGGAAATAACACACGATTAAAGGAAGACTGATTCACCATGTAAGATGTACTTGCTTCCTCTGCACTATTTGATTCTGATACCACCTATCAAAGATATACTAAAGTCGGTTTGTTATACAAAAGGAGCTAAAATGTAAAATAGAATACTAGTGTCTTAGAATATGAGTGTGGAAAATCGAATTAAAGTGAGTGTGTGAATATGAGTGAGTGAGTGAAATAAAAAAAAAATAATAATAGTTGCAAGTGTGTGCAGTAAATGTGAGGAAAAATAATTAGAAAAAGTGAGTGTGTGATGAAATTATTTATTTATTTTTACTCCTTCAAAGTGTGTGTGAAGAAAATAAAAGTGTGTGGGTAAAGAGAGTACGTTGTGCAAATAAGAATTTGTGAGTGGGGGTGAGCTTAAATGATAAAAGTGTGAATTGTAAAATTACAAATTAATATAATTAGTTTTTCACTCCTTCAATTTAATCCTTCATTTGTTTAAATATTCTCAACAATATAAAATATATTTATCCAGTAAATGATAATCAATAATCCATTCTTCACATTCTTTTATCATCATCATGGATTTGAATTCAGATTACATTTTTATAAACGAGGAGATAAAATCAAACCTTACGGTAGGTGGAGGATAGGTTGGTGGCTGCTTCATCATCATTGAACCGATTTGGAAGAAATCTGCAACCTCCATTATCCATGTCTGCCCACAAACCAATCAGCTTGGGAAGATCACGTAGATACAAACTTATTGTTGGAACCAAAGAATTGATGACAATAAAATTTTTATATAAGGAGAAATAAATTTAACACTCACAAGAAAATTACAAGCAAATAAACCTCACAAATAAAAATCTCTCTTTAATAAGCTATTGCAATAGCTTTGCAAAGGAAAAGAAAATTTCAAAATGAAATACACTACTTCTCTTCTTATATATTTGAAGACAAAGATTGCCTTGGTATTTATAGGCATATTGATGATGAGAAAGTCAACAAAAATGGCCATAAATTCTTCCATTCACATTCTTGCCCAACTATTCATTTTGCATGCTACTCCAATTCATATTCTTGCCCAACTATTCATTTGGTATGCTACTCCAATTCACATTCTTGCCCAACTATTCATTTTGTATGCTACTTCAATTCACATTCAAAGTCCACACCTACCATTGATCCATTTTCCATGTCTCCACCAACAATTTCAAAGTCCACAAACTAAATTTATGACTTCCAACAGCCTCCCTTAAATTTAGTTTGGGATTCTGGTAATTCCAAGCATTGCTTTTAGCTTGTCGAACGAATCTGCCTCAGTGGTTTTGTCAGAATGTCCGCAATTTGATCTTCAGATTTACAAAAATTTAGCTCAATCTCTTCATCCTTGATCAATGTCCTGATATAGTGATACTTAATATCAATGTGCTTGCTTCTCCCGTGAAAAACTGGATTTTTCGATAATGCGATAGCGGACTTGGTATCACACATAATCCGTGTAGGATTTGACTGTTCATAGCCTCAATTCATAAAGCATTTTCCGCAGCCATACTGCTTGACATGCTGCTGACGTCGCTGCCATGTATTCTGCTTCAGCTGTTGAGAGCGCAACTACTTGTTGCTTCTTTGAGGACCATGAAATCACTCCATTTCCAAGAAAGAATGCATATCCTGAAGTGCTCTTCCGACTTTCAGTGTCTCCTGCCCAATCACTATCTGTGTACCCCACTAGATTGAAATCATTAGTATGAGTATATAAAATTCCATGTCCACGAGTACCGCTGACATACCGTAAAATTCTTTTTGCTGCCTGCAAATGTGATTGGTAAGGTTTCTCCATGAATCGGCTGATGATTCCCACACCATAAGTAATATCTGGCCTAGTCGATGCCAAGTATCGTAAGCTTCCTACAATACTTTTGAAATATGTTGGATTTACTAGCTCACCGGTTCCTTCTTTCTTCAATTCCAGTCTCTCGGCTACAGGGTTTCGCATTGGTTTAAGTGACTCCATCTTCAACCGCTTCAATATATCATTAGCATATTTCTGTTGTGAAATAAATATGCCATCATTGGTCTGCTTCACTTCAATTCCAAGAAAGTAAGACATCAATCCCAGATCTGTCATCTCAAATTTACTAGTCATAGCCTCCCTGAATTCTGCAAACATCTTCTCAGAGTTTCCTGTAAATATCAAGTCATCAACATATAGACACATAATTAATATATCGCCATCATCATTTGACTTGATATACAAGGTGTGTTCATATGGACATTTCTGGAATCCATTCTCCAACAGGTATGTATCGATGCGAGTATACCAAGCTCGAGGTGCTTGTTTCAACCCGTATAATGCTTTCTCCAGCTTGTAGACTTGATCTTCATGCCCTTGCATCACATATCCTTGTGGTTGCTCCACATAAACTTCCTCTTCAAGAAAGCCATTGAGGAATGCAGACTTAACATCCATCTGATGAATTTTCCATAAATTTTGAGCCGCCAAAGCTAAAATCATCCGGATTGTGTCCATTCGAGCCACTGGTGCAAACACTTCAAAATAGTCAATACCTGGCTTTTGCTTGTAGCCTTTCACCACTAGTCTGGCTTTATAACGGTCCACCTGACCATCTGGCCTGTACTTTGTCTTGTACACCCATTTGACTCCGATGGGCTTCTTGCCATTTGGTAAAGAAGTTAACTCCCAAGTATCATTTTTCTCAATGGAGTTAATTTCTTCATCCATCGCTTTGACCCATTTCTCATCTACTGCTGCATCATCGTACGAAATAGGATCACAATCAGCAAATAAACAAAAATTCACCATGGTTTCATCAGTGACTTCATCAGTAACACTGTTATTTCTCCGTTCAACAACATAATCCCTGTATTTTGCTGGCATTTCACGAACTCTCTGTGATCGTCGTAGTTCTAGTTCTTCAGTTAGTGATTCTGATGAACTAGCAGGTGAATTTGGAACTTCTTTATTATGGAATTCTTCTTCCTTCAATGGTTCTCCTTCAATGTTGATTCTTCTTTCATCAACTGTTTGATTCCAGTCCCAAGCTTCTTCTTCAAGAAATTGAACATCTCTGCTGATAATCACCTTCTCCGTGATAGGATTATAAAGCTTATAACCCTTCGTAGCATCATTATATCCAATAAAAATGCACTTTTGGCTTTTATCATCCAGCTTTTTTCTGTCTTGATCTGGTATAAGGGGATATGCAGCACACCCAAATACTCGTAGGTATGAAGCGTCTGGCTTATGACCGCTCTATGCTTCTTCTGGAGTTCTTCCAAGAACACTTCTTGTGGGACATCTATTCAACAAGAATACTGCACATGCAACAGCTTCCGCCCAGAATGGTTTTGGTAACTTCTTGGCTTTCAACATGCTCCTTGCCATCTCAAAAATCGTTCGGTTCTTCCTTTCAGCTACACCATTTTGTTGAGGAGTGTAACTAGTAGTCAACTGACGTTTGATTCCATGAGTTTTGCAAAAAACATAGAATTCATTTGATGTGAATTCTCCACCGCGATCGGATCTCAAAATCTTCAGATTAAAGCCACTCTGCTTTTCAACAAATGCTTTAAATTCTCTGAACTTGCCAAAAGCTTCTGATTTTTGGCACAAGAAATATACCCAAGTTTTTCTGGTAAAATCATCCACAAAAACTAGGATGTATCTCTTTTTCCCCATCGATTCTACCTCCACAGGACCACAGATGTCTGTATGTACTAACTCCAGTGATTGTTTTGCTCTCCTTGCTTTTCCAATCGGAAATGGATTACGATGCTGCTTTCCCAAAAGACATCCTTCACACGGTTAATCTGGACAATCTATCACCGGTAGTCCAGTCACCATCTTTTTCTGAGCTAACAACTTTAGCCCACGAAAATTCAAATGACCAAATCGAAGATGCCACAACCAATTTTTGTCTTTCAATATGGCTTGAAAACTTGAAATGGTATTTGTCTGCAACGTCAATGGAAACATCCGATTTCTCGTCATTTGCACTGCTGAGATCAACTTGTTGTTCGGACTATGAATGGTACAAACTTTATTTTGGATATTTACTTTGTGTCCTTTTTCGGAAAGTTGCCCAACACTTAGCAAATTCCAAAAAAGTCCAGGAACAAAATAAACATCTGCAATAGTAACATCAGTACCATCTTTGAAATTGATACTAATATTCCCCATTCCCATCACAGGAATTTTTGACTTATTACCAAAATTAACTTCTCCACGAATCGTCTCGTCTAACTGTGAGAAAAATTCCTTTTTGCCTGTCATGTGATTACTGCATCCAGTATTCAAATACCATATATTGGCATCCATAGTGCTAGGATCATCCTTCTTGCATGCTAGCACCATATTTCCATTAGCATCAGCTGCGTGCGCTTGTTCTCCCTGTTCTCTCGGTGCCTTTGATCGACATTCGGAACTGTAATGTCCGAATTTGTTGCAACTAAAACACTTGACTTTAGACTTGTCTCGTGTTCTTCCAGTGGAATTTGAGTTTTCACCTCTACCTCGCCAGGCTCCTCGTCCAGGATTTTGCCACGATCCACCACCTTGATTTTGCCAAGATCCACGACCTTGTCCTCGTTGGTAACCTCCACGATTTGTTTGAGCTCTACTTTGCAAAGCTTGCTCAGAATTTAAGGTCTGAAATTTTTGGTTCATTCGCTGCTCATGCGATTGCAACGAACCCATCAATCTTTCTATTGTCATAGTAGCAGGATCATGTACTTCCTCAATTGTTGTCACAACATAATTGAATCTGTCTGTCAAAGATCGTAAAATTTTCTCGATGATTCGAGAATCTGAGAGTAGTTCACCGTTAACTTTTAATTGGTTAACAATAGACTGTACACGATCAAAATATCCAGCAATTGACTCTGACTCATTCATGCGTAATGATTCAAAATCTCCTCGTAGTGTTTGGAGTCGCACCCGTCTGACACGATCATCTCCTTGGTAGGATTTTTGCAAAATATCCCACGCCGCCTTTGAGGTTTCCGCACTCGATATTTTGTCAAATATCGATTCTTCAATTGCCTGGAAAATAGCATATAATGCTTTTTGATCTTTCTTGCGGTTCTCGACCAATAATTTTTTCTCCTCCTCCGGTAAAGCTTCAAACATCGTTTGATCAGTTACTTCGGTGTAACCTCTCTCCACAAGATGCCATAATTCTTGTGACTTGAAAAATACCTTCATTTGGACAACCCAATTGTTGTAATTCCTTCCATTTAATTTTGGAAGTTGCAGCGGAATAGAATTATTGGAGGCCATTGAAATCAAGCTCTGATACCAAATGTTGGAACCAAAGAATTGATGACAATAAAATTTTTATATAAGGAGAAATAAATTTAACACTCACAAGAAAATTACAAGCAAATAAACCTCACAAATAAAAATCTCTCTTTAATAAGCTATTGCAATAGCTTTGCAAAGGAAAAGAAAATTTCAAAATGAAATACACTACTTCTCTTCTTATATATTTGAAGACAAAGATTGCCTTGGTATTTATAGGCATATTGATGATGAGAAAGTCAACAAAAATGGCCATAAATTCTTCCATTCACATTCTTGCCCAACTATTCATTTTGCATGCTACTCCAATTCACATTCTTGCCCAACTATTCATTTGGTATGCTACTCCAATTCACATTCTTGCCCAACTATTCATTTTGTATGCTACTTCAATTCACATTCAAAGTCCACACCTACCATTGATCCATTTTCCATGTCTCCACCAACAATTTCAAAGTCCACAAACTAAATTTATGACTTCCAACACTTATTAGATTAGGAAACCCAATCTCATCATCAACTTCCTTTCCGCAAAACATTCCCTCCATTGTAGAGCATGATTCTATACGTATGCTTTGGAGTTGACTCAGTCTTCTTGCCATGGACAGTGGAAACACATATTTCAACTTTTGACATGACACTATATCTATCTTCCTTAAGTTAGAAAAGCTTGCAGGCTCGATGTCATTTGATCTTGATAGATGCTTATTGTCCACCAAGTATTCTAATTCATCACATTCCTCAATCGATATTTCACAGAGCTGTGGAAATCTAGAATTTTTTAGATTTTTCACTTTCTTCAAAGTCAAATTGTCAGTTTTCCCCGACAAAACATTGAACCAGCTACCATCTTCGGTGTCACTTGCATCACCTTCAATATACAACTTGTTCACTGAAAGTTTGTCGATATCAACAAATGTATGTAACTTTTCTGCACTACCAATACGAATGTTGAATCTCTTTAGGCTTGCAAGGGTAGTTTGTGTAGGCAAAAATGAAGGCTTTGGTACACAAATTTGTAATGTTGCTATATGGAGCTTATCTAATTCACGAAGGCTTGCATTTATTCTTTCGTCGTCATCAGAAACCGAGCATTCCCACCGATTAAAGCCATGACTAACATATAATTCTTCTAGTTTGGACAGTTCTGGTAATACACCTGGGGGGAAGTATTCAAGCCCATGAGCTCCATCTAAGTCTAGCAACCTCAAGTTTCTCAACAGTCCTATTTCCTTCGACAGATCCTGAAAACGCCGGTCTCTTATTGCAAGAATTTCCAGATTATCAAGATCACGAATTTTAATATTTTCAAAAGAATCACAAATTAAGGTTCTAAGTTTCTCTAAGCCTTTCAATGATTGTGGCAAAGCATGAATAAGAGAAAGATGTAGAACTTTGAGCTCTTTCATCCCCTCAAAAACATTATTCGGAAGGCTTTGATATTCACCTCTTTTGGCTTTACACTGAAGAAGTTCAAGCTTAAGGCCCCCTAAGCGAACAGGCCGTTCCTCTCTCTCCTCATAAAGAAGCGAAATTGCCTTATAATCTTTATAATTGTTTGTCTCTGGCAATTTCATTTCTGCTTCATGTTGCACCTGTTGAGATATCATCAGCGACTTAGGTCTAGAATTTTCTAATAATAATAATAATATGAATAAGAATTAATATATTAAGTTTTGAGTTATTCAATTTAGTTTTCTCTAATAAATTCAACATTACCAAATAAGCATGTTCCTCCTTGGATGCAATGTTTAAGGCAACATCACGAACAAGATCATGCATCTTGACTGTTTCAAAGCCATCACCATCAAGCAACAAAAACGATTCTCTTAGCTCATCGATAAGGACGTGGACTCTGTTTCTTGCTTGCTGAAGGGTATCAACGTTTTGAAACAGCCTTAGACCTATAGCATACCAAACCAATACCTCAAATGGAACATTAAAATCTTCAGGAAATAGGCAACAAAGCAAAAAACAGGACTTGGCTTCCTTGCGTTCCACAAGATCATAACTTAATTCGATTCGGGAGTACACAGCTTCCTCCATCCCTGAAACGCCTTTGGGATTGGCATTCTTTAATTGTAGGAGCGCATCATTCCAAGTCTCTTCCTTTCTGTTTTTTAATGCCTTGGCAACTGTAACAATGGCAATAGGTAACCCACAGCATTCATCCGAAATCTGCCTCGCTGTTTGATGCAAAACTTGGTTGTCAATAGAATTTCCTACCAATGCCATCTCCTTGAAAAGATTCCAAGCTTCTTCATCTGATACAACTCCAATAGGAAAGTTTTTTTTACTTCCCATTCCGTTGCACACATCTACCTTACGTGAAGTTAGAATAATTTTGCATCCACTAATTGCACTTGTTGATGGAAGTCCAATGGCTTCAAAATCTTCATCGTTTAGCTCCTTCCAAACATCATCGAATACTAAAAGGCTGCTTTTATTAGGTTCCATCAACTTCTGACGCATCAAACTTGCTTTTCCACTTTGTTCAATTTTCCATCCGAAGCAAGATATAATATCAGATTGTATCCTGTCGAAGTCAGGCTTTTGGGACACAGTTGTGAATGCAACCAAATCAAACAATTTCTCACTTTCAACGGTTCTCACAATCTTCTTTGCTAATGTGGTTTTACCCACGCCCCCCATTCCACAAATACTAATCATGTTCAACTTATCATCCCTCAAAGCCTTCAATATTTCATTCATAAGTGATCGTCTGGAATCAAAATCCTTCACAGCTCCAAGGTTGAATGTTGATCCGATAGTTTGCGGTGGAACATCATAGGCCAAATCACCAAATGCTGGAGCTTCTCCAAGCTTCTTAGTGACATCCTCGGTCATCTTGAAGGCTTTCCTGCTCAAAGAATAACGCGACCATGGAGTTTGCCAACGCTTGTTGCTTCCTCCAGTTATTGTTTTCAGAAATCGAGAGACATTGTCATTCAGCTTCTTTGCATCATCATGCCAACGGATTACACGTGGGATAAGTTCCTTAAATTTCCTGCGGGCATCACTCATGAACTGCTCGGCTTCAGCCTTCTTGTCTCCCAGCTTCTTGTTCTCATTTTCCAGTTTCTTGATGTTGCGGTTATAGAAAATGAAGTAGCTTACATGTCGTTTGATAGGCTGAAAAGTGTAGTTCGCAAAAGCACCAACAATTAGAGCAGCAATAGCACCAGCAATTCGACCAGCAACATTACCACGAATTCGACCGGCAATATCATCAGCAAATCCACGTGCGGTGGCAACAAAATCCTCCATCTTTGTTTTTTTTTTTTAATCTGATAGATTCGCTAAAACAAACAACTGCAACAAAATAAACAAACCAAAGAGTTAGAAAGAAGAAATAAATTAGCAAACAAACGCAACAGAAGGAACCACAGCTACTTCATTTTAAGAAAAAATAAATTAGCAAATAAATTTCAGTGTTGCAATTTTCAAATTTTTTTATTGTTATTGTTAAATATTTGATAAAAACTTAAAACTTTTTTTTAATTATTTTATAAAGAAACAATATTTAAATTTAGAAAAATTTGGGGGAGGGCAAAATACAAATGTAATTTTCAAGAACCCAAAAAGTTCGAGGGAGTCAACCCACCGTTCATAAGGACCATTTAATAGATAGTAATTAAAATGAAAGCAAAGGAGCATAGTAGTAAAATTAAACAAGGAACATTGTGTGTTGGAGAGATCTCTGCTTTCCTTCGTTAATGGAAAACAATAGCAAATATTATAAAACAATGAGAAACAATCTCCTTCATCACTTCAAGACAGATCGATCTTAAGAAGATCACTGTAAAAACAACAAGAAAAGCAGAGCACTTCAACCTCATAATTCTGGAATTGAAGAGGTGTTTTCAATTTCCATTCCATCTACTATATTTTACTCTACTCCTATTTCCAGACCTTATTAAGGGAATTTATTCTATATTTTTCAGACCACTTTCATATCATCAAAAAATCACCATAACACGATAAAAAGGGTCAATTTCGCCCACGGTCACTCAACTTTAGTCAAATCACCCAAAAGTAACGAAATTATTTTTTGTGACACAAATGTCACTGAACTTATACATATTTGCATAAAAGTCACGATCACCGGATTCCGGCGATGATCCTTGCCGGATTGATGACATGGCGCGCCATGTCATATGCCTGGACACACGTGGCACGTTCCACGTTTGGATTAATTTCATCTACGGTCACTGAACTTACAATTTATCACCCAAAAGTAACTGACTTATTTTTCATGACTTAAATGTCACTGAACTTGTCATCTTTTTTCAAAAAAGTCATCTTGACCGGATACTCATGATAATTGATTTATTATCACATCATAAACTAATATTTCATATTTGACACGTCAGTAACCAAATCATTGTCATCAGCTAATGTGTTATATTTGACACATCAGCAATTTATTTGTGTCCATAGCTAATGTGTCATAGCTGATGGACCGAATTTATAAAATAACCAAATTCAAACCGAACCAAAATTTTCGGTCGGTTTGGTTCGGTTAATCAAAAAACTGAAAATTAAAACTATTTTAAAAAAATTAAAAAATTATGTCTAAAAATTATACAAAATTATAAACCATATTATACTAAAGTAAAAACATCTAAATTGTACAAAATAAAAGTTCAAATTAAAAATACAATCCCAAAATATATAATAAATAATACATCAAAATCGTTAAACAAATTTTTTCATTTAATCGATTTTTAATTTAATAGTCAAATTTTCAAATTATCACATAAAAAATAGATATTAATAATTGATATATAATTTACAACTCAAAATAAGATAATTTACATGTAAAAAATAATTATTCAATTAAAAAATTCAAAAAATTATATAATTATATACAATTTTGGTTCGGTTTGATTTTTCTACTGTTTTTTGTTCAAAAATCGAACCGAAAACAAAAAATTTTCAAAATTCAAAACCAAAACGAAAAATTAAAAATCGAACCAAATTAAAAAATCAGATTTGGTTCGATTTTTCGGTTTGAACCGAAATTTGCTCACCCCTATCTCCATGTGTGTCCGGTCAAAATGACTAATTTGGAAAAAGATGACAAGTTCAGTGACATTTAAGTCATGAAAAATAAGTCAGTTACTTTTGAGTGATAAATTGTAAGTTCAGTGACCGTAAATGAAATTGATCCAAACGTGAAACGTGCCACGTGTGTCCAGGCATATGACGTGACGCGCCATGTCATCAATCCGGCAAGGGTTATCGCCGGAATCCGGTGATCGTGACTTTTATGCAAATATGTATAAGTTCAGTGACATTTGTGTCACAAAAAATAATTTCGTTACTTTTGGGTGATTTGACTAAAGTTGAGTGACTGTGGATGAAATTGACCCCGATAAAAACTACAAAACTTGATAGAAAGGAATTCTGAAAAGTGAAATCACATAAAGAAAATAGAACTTACATGGCAGAAAAAGTAAATAAACCCAAGACTTCTGACAAACACTGTTAATTGGTTTTATTTCTTTTGCTGGTTCTTTTCTCATGATAGTAGGAGAGAGAATTCAGTTAAGGAGCAACTAGTGAATAATTTACGTTATAAGTTGTATTCTCCCAATTTTTATGGGATATTGTGGAGATTTTATTATTTATTATTAATCATTTGCAGTGGTGAAGCCAGAATTGAAAAATAAGGGGGGGCAAAAATATTATAAGACATTTTTTTAACATTTTCATAGAAAAATAAGGGGGGCAAAATAAAAATTTAAATTAAAAAAAATTATTTATTTAATATATATATATACATGTAAAATAAAAAATTATTTTACTCTACTCCCAATTTGTATTCCCTTCCACCTAGCTTCGCCATTGGTCACTTGCATTAGTTAGCTAATTGAAGGAAGTGTTATGTACACAACCAGAAGGAAGTGTTATACACATTTCTTAGTGTGAGAAATAAGAGACCGTTATTGGGCCAAAAAAGGCAACTCATGTGCCTTGAGATTGCCTGTGGGTGCCAAAAAAGGGCACATAAATTTGCCTTTTTTGTGTATATATTTGCAATCCTTGGGAAACAAATAGGCTCAAGTGAAGGCAGCACTGCCCTCACTACTTCTTTCATTGTCCCAACCAAACTCGCTGTTTTTTTTTTGGCTATATATGGTTAATTAAGTCTTAAATTTATGTAAAAAGCTATAAATTGCACATTAAGGAAAAAGAAAAGTAAAGTATATGAATAATGAGTTATACTTACCTACTAATCCGATAATATATTCTTGAAAATCAGCAATGCAAAGAACCGCAGCAACTGGAGAAAGGCAAGAAAACTGAATTGATATATCCAAACAGGGAAGATCGATAAAAATAACACAAACACAGAAGCAGAACAATCTTTGCTATGAAAACAACAAAGTTGCAAGAAAAGCAGAGTACTTCAACCTCACAATTTTGGAATTGAAGGAACCCATTAGCTAGAGGTGTTTTCAATTTCCACTCCATCTACTATATATTACTACACGCCTATTTCCAGACCTTATTAAGGGAATTTATTCTATATTTTTCGTGACACTTTCATATCATCAAAAAATCACCACAACACAATAAAATCCACAAAACATGGTACGAAGAAATTCTGAAAAGTGAAATCACATAAAACAAATAAATAAAACTTACATCGCAAAGAGAGTAAAGAAACCCAAGACTTCCACCAAAATCAGCAGTATGCAAAACAGCTTTGCTTGTGGAATAATGAAGTCTAAACTTGCGAGTTTTACGGTTTGGGCATGTGAAGCCTAGATGGACGCACCTTAATTAATTGCAGTAATTTAATATTATAGAATTGAGTTAGTGAGCTGGCTCTCATCAACTACTGAATTTAGATACATGTTATTTTACGTTTAGAATTTGGTACGTTTTCTTACAAAACTGCATTATTTTTTTTAAGTCCAATAGCCCAGCCCGTCCAGTAACTGAATTTAGATACATGTGCTTGGGTGAGCTACGGCAAGAAACAATTTTAGGCCCAAATTTAGAATTTAGAATTTTATTTATACTTTAGAAATATACTTTTATTTATTAATCAAAGTTTAATTTACATTAAAAAAAAGTTAGGTTAGCCTTGTATTGACCTAGTCAAAAATTTACGGGCTTAAAACCTGATAGCTCTAAAATTACAATCCTAAATAATGTCGATTCACAATCTAACCTGAAACAACAATTAGACAATTTCTGTTTTCTTTAGTTTTTCAAGGTTCTCCTTTTTTTTTAAAAAAAAAAAATTGATATATAAAAATCCCCTTAAATATTTAAAAAAAATTTTAAAATTCATACATTAACTGTTGAAAATCCCAGAATTCATCTAGGCAGTAATAATCATGTTAAATCATCAAGAATATAAAATATATAGCGGAAGCGTGCCTAAATTCATTATTACAATTGAATTACCAAAACCTTGCGGTGTATGATCTTTCAAATTGATGGTAAGGAAAAATATGTCTACTATAGATGGGAATAGAAAGACAATTCCTATATCTATAATTTGGAGATCATAACTCTTTTATATAAAAAAGATTTTCTTTATTTCTAATTTAGCCCATCATAAAATTAGAAATTATAAAAGGGTATCTATACATTTAACCCATACTTATAATATTATTATTATTATGGTCCACTTTAATTTTATTAAATTAGATCACTTTAATATTTAGGCCAAGTCTTTTAAATGATAGTTATGACATATAATAATTATAATCCTAATATATATATAGTGTATTTGTCCATAAATCCTAACAATCTCCCACTTGGACTATACATTTATATATATATTCATTTTGCTTTATAATTATATGTCAACTTTATGAGCTCAAAACTTTACTATCATAAATAAAGACATTTCTGAACAATCTCGTCCATCAATCATGCTTACATAGAACCAAGGCAACTTTTGTTACTTATATGTTGTAACTAAATCCATCCCTGATCACATATATAAACACAACCAAATGATACAGATCCAGTATGGATGCATAGCATGAAAATTACATGTAATGTGATCTAAACATGCCTATTTTCAACTGGTCCATTCTATAAACTTAGTGAGATCAATCCATAGCTAATTCAAAGTGTGAATAACTCAACTTCATTTCTACAGAAAATGTAGATAAACCAAAAAAAAAAACAAAAATTGTGTTTATAATAAGAAAGCAAGATTACAAAACTCCCACTAAAATTAAATATCCTCAAAAGATATGACACCCATATGAGCAGTATGCTCATTAAAGATCGTGGGTGGTAATCCTTTAGTAAGCGGATCCGCAATCATGGAGTTTGTACCAATATGCTCAATAGACACCTGTCCACTTTGAACTCTTTCTTTAACAACCAAGAAATTAATGTCTATATGCTTTGACTTACTCGAACTCTTGTTGTTATTGGAATACAAGACTGCTAACTTATTGTCACAAAAGATCTTAAGTGGTCTTTCAATTCCATTAACAATTCGCAGTCCAGTAATAAAATTGCGCAGCCATATTGCTTGATTTGATGCCTCATAGCATGATATGAACTCTGCTGCCATGTTAGAAGCGGCTATAAGAGATTGCTTAGCACTCTTCCAAGAGATAGCCCCTCCAGTAAGCAAAAAAATATAGCCTGATGTAGATTTCATGCTATCTTGGCACCTAGCAAAATCGGAATCTGAATACCTAATCACCTCTAACTTATCCGATCTCCTGTAAGTGAGTATGAAATGTTTTGTTCTTTGAAGATATCACATGACTCGTTTGGCTGCTTTCCAATGATCCATTCCTGGATTGCTTAAGTATCTTCCTAATACTCCAACTATGTACGCAATATCCGGACGCGTACAAACTTGAGCATACATTAGACTTCCTATTGCTGATGCATAAGGAATCTTTTGTATTTCTGTTTCCTCAAAAGTATTTTTGGGGCACTATTGAAGATTAAACTTGTCTCCTTTAGCCACAGGGGTATTTCCTGGTTTACAATCTTGCATGCCATATCTCTTAAGAACCTTTTCGATATAAGTCTTTTGTGATAATCCAAGGGTACCTCGAGAGCGATCTCGATGTATTTGGATCCCTAATACAAAATTTGCATCTCCAAGGTCCTTCATCTCAAAATTCATAGCTAAAAATCTCTTGGTTTCATGCAACAAGCCTATATCATTACTGGCAAGCAATATGTCATCAACATATAAAACCAGAAAAATATGCTTACTCCCACTAAATTTGTGATATACACAATCATCAACCAAATTCATCTCAAAACCATAAGAGATAATAATCTGGTAAAATTTGTAATACCATTGACGAGACGCTTGCTTAAGCCCATAGATGGATTTCTTCAATTTGCAAACCATTGACTTTGTATTTTTTGATATATATTTTTCTGGTTGCACCATATAAATTGTTTCATCAATATCACCATTGAGAAATGTTGTCTTGACATTCATCTGATGTAGCTCAAGATCAAAATGCGCTACTAATGCCATTATAATCCTAAAAGAGTCTTTCGATGAAACTGGAGAGAAAGTCTCTTTATAATCAATGCCTTCTTTCTGCGTAAAGCCTTTAGCGACAAGACGTGCTTTGTACCTCTCCACATTGCCCTTTTCATCCCTTTTGGTTTTAAAAATTCATTTACAACCAATAGGTTTTGCACCTTCAGGCAATGGAACAAGATCCCATACGTCATTATCTTTCATAGACTTAATCTCCTCATTCATGGCATCTATCCACTTTTGAGAGTTAGAGCTTTTCATTGCTTGATGAAAATTGACTGGATCATTTTCCATCACTCCAATGTCAACATCATGTTCTTGAAGAAACACAACATAGTCATCAAAAATTGCACTTCTCCTTTCTCTAGTGGATCTCCTTAATGGCAATGGTTCTTGAGGCTGTAGAGTTTGTTCTTCAGGAATATCTCCTTGAGATTGAATGGGAGGGTCAATGTCTGGTATAATAATCTCTTCTTGACTATTATCCATAGCAATTAAAGGAATGTCAACATATTCCTCTTCAAAGAAAAAGTCCTTAACTCTTACTCCCCCCGCAAACTCAACATCCTCAAAGAACCGAGCATTACATGTCTCAAAAATAGACTTACTTGTGGGATCATAAAATTTGTAACCCCTAGAGCATTCAGAGTATCCAATAAAATAACAACTAATAGTCTTAGAGTTCAGTTTCTTTTCATTTGGCCAATATGGCCTTGCCTCAGCTGGACATCCCCAGATATGAAAATATTTTAGACTAGGCTTATTACCTGTCCAAAGTTCGTAAGGGGTTTTACTAGTTGCCTTTGCTGGTACTCTATTGAGTATATAAGCTGCAGTCTTTAATGCCTCTCCCCAAAGTGACTCAGGTAAGGTAGAGTGACTAATCATACTTCTTACCATGTTTAAAAGCGTTCTATTTCATCTTTCAGCAACACCATTCATATTGGGTGAACCCGACATGGTGTACTGTGGTACGATACCGCTTTCCTCTAGGAATTTAGCAAATGGACCTGGACGTTGTTCACCTGAACCGTCATATCTACCATAGTATTCACCACCACGGTCAGATCTAACGCTTTTAATACTTTTATTGAGTTGATTTTCAACTTCAGCCTTAAACCTTTTAAACATGTCCAGTGACTGAGATTTCTCATAAATGAGATAAAGATAGCCATATCGACTGAAATCGTCTATGAATGTTATGAAGTATGTTTGGCCATTCCAAGAAGCCAGAGGAAATGGCCCACAAATATCTGTATGTATTAGTTCTAAGACATTTGTTTTCTTATTGGCATCAAATCTCCTGATATTTGTTTGTTTCCCCTTAATACAATGCACACACATGTCAAAATCTGAAAAATCAAGGGGATCGAGAATACCATCAGACACAAGTCTCTCAATTCTCTTTTTAGAGATATGACCTAATCTCTTGCGCCATAATGAAGCTGAATTCTCAATAGTTAATTTACGCTTTTTACTTATTGAATGAACATGCAAGGATTTATTAAATGAAGCAATTGTATCAATTAAATATATATTATCATAACTTGATAAAGAATCAGAATCAACCAAACTTGAATTTTGAAAAAGACTAAAATTTCCATTTCCAAATGAACAAGAATACCCAAATTTGTCCAATGTTGAAACAAAAATCAAATTTCACCTAAAAGATGGTACAACAAAAGTCTCAAACAAATTCAAATAAAAACCAGTTCTTAATAATAATCTAAAAGTTCCAATTGCTTCGACTTCGACTGATTTGCCATCACCAACATAGATGTATCTTTCACCATCATTAGGCTTTCAGCAATTCAGGCAACCCTGCATGGACACACTAATGTGAGTTGTTGCACCTGAATCAATCCATCAAGTGTGTCTAGGTACTGAAGCCAAATTAATCTCAGAACAAACAAAGTTAAAAAGCATACATTTCTTAGCACGCCAAGCGTGATAGTTGGTACATTGCTTCTTCTGGTGTCCTACAGCTCCACAAAAGAAGCAACCACCTTTAGCTTGTTCCTTATGTTGTTTCTTATGTGATGCTGTTACCGCAACTTCTTTATTCTTCCTTTTCTTATTTTTTTTTTCTTTTTATCCTTTGAGGTAGAGACCAAATGAATACTTGGTGTCTTTTCTTGCTTCAATCTATCCTCTTCCTGAACACAGTGAGAGATGAGCTCATTAAGGGTCCATGAGTCCCTTTGACAGTTATAGCTCACCTTAATTTGACCAAATTGTGCAGGAAGAAAGATCAAAACCAAATGCACTAACAAGTCTTCAGATAAATCTAACTTGAATGCCCTTAAACTTAAAGCAAGGTTAGACATTTCCATAATGTATTCCCTTATGTTTCCTTTGCCTGTATACCTCATAGAGATGAGTTTTGCTAAGATTGTACTTGTTTTGGCCTTTTCATTCTTAGCAAATCTCTTCTCAAGGTTCTCAAGAAAACCCTTAGCGGTATCCGCCTGATCGGACATTATGCCCCTAAAAGCTTCGGGAATGGCACGCTTAATGACCATAAGACTTATGCGATTAGACCTTTCCCACTTTTCCATTTCCCTCTTTTGTTTAGAGGTACTCTCATCAGTGAGATCAGTAGGTCTAGGTTCCCTTAGTGCAAGGTCTAGGTCCATGACTTCGAGAGTGATCAATACACTCTCTTGCCATGCCTTAAAATTCTTGCCAGTCAGCATAGGAATGGAGTTGATACTAGCAGTAATATTAGCAGCAGGAGCAGAAACTGAATTTAGAAAAAACATATAAAATAAACTCACATAAGTATCAAAATAATACCAAAATTGAATAACAAATTTAAATACAGTTAAACCCCATCTCAAGATATCTGACACTCCATTAACATTTTATCTTTGGACAAAATATTAACTTGTAAGTGATATCTTGATGTAGCAATTAAACACAAATAATAAAATAACATGTCAAATAATAATTCTTCCTTTGGGCCGATTTATTATTCACATGTAAGACCAAATAATTATAATATGCTAATTGCCACAAATGTATATGTAATTATATTAAACATTAACTTTCCTTTGGGCCAATTAATATTTATGTAATTACATACACATAACTAATTATATATTTTGAAATAAATTCATTGATTTTCATAGATGTCACTTTGGCAACATATTGGTTCAATTAACCTATCTCAATATATATATATATATATATATATATATATATATATATATATAGCTATACTGTAATTTAAATTGAAATTCCATAAAATACCATCTTAATACCAAATTATTTATTTACTGATAAAAACTTTATATATATATATATATATATACACACACACACGCTGCAAGTGAAAACATGGCCAATCTCATCAATATATATATATATATATATATATATATATATATATATATATATATATATATATCTCACCAAAACACACGATTTGAAGAAATTAAAAGCTAATAAATAGAATTATTAGCAGACGCAAATAATGCAGCATCACAATTTATCTTCACCCAATCTAAAGGATGTTTAATCCATTTCAACACAGCAGCACCTTCATCTGCACCTCGGTTTGGTAAAGACGGTGGTATTTGAGCCTGAGTCCATTGCCGGGAAATAAAATAAAACATGTTATTTAGTTGAGTTTTCCAGAATCTATTATGATATTTTATTATGATTTTGAGATGATATATCATGTTATAATTATATTTCTTCTTTTTCTACACTAGATTATTTTATAATTTGGTAGTGAAATCATATAAATTTTTAATAATATTTTAATGATACAACTTATTAAACTAAGAATATTGCGTATAAAATACGATTAAAGCAAGCATCACATACCCAAGAGATGAAATGGGATAACAGAAGTCCCTTCTCCCTCAACCAAAGGTCTCAAGTTCGAGTTCTGAAATGAAGCATCTTTAAACACTTATAAGATAGCGCTCTGATAAGTTATTGTTTATGCAGTGTTTTGAATCTTGAACTCTGATAATGAGAAATAGTTTTTACGTGATTTATCGTTGTGATTTTGAATATAATGACTGTTCCAAAAATGCTGATAACATTGAATCGTTTTGAAGAAATTAAAAGCTATTTCTTTGTTTTTGTTATTCGGGATTGTGGGTTTTACCTATCTCACTTATTTCCTATGTGTTTGTTCTTGGTTTTCAATGTTGATAATACGTTCCATTTTATGTTTGATTAGCTACTGCTTGTGTATAATATTTTTATATGATTCATCGCTGTGCATTTTGAATAAAATGAGCCTGTTGATTCATCGCTGTGCATTTTGAATAAAATGAGTCAGTTTCTGAGGTCAGTTGATTTTGATTGTGTTCTGGTGAATTTGAAGGTCTGTTCTCTGTTTTTTTTTTTTAATCAGTGTTTGTCATTCGGCTTAATATGAATCTAGTGATATTAATACGAAAATGATGACTCTGTTTTTGTAATTCTGTTGAAATTGATGTATTTGAAAACTCTGCTCTGTGTTTTACCTGTATATTTTCAAATTATTGTGCCTAATGTGAATCTATTTACTCTGTGTTCCCTTATGAAGGATGGCTGCTACTATGAAGGCTAATATAATTTAATAAACCGAAAGAATTTAGACAAGCTAACTATCATCAAAATCTGGTAATTACTCTGCTCGCTATTTTCTACTCTTATTTCAAAATTCTGTTTGAATGGTATATCTCAATGAGCTGAATGTTTATGTTTTTGGTTACAGTGAAGAGATTTTGAATCCCTCTGTACCAATGGCGCTAAGGCTTTCCGGAATTCTCATGGGTATTTCACCACTAGCGATTTTTCTTTTTAAATGGTTCTCTTCAACCCATTTATATTTTGAGCATTTGATTTTCAGGTGGAGTCGTTATTGTTTATGAAAGAAAAGTGAAACTTCCATTTGGTGATATCTAATCCTTTTTCCAATCCAATTCTAAGTTTATTTTTCTATTTTTTTTCCATACGAGTTAATCATCTTCTCTGTGTTTATTTTCTTTGCAGACGATGTGACCCGCTTGATGGTACTTTGAAGAACAAAATCCATTCTTTACTTATCAGAATTCATTTAAAATTATTTGGCCTTATTTGATTTGATTTGTTGTTTATCAGGTGGAAATAAATGAAGCATGGAAAGTAAAGTCAGCTCCAGATCCCACCGTCCTTCCTAAAGGGAAATCGCAGGCCAAGTCTGTCAGAATTTCTCTTATGATAAGACCTTATCTACTACTTATTTATCTCAGCGTACTTTAGCACTTGTACACATGGCATGATTTTAACCAATTATGCTTGATGAGAAGATGTTTGTTAAATGTCCCCAGCAAATCCATGGAGATATGGAGAGCCTTTAATCTTTATAGATTCAGATAAATTGCCGTAGCTTTTGTTTTAGTGGCAAAACTTATTGGATTAGACGAAATCATGCTATTCTAGTAATGGACTCTGTTTCAAGTAAATTGGCACTCTTGTATTACTGATACACTGCTTGATTGGAGCTGGTGAATTTTCCAGTTTATTCCTTTGCTTGTCCTCGTTCCTCAAGATCAATCACGAAATAATCGAGAGTTTAACATGACTGTTCTGTTGCTATTGTAGCTGATGTGGACAATATCAAATTGTGTGATCGTTTTGATTTGTATCAGACTCACTTTGAATACAACCGCTTTGAAAGGTATTTCGAGTACATGAATATTCCAATTTAAATTATGTATTTCATGATTCCTTTTTGATGATGAGATTCCTTTAAAATTCTCAGCAACAGGTTCTCAAATTATATAAAGCTTCGATCACACAATGTTATATGTCCTCTTGCTGACGTGGCAGATTTGATATTGAAAAATTATTTTCAGTTTCCATCTCACAGATCCTTAAGAAGAGGGCTCTAATATCAATTGTTGGTTTTTTTAACGGAAAAAAACAAAGTGAATTTTCAGAGATAGGAACTAGGATATGCAGCCAAAAGAGAATACATTCATTTGATAATCAAACACACATTAATAATGCTGAAATAAACTAACTTGTGACCCACTAACACAACTAACAAATTAACTTGTGATCCACTAATACAAGTAGTGACCCGCTAACACAACTAACAAACTAACTCGTGATCCACTAACACAAGTTACAAATGAAGTGGAAATGCTAATTTAACTTAGTAAGAAAAAACTAAATAAAAAAATAAAACATGTGCAGTTCTTACGAAGCATAATTCTAACAGGCACAAATAAAACATCCCATAGCATCACAAACTACAAATGCATAGATAGAATTATTAGCAGACGCAAATAATGCAGCATCACAATTTATCTTCACCCAATCTAAAGGATGTTTAATCCATTTCAACACAGCAGCAACTTCATCTGTACTTCGGTTCGGTAAAGACGGTGGTAATTAAGCCTCAGTCCATTTCTGGAAAATAAAAGAAAACATGTTATTTAGTTGAGTTTTCCAAAATCTATTATGTAATTTTATTAAGATTTGACCATTCTTAAAATCTGATCATTTAGTTGAGTTTGCCAGAATAAATAAATCAACATAAAGCACGAATACAACACAGAATGACATTACAACAGCAAATAGCAGACAAGGAAGTCTTAAAATCTGACCATTCTTAAGCCACAATAGTAACGGTGATATTATATGAAACTGGAGATGCTGATGAGACTTATAATTTCAATACTTCGATTAATAAATAATATTTATTTATTAATCTGAATTTAGTTGAGGATATTTTGCTTAAATTTTACATTATATAATTTTAAATAATATTAATTTATTACCTGTCTGAATGTATTTGCTTCATCAAGAATCAATTTCTTGTCTAAGTGGCAGTGCCAATCTGCTCTGTATCTCTTTCCCCATCTTCCTCTGTTTCTTCTTCCTCATCTTCCTTTGTTTCTGTTTTCTCATATTCTTCTGGTTTTCTTTTCTGAGAATATAAAAAATTCAAGCACAATAATAGAAGAGCTTCTCTAAATTATAAGTGTCTTTGAACATAAATAATAAATTTAAAGTTTGACGTAAAGGCTTATCATACTATAATATTAATTTGAAGTTGAAGATATATAGTAGAATTTTATTTTTTAGACCAAATAAAATTCGAATTAATGATAACTAAATCACAAGACAATAAAATCAAAGTTATTTAAATAATTAAGTGATTGGAAAACAAAAACGAACATTTTTAGGAAATTATAGAACATACCTTCTTGATGAACCATCCATTTACTGTTGCATTAAGGTCTCCATTAACTGTATATTTCACTCCACATGTTGTGACTTTCTTGAGCTTATGAGTGCTTACTAATCCATTTGAGAAGTTCTTCAAACGATCAGAATCAGGCAAAATCAAGGTTTCTAATAAAGGAAATTCAAGGCCATGAATCCCACTGTAAAAACATTCCAAATCCCAACTCTCTTCAATAAGCAAAAGCCTTAGCTGAGGAAACACAATTTGGTGGGTGATCGTTTCCTCTTCTTCTTCATCCTCTTTCGCAACTACTTCAGTTAACTTAGTACACCAATCCAGCATTAGTTCTTGGAGTTGCAGAAGGCCCCTTGCCACTGGAACTGAAAATACATTCCTCAAAGCACCGCAATAAGAAACTTTTAAAATTCTTAGCTTTTGAAAGCCACCGATTTCTTTTGGAATATTTTTCAAAATATGCTTTAGACTTGGTAGATAATACCAAATGAATTTCTTCAAGATGAGAGAATGTTAGGGCACTTCCTTCTTTGAACTCAAATATTTCCTCCAATGAATGACAATGATGGACATGAAGCTCTTTTAGGTTTTGAAAATTGGCTATCAAATTGTAAGGAATGGCGTTCAACAACTTTTTACAGCATTGAATGTCTAAAACTAGACATTTACTTGAATCTCTGTGTGGTAATTGGTCATGCCCTATCCTTACCGCATGCTCCATGTCATAGATTCTTATTGTTTCCTCCATCTGTATTGTTCAAGAAGAAAAAAATTATTGAATAAATATATAAGATAATGCAAAAAGGTTAACTTTATAATTAGAGAGGGCGATTGTTATAATAATTCTTATTAAGAAAACAAGATGGCACTTTCCACCAATAAAATGATACTTAATATGTCGAGTACGTGGATTAATTACCCTCATGCCTACTTGATTTACGATCTATAACTATTCGGTTAAAAAAAACTCTCCTTGAAATATCTCAAATTTTTAAGTATTTTAGCTAAAATCACTTAAAAACTATGAATTCAACGTAAAATATCTAATGTAAGAACCATCTAGAACATGGCACAAAATGTTCCAAACTGATATAGATTGCCGAATTTCATGATTTTTTGACCAAAATAATTTAATTATAATATTTAAAAAAATGAAGTATTTTTATGAGAGAAAAATTATTAAATTATTTTTAAAGAAAAAAATTTTAATAACTGTGAAATTAACCTGAAATAAAAATATAAATTGAACTATTTAAACAGTGTAAAGAACTTTTTTTTTTGAGCTCGAACATACATACCAGTTTCTTCAGAGTTGTATTAAGGTCTCCCATTAATGAAATTTCCCTACCATCTGCAGTTATTCTCTCTAATATCGGCGCAATTAATGAGGATCCCAAAGAGAAAGTCTTCATTTGATTGCATCTTGAAAAATATATGGATTCCAGTAATGGAAATTCCATAGCACAAATCCCACAATAGAAACTCCTAAGATTTTGTAAATCATATAGTGTAATTTTCTTTAATCGAGGAAATTCAATTTTGTCCAATGTTGACTCGGGTGCTTCTTCATCCTCTTTTGCAACAATTCCTTCCATCTTCTCACAATTTCCAATGCTTATAGTTTCTTGCTTCACCATAAGTTTTGCCACATGAGGTGAGAAAAGATATGTTAAATTGTTGCAATTTACTATTTGCAGGTCTCGTAAATTGAGAAGCATCATAGAATCTGGTACAATCTGGAACAATATCTGCATTAAAATTTGTAAACATATAAGTTCCATGTCTTTGAAAGAATTGACTTATCCAAATAATAACATAGTGTTCCTGAATGAAAATATAAATTTAGATATCATTTGGAAGACATAATGTTGTTGAAAGTCATTCGACATCAACTTTCAACAAAGTAGGCAACAACCAAAGGAATTAAAAGGGAGGAAAAATGTCTACAAAGTACCAAAGAAAATGAAAGTGAAATCTCAACATTTCCAACTTTCATGAATGTTTCCCTTTGACAAAATTTCAACAAACGTGTATTATTTTGTGGATCAAACTGCATATTAGTTGCAATAACAGCATTTTATATGCTATAAGCAATACACTTATAAGTTAATGAGAGACTACACATTTTTATGAAAAATATTGTTTAATCCAATAAAACATTTTATGGAAACTGGTTGTGTTTCTTTTTTCTCTTTCTTTTCGATAACTTGCCTTAAGATTTTATTTTGTATTCATGAAATGAAATGAAAAAAAATAATTATTTAAATAAATTCAATACTATATATGACAGTAAAAACAAAACCTCAGAAAAAAAATAGAAGCTATCTATCAAAACATCTAAGAACAAGAAATGCTCTGTTCATTTTTTCAAAACATCTAAACCGTTTCATTAAAAAAAAAAAACAATAACAGCAAAACGGTTATCAATTACATGTAGTAATTCATTATTGACCAGATAGAGACAAGAATCACATACCTGATGATCTTGGCTTGAAATGTGACTTTGGGTTTTTCTAACAGACGTATCCATTGGAAAAGTCGATGAGTTAATATGGCTAACCTCATCTTTTTGTTTGTTTTTTCCTCTTCTTCTTATCAATCCTCTTATCATTGAGCATGATCCGGCTTTCTTGGCTTCCTTATCTTCATCAGGAACACTGGTATTCAATGTCGATGGGCCTTCATTAATCGCTTCAAACAACACTGATGCTTTTGTTTTGGGACAATTAGTTATATATATTGTTTCTAACGAATGACAATCCAAAAAAACATGATTGCTTTCGGCACAAAAAGCCACTAGCTCTGGTAGATCTTCACAATACAATCTTACTAACTTAGGGAACACAAATGTCTTATTTTTTTCCTCTTGGCTTCTTCCATTCCCAATAATATATTGCATCTGCCGACAAAACTTTACAGTCAAAGTTTTAAGCTTCACCATCTGCTCAGCAACATTGGGTGGAAATGCCACTTCTAGCTGACGACACTTTGATAAATGAAACTCTTGGAGATTTGAAATCGGATCCAAGTTGATGGAAATAACACACGATTAAAGGAAGCCTGATTCACCATGTAAGATGTACTTGCTTCCTCTGCACTATCTGATTCTGATACCACCTATCAAATATACGTTGAAGTCATCGTCACCCACTTCCTCTATTATTAAATAATGGTGTAGAAATACTAAAGTCGGTTTGTTATATAAAAGGAGCTAAAATGTAAAATAAGTTATTACAGTGTCTTAGAATATGGAGCGTAGAAAATAGAATTAAAGTGTGTACATGTGTGTGTGTGTGAATATGAGTGAGTGAAAAAAATAATAATAACAGTTGTAAGTGTGTGCAGTAATTAGGAGGAAAAATAATTAGAAAAAGTGAGTGTGTGATGAAATTTTTTTTTTTTCACTCCTTCAAAGTGTGTGTGAGTAACATGAGTACGTGTGCAAATAAGAATTTGTGAGTGGGGGTACGCTTAAATGATAAAAGTGTGAATTGTAAAATTACAAATTAATATAATAGTTTTTCACTTCTTCAATTTAAATCCTTCACTTGTTTAAATATTCTCAACAATTAAAATATATTTATCCAGTAAATGATAATCAATAATCCATTCTTCACATTCTTTTATCATCATCATGATTTGAATTCAGATTACATTTTTATAAACGAGGAGATAAAATCAAACCTTACGGTAGGTGGAGGATAGGTTGGTGGCTGCTTCATCATCATTGAACCGATTTGGAAGAAATCTGCAACCTCCATTATCCATGTCTGCCCACAAACCAATCAGCTCGGAAGACCACGTAGATCCAAACTTATTAGATTAGGAAACCCAATCTCATCATCAACTTCATTTCCGCAAAACATTCCCTCCATTATAGAGCATGATTCTATATATATGCTTTGGAGTTGACTCAGTCTTCTTGCCATGGACAGTGGAAACATATATTTCAACTTGTGGACATATCACTATATCTATCTTTCTTAAGTTAGAAAAGGTTGCAGGCTCAACATCATGTGATCTTGATAGATGCTTATTGTCCACCAAGTATTCTAATTCATCACATACCTTAATCGATACTTTCACTGAGTCGTGGAAATCTAAAATTCTTTAGATTTTCCACTTTCTTCAAAAGTCAAATCTTCAGTTTTCATCGACAAAACATTGAACAGCTACCATCTTCGGTATCACTTGCATCACCTTCAATATACAACATATGACTCAACTGCATTACCTATGCGAATGTTTGAATCACTCTAGGCTTGCAAGGTAGGTTGTGTAGGCAAAAAATGAAGGCTTTGGTACACAAATTTGTAATGTTGCTATATGGAGATATTCTAATTCACTAAGGCTTGCATTTATTCTTTTGTCATCACCATCAACATCATTACCATCATCATCAGAAACCCGAGCATTCCCACCGATTAAAGCATGACTAACATATAATTCTTCTAGTTTGGACAGTTCTGGTAATACACCTGGGGGGGAAATATTCAAGCCCATGAGCTCCATCCAAGTCTAGCAACCTCAAGTTTCTCAACAATCCTATTTCCTTCGATAGCTCCTGCAAATGCCAGCTTCTTATTGCAAGAATTTCCATATTACCAAGATCTCCAAGAATTTTAACATTTTCAAAAGAATCACAAATTAAGGTCCGAAGTTTCTCCAGGCCCTTCAATGACTGTGGCAAAGCTTGAATAAGAGAAAGTTGTAGAACTTTGAGCTCTTTCATCCCTCGAAAAAAATTATTCGGGAAGGCTTTGATAAACACCACTTTTGGCTTTACACTGCAGAAATTCAAGCTTAAGGCACCCTAATTGAACAGGACGTTTCTCTGTCTCCTCATAAAGAAGTGAAATTGCCTTGTAATCTTTATACCTGTTTGTCTCTGGCAATCTCATTTCAGCTTCATGTTGCACCTGTTGAGATATCATCAGCGACTTAGGTCTAGAATTTCCTAATAATAATAATAACAACAACAGTAGTAGTTTGAAGAATTGTCTAGATGCTTTATGTCAGCAATCAAATCGACTTCAATCAGGATAAAAGGAGCAATAGGCTCCAACATAGTGTGTACGAGAAAACTATAATGTGAGTGTGTCATTTGTGCACAAAGTGAGTGTGTAAGAATAAGTGAGAAGTTAGAGCTGTGTGCCGTGTAAGTGGAGTGGTAGGTGTGTTTTTGATGAGTGGAGTGATGTTGAGCATATTTTGGTCGGAAATATTACAAATAATATATTAAGTTGTGAGTTATTCAATTTAGTTTTCTCTAATAAATTCAACAGTACCAAATAAGCATGCTCCTCCTTGGATGCAATGTTTAAGGCAACATCGCAAAACAAGATCATGCATCTTGACTGTTTCAGGGTCATCACCATCAAGCAACAAAAATGATTCTCTTAGCTCATCGATAAGGACGTGACTCTGTCTCTTGCTTGTTGAAGGTTATCAACATTTGAAACAGCCTTAGACCCATACCATACCAAAGCAATACCTTAATTGGAATGTTATGATCTTCAGGAAATAGGCAACAAAACAAAAAGCATGACTTGGCTTCTTTGCGATCCAAAAGATTATAAACTTAATTCAATTCGTGAGTACACAGCTTTCTCCATCCCTGAAATGCCTTCGGGATTAGGCATTCTTTAATTGTAGGAGCGCATCATTCCAAATCTCTTCCTTTTTGTTTTTAATGCCTTTGCAACAGTAACAATGGCAATAGGTAACCCACGGCATTCATCCAAAATCTGCCTCGCTGTTTGATGCAAATCTTGGTTGTCAATAGAACTTCCTACCAATGCCATTTCTTTGAAAAGATTCCAAGCTTCTTCATCCGATAAAACTCCAATAGGGAAGTTTTTTTGACTTCCCATTCTGTTGCACACATCTACTTGCGTGAAGTTAGAATAATTTTGCATCCACTAATTGCACTTGTTGATGGAAGTCCAATGGCTTCAAAGTCTTCATCATTTAGCTCCTCCAACATCATCGAATACTAAAAGGCTGCTTGCATTAGACCTCCATAAACTTCTTATGTACCTTTCTTGCTCTTTCATCCTTGTTACAAATATTTTCAAATGGCCATCCAAAGCAAGATATAATATCAGATTGTATCTGATATAAATCAGGCTTTTGGGACACAGTTATTTTGGCAACCAAATCAAACAATTTCTCACTTTCGACAATTTTCACAATTTTCTTTGCCAGTGTGGTTTTACCCACGCCCCCCATTCCAGAAATACTAATCATGCTGAACGCATCATCCTGCAGAGCCTCCAATATCTCATTCAGAAGTGATATCCTGGAATCAAAATCCTTGACACCTTCAAGGTTGAATGCTGATCCAATATTTGAACCAAACGCTGGAGCTTCTCCAAGTTTCTTAGTGACATCCTCAGTCATCTTGAAGGCTTTCCTGCTCAAAGAATAACGTGACCATGGAGTTTGCCAACGCTTGTTGCTTCCTTCGGTTATTGTTTTCAGAAATCGAGAGACATCTTCATTCAGCTTCTTTGCCTCGTCATGCCAAGGGATTACACTTCGGACATCATCCATGAACTTCTCGGCTTCATCCTTCCTGTCTCCAAGTTTCTTGTTCTCATTTTCCAGTTTCTTGATGTTGCGGTTATAGAAAATGAAGCAGCTTACATGTCGTATGATAGGCTGAAAAGTGTAGTTCGCAATAGCACCAACAATTAGACCAGCAATAGCACCAGCAATTCGACCAGCAACATTGCCTGGAATTCGACGGGCAATATCACCAGCAAATCCACCTGCAACTCCACGTGCAGTGGCAGCAAAATCCTCCATCTTTTTTCGTTTTGAAATGTGATAGATTCACTGAAACAGACAACTGTGACAAAATAAACAAATCAAATTAAGAGGTATAAAGAAGAAATAAATTAGCAAACAAACGCAACAGAAGGAACCACAACTACTATAATACATTTTAGTGTTGCAATTTTTAAATTTTTTTATTGTTATTGTTAAATATTTAACAAAAACTTTAAAAAAATTTAATTATTTTATAAAGAACCAAAATTTAAATTTAGATTAACTATATTTTATAAAAATCATTTATCACATACACTGGCACGTGCACAAATTAGAAGCTAGTGTTCTAAATTTCGTTAGCTATATATGGTTAATTAACTCTTAAATTTATGTAAAAAGCTACAAATTGCACATTAAGGAAAAAGAAAAACAGAGTATATGAAAAATGAGTTATACTTACCTGCTAATCCGATAATATATTCTTGAAAATCAGCAATGCACGAAATGGAAAGAAAGAACTGCAGCAACTGGAGAATGGCAAGAAAACTGAATTGATATATTCAAACAGCAAAGATCGATACAAATAACACAAACCCAAAAGCGGAACAATCTTTGCTATAAAAACAACAAAATTGCAAGGAAAGCACTTTTATTTTGAAGAAACCCATGAGCTAGAGGTTTGCATAAATTGGATTATAAGTGTTACTTAATACCTTTGCAGGAGCAGCACCTTTATATTTAGAAACTTTGTTGTACTTAACCTCATAAATATTATGGAATTGAAGGAACCCATTAGCCAGAGGTGTTTTCAATTTCCATTCCATCTACTATATTTTAATATACTCCTATTTCCCGACCTTATTAAGGGAATTTATTCTATATTTTTCATACCATTTTCATATCGTCAAAAAATTCCCATAACATAATAAAATCCACAAAACTTGATAGAAAGAAATTCTGAAAAGTGAAATCACATAAAGAAAATAGAACTTACATTGCAGAAAAAGTAAAAAAACCCAAGGCTTCCACGAAAATCAGCAGTCTGCAAAACAGCTTTGCTTGTGGAATAAAGTGATAAAGTCTCAACTCTCGAATCTTGTGTTTTTGGCATGTGAAGCCTAGATGGACGCACCTTAATTAATTGCATTAATTTAATATTATAGAATTGAGTTATTGGGCTGGCTCTCATCAACTACTGAATAATTTACATTATAAGTTGTATTAGTCTGACAGATTAATTTAATTATTTTTACAAATTTTAACAATCAACTGTACTAACCACTGAATTATTAAATTATAAAACGTCACTCCCTTTGTTTCATTCGGGAAAAAATGAACTTTCTTTTAGACTAATTATTAATGATTGATTAATGGTTAATAATATGTATCAAAAAGACAAAATGGGCATAGCTATGTATATCTAACTTGGAGAATTTGAAGTGTATAATTGTTTTATCTATGAAGACTTAAAGGGTCACCGTATCTCTTAAACAACTATAAAATTGATAGATTCAAAGTAGAGCCAGTTGGGTCTAATATTTGTTTAATTGTTTTAGATTAATTGGTTGGGTGAAAATGAGTGTCACTTTGTTTTATTTCGTAGGAAATTATTAATTAATACCTAAAACTATATTCTCAATCTAGATTAAATTAATAAATTAGTTAGGGATCAGTGGATGGAATTGACTGCGAATTAGGCTTAATTGTATCATTTTCTTTTTGGGAATTTGACATGTTTGTATATTAGATTGGGTTGATATTAGGGTTACACACGCATTATAGTAAAAGATATTGATAGATGTTTCATGCTTTGAGAATTAAGATTAGTCTTAATAAAGTTAGAATATATATCTAAAAGCCAAAAAGTAGAGTTATGCTTTTTCGGAAAAAAAAAAATCGTGTCATTTTCTATATTCTTTTCCCGATTTGCGAATCAATTAGTACAATTTATGTAATTAATTGGGATTTAGTCCACCATTATTTTTGCACACTTTAAAATGGTTATCTATAGACATTAATTGCTTTTCTTTTTATAATAATTTAAACTTTAAATTTTACAATTTTATTGGTGGAAAATGGTAGAGTCACGTCATAACGGATTGAATTATAAATAAATAAAAAATTTATAAATTTTAATGTAGTTGGGTTTAATAATGACTCAAATGGATAAATAGAATAGATCACAAATGAGTGAAATTTTATAGCATTATTTTTTTATATATTTTTAAAAATTATATATATATTATTTATAAAAAATTATTTTTATAATTACATTATATAAAAAAAATATATGAAATCAAAAATAATGTCACATGTTTTAAAAATGCCGAGTTATTTTTCACAAATTTCGAAAGCATATGCACACTATCGCATTTTAGAAAATTTTCAAATATATATATTTATGAAAAATAAATAAAATACACATGTGCACCCTCACATTTTAGGAATTTATAAAATATATATATATATATATATTTAAATTATAATTATGACGCTTCTAATTTATTTTAAATATTTTCTGTTAAATTTTACATCAATAATAATCATATAATATTCTAATTTTAGAATCTAATTCCCTGTAATCCTAGGGTTATGACTCTACCACTGCATGTTGTGATTAATTTTAATAGAATCACTTTAATTGCAGATCAAACGGATGGAGTCAAAATTTTCCACCACTAGAAAGAAAGAAAGAAAGAAAGAAATCATTTGTTGGCTTAGTGAGTTAAAATTGATTAAAATAAGCAAAATTCATAAATAAAAAAGGTCAATAATTTGATGGTAGAATTGTACAGTCACATGTAATGGTAATGTACACGTCTGACAAACACAACAAAAGCAATACAACTTTTGGCCATCTTTCTTTTCTCTCTCTTCTACTGAGTGCTCGCTTAGGGTTTTCTGTTCAAGAATCTCTGCTGTGCCAGGCAGACTTCTTCTTTTTTTTTTTATTATTTATTTTTGTTTTTTCACAAATCTCGATAACACAAAAAGTGTCGTACACCCGACCGTATTATTATCAAATGACGATCCCTTCCCTTGTTTTGTTCCCTTTTTCTCTTCATTATATATATATATATATAAATTATTGTTAATAAAAAATTATCTATATAAATAACTGAGAAACGTATAATTAATAAAAAAATATTATAATTTAAATAAAAATAATAAAAACGGAGGAGGACCGTTATACCAACCGATTTGTTGGTTCTTGAACGACTTCAAACCCTTAAACCAAACACTTTCTAAATTTTCTTAAATTGCTTCGTATATTATATTATGTTCGTATATTATATATTTGTTTTGAAGGATAATTCTTAAATTGCTTCGCATGTTATATAAAAATCAACTTTCATTCCATTTAACGTGCATGGCACACATAGATTGATAAGGAGCTAATACTCTGCGATCGGCTCCACATGTATTTCATGGAAAATATAAGAAAATTAAGTGAAATTAAAATCAAATTTATAATAGAGTTAGTCAGGCCAAAAAGACAAGTATAAGAGTTAGTTTAATAAAAAAATAAATACAGAAGATTAAGTAAAAATTTTAGACAAATACAAGTCTCCGAAACATATATGCACCTAATTAATATAAGATTATAAATTCAATTAAACAAAGTATATATTATTATTTCTCGTTATCATTTTTTTATTAGCTTCTTAATTAATGTAGATTAACCCATTATTGTCCCCTTTCTCAATTTTTTTATTAACTAGATAAGCTCTAAAACAAGAATGATACTCCATGTAACCAATTCGACATGTTTATGATCCTATTCATTTGGCCTCATAAAGTGATATGACCCAATTCGACATACTATGTGACCCATTTCTGTCAATGGGTTTATAATTTTATACATTTTTTATATTACATAAACATAAAAAAGCAATTTTTTATAGGTTACACATATTTTTTTTATTTTTAATAAATTTATTTAAAAAATAATGTTATAAAAATTAGCCTGTTTTTAAGTCGACCCATCTTCATCCGACCAAGACTAATTCCATTGTAACTGTTTGCTACCGATAAATACAATGCACCAATCCAGAATATTTTAGTATATCATTAGCTCAGACAAGAAACAGTTTTAGCCCATATATCAATTGGTTTCCATGTCAGAATTTAGTAGCCGCTTGAACTTTCAGCCTAATGAGCAGACCAAGATATTAAAATAGCTACCGATTAAAACTGAAATATTGTATATAAAAACATTAAAACATGATTAAAGTAAGCAGCAACAGCATAGTTTTTATCGAAAATATCAAAAAATATATTTCAATAATTTAAATAGTTTCGTACAATATTTATATTTAAAATTTTATTTACATTTTATAAATAATTTTTTATTTTATTAAAAATATATAATTTACATTAAAAAAAGGTTAGCCTTATGTTGACCTTAGTCAAAAAATTACAGGATTAAAACCTGACAGCTTTAAAATTATAATCCCAAATAACTTTGACTCACAATCTAAGCAGAAACAACAATTAGACATTTCTGTTTTCTTTAGGATTTCAATGTTCTCATTTTTTTTTTCAGACTTAATATATAAAAGTCCCCTTAAACTTCCAAAAATTTCAAAATTCATATTATAACTTTGTATATTTTTAATTTACTATCTGAATTTTTGAAAAATCTTATAAATTTACTGATGTGGAGAGTAGTTTGACACCCACTTATAATGAGAGCATTATGAACCAATATAATTATAGATTTGTAATTATATTAGTTAGGGTTTAAATTATTTTTTTTCACTTGATAATTCATAGTCACGCTTTTATTATATATGAGTGTCAAATTCCAGTCCAAATCAATATATTGTGATTCGCATGTGATATTTATAGGAGTTTTTAAAAATTAAGTTGGTGAATTAACATTGCAAAATTGAAGTATAAATTTTGAAATTACTTTTAAGTTTAAAGGAATTTTTATAGATCAATCCTCTTTTTTTTGTTATTATTCCAACAAATGCATGCAGAGTTCCTTTCACTTTCATAATCAAGCAATAATAGCTGTTTTCATGACCCAGCCAAAAAGAAATAGGAAAAGAAGTAAAAGGAAAAACATTAAACGAGAATTTGATCAGAGAATTAAAGAAGCCAACAGAATTATGCAAAACTTGAATTTGTTTTATCACACAGAACAAAAGTACCTCTCACTAATGAAAAGATCACTAAAACAACTTTTTGACCAACTGTATTTCCGTAAAACAGTAAGAATTATCCTCCCCATCAACTCCTAACATCAACAACCATATCTGGGAATCTCTTTACAAGGCTTGACGATGATTTGTAACTTTTGATTTCCTCTTCCTCAAAGGAATATGGGGTAAACTTAATGAAACTGCTTGCCCCAACAATGCCATGTAAAGCTCCCACAACCCATCTGCAGTTGCATAATTCATATCAGCCAACCATAATTAAGATTAAATTCTGGAAAATTCCCAAGACTTGGGCGCTGCTTTTTCATGGTAACACAAGAATAGCAGATTTATAATGAAGGATATACTTGAAAAGAAAAAGAGATTAAAAAAAATACTAAGTGCCAAAATGAAAATTAACCTGAATGTGAAAGTGCAGCAAGAGCTTTCAGAGCAGCTATATGAGTATTATCATCCTTTGCATCTTCCAACATGCTCACCCATCTCCACAATTTTCATCCTTTTTTAATCTGTTAATCAACAGGAAATAGAACTTAATTATATATTATGAGAAGCAAACAGATAAAAAGTAGTTGTTATAAAGTGGCAGATGGATTCTAATATTTCTCTCATCTTCCACAATGATTCTGCAATTTTAAGAATTGAATTGAATTACTTTCATTAAGTTTACAGGCATATAAAAACATTAACGAATTTTCATGGTGACAAAACTTGCTCCGACTCTTGAAATGCATAGGATTTCTTTTCTGAAATTATAATCAAAGACGCCATAAAAATGACAAACTTTATGTTGTTTATAATGAAATTTGTTTCCCCAACGGCTCATCCATCTTGGCTCTGAGCAAGCATTTTGGGCTGATGCCTAACACAAAGCTGTGCATAGAAAGCAAATTAGACAAAGATCTTCGGCCATGCCAATATTAAAATATGGCAACATACCCTCCAGAGTTTGTGTTGGAGGATGAAAAAACCACAGATTCATTTGGATAGCTCAGATATAAACTGAACATCAACATCAACATGGTTTTCAGAGATGTTATCAACATTACAGTTATCAGTCATCAACTCTCTAACCTATGATATGAGAAGAAGTCAATATTTTACAATGACTGGAAAAAAAGAAAAAAAAAAAGAATATATATATATATATAGATAAAACAATTGCAGCCTCACCTGGCAATTGAGATTATTAGGGGCTTCATTTCTGCAGGACAACTTCACCAGGTGCTCCTATTAGCATATGAATAGAGGCATTTGACACATCCTCTGGACTCAAATGGCCTAAACGTTGTTTTATACTGAACATTGCTTCATCTAGTCTGCCAATTCTAAGGATGTTAGAGAGTTATTGCAAGATATTTGGGGAAGGAGAAGAAGAAGAAGAAGAAGAAGAAGAATTAATATCAATAAGGAGAGGAAAACCAAGAAGAATGGAAGAAGAAAACACAAGAAATTGAAAATTACCTTCATCCACCATGATTAATTGGATACGAGAAATCTTGAGATTTTTCTATCGGCAGAGGACTGTAAGACCGAATCAGGTTCAGCTGTGCTACCGAAGAAAGACAGCTCCAAAGCCAAATGAAGGCCAAAACAAATTGCCAGAGCTTCGGGTACAACAGGACTCTGATCACCAACTGAGTTCATCGAGAATCAGTTTCTTGTCTGCTCTTCTACTTGAATTTCAAATTACTTCTTCTTCCTCTGTATCTATTTGCCCATCTTCCTCCATTTTGCTTTTGGAGTCCAGAATTCTTCCTCTGTATCTTTTTCCCCATCTTCTTCTGTTTTGCTTTCAGAGCCCTGCATGATTGCGATTTCTTCCTCTGTTTCTTCTTCCTCATCTTCCTCTGTTTCTGTTTTCTCATATTCTTCTTGTTTTCTTTTCTGAGAATATAAAAAATTCAAGCACAATAAATAGAAGAGCTTCTCTAACTTATAAGTCTCTTTGAACATAAATAATAAACTTAAAGTTTGATGTAAAAGCTAATCATACTATAATATTATATTAATTTGAAGTTAAAGATATATAGTAGAATTTTATTTTCTAGACATTCATCATAGAGGACAAATGCAAGTGCTGTTTTCACCAAATAAAAATCGAATTAATGATAACTAAATCACAAGACAATAAGTTATTTAACTAATTAAGTGATTAGAAAACAAAAACGAACATTTTTAGGAAATGGAATATACCAACTCGGTGAACCATCCACTTATTGTTGCATTAAGACCTCCATTAACCGGAAATTGATCGTCAAAAATAGTTACTTTCTCTAGTTTAGAAGTGCTTACTAATCCATTTGAGAAGTTCTTCAAACGATCAGAATAAGGCAAAATCAAGGTTTCTAATAAAGGAAATTCAAGGGCATGAATCCCACTATAAAAACATTCAAAACGCCCACTCTCTTGAATACGCAAAAGCCTCAGCTGGGAAAACATAATTGGGTGGTTGCTTGTTTCCTCTTCTTCTTCATCCTCTTTCGCAACTACTTCTTTCAACCCAAGACACCGAAACAATTGTAGTTCTTGGAGTTGCAGAAGGCCCCTTGCCATTGGAACTGAAAATACATTCCTCAGATCATAGCATGCAGAAACTCTTAAAATTCTTAGCTTTTGAAATCCAGCAATGTCTTTTGGAATATTGTTGAAAATATGCTTTAGATTTGGTAGACATCCCAAATGAATTTCTTCAAGATGAGAGAATGTTACAGCACTTCCTCCTCCGTATTCAAATATTTCCTCAAAAGAATGACAATAATTGACATGAAGCTCTTTTAGGTTTTGAAAATTGGCTATCAAATTGTAAGGAATGGCGTTCAACAACTTTCCACAGCATTTAATGTCTAAAACTAGAAATTTACTTGAATCTCCATGTGGTAATTGGTCATACCCTATCCTTACCACATGCTCCACATCATAGATTCTTATTGTTTCCTCCATCTATATTGTTCAAGACAAAAAAAAATTATTGAATAAATATATAAGATAATGCAGAAAGGTTAAATTTATAATTAGAGAGGGCAATTGTTATAATAATTCTTATTAAGAAAATAAGATGGCACTTTCCACCAATAAAATGATAAATTAATTAGCTACTAATACTTTATATGTCGAGTGGATTAATTACACTCATGCCTACTTGATTTATGATCTATAACTATTCGGTTAAAAAAACTCTCCTTGAAATATCTCAAATTTTTAAGTATTTTAGCTAAAATTACTTAAAAACCACAAATTCAGCATAAAATTGCTAATATAAGAACCATCTAGAACATGGCACAAAATGTTCGAAACTAATATAGATTGCTACATAGAGGCATTATGGTGCCGAAATTTATGATTTTTGGACCAAAATAATTTAATTATAATTTTAAAAAAATGAAGTACTTTTGTGAGAGAAATTATTAAATTATTTTTAAAGCAAAAAAATTTAATAGTAGTGAAATTAACCTAAAGTAAAATATAAATTGAACTATTTAAACAGTGCAAAGATTTTTTTTTTTTTTTTGAATCCGACCATACGTACCACTTTCTTCAGAGTTGTATTAAGGTCTCCCATTAATGAAATTTTCCGACCATGATCAGTTATTCTCTCTAATTTTGGCATGCTTAACAAGGATCCTAGAGAGAAAGTCTTCAATTGACTGCATTTTGAAAAATCTATAGATTCCAGCAAGGGAAATTCCATAGCATAAATCCCTCCATAGAAACTCCTAAGATTATGTAACGTGAATAGTGTAATTTCCCTTAATCGAGGAAATTCAACTCTGCCAAATGTTGACTCGGGTGCTTCTTCATCCTCTTTTGCAACAATTCCTTCCATCTTCTCACAATTTCCAATGTATATTTCTTCTAGCTTCACCATAAGTTTCGCCACATGAGGCCGGAAAAGATATATTAAATTGTTGCAATTTCTTATATGCAGCCTTTGTATATTAAGAAGCATCATAGAATCTGCTACAATCTGGAACAATATCTGCATTAAAATTTGTAAACATATAAGTTCCATATCTTTGAAAGAATTAACTTATCCAAATAATAACATAGTGTTCCTGAATGAAAATATAAATTTAGATATCATTTGGAAGACATGATATTGTTGAAAGTAATTCGACATTAACTTTCAACAAAGTAGGCAACAACCAAAAGAGTTAAAAGGAAGGAAAAATGTCTAAAAATTACCAAAGAAAATAAAAGTGAAATTTCAACATTTCCAACTTTCATGAATGTTTTCCTTTGACAAAATTTCAACAAACGTCTATTATTTTGTGGATCAAACAGCATATTAATTGCAATAACAACATTTTATATGCTATAAGCAATACACTCATAATTTAATAAGAAACTAAACATTTTTATGAAAAATATTGTTTAGTCCAACAAAACGTTTTATGGAAACTGATTTTGTTTCTTTTTTCTTTCTTTTCGATAACTTGCCTTAAGATTTTATTTTGTATTCATGAAATGAAAAAAAAATAATTATTTACATAAATTAATTACATGTAGTAATTCATTATTGACCTGATAGAGACAAGAATCACATACCTGATGACCTTGGCTTGAAACATGATTTTGGGTTTTTCTAACAAACATATCCATTGGAAGAGTCGATGAGTTAATATGGCTAACCTCATCTTTTTGTTTGTTTTTTCCTCTTCTTCTTATCAATCCTCTTATCATTGAGCATGATCCGGCTTTCTTGGCTTCGTTATCTTCATCAGCAACACTTATATTCAATGTCAATGGGCCTTCATTAATCGCTTCAAACAACACTGATGCCTTTGTTTTGGGACAATTAATTATATATATTGTTTCTAACGAATGACAATCCAAAAAAACATGATAGCTTTCGGCACAAAAAGCCACTAGCTCTGGTAGATCTTGACAATACAATCTTACTAAATTAGGTAACACTAATGTCTTATTTTTTTCCTCTTGGTTTCTTCCATTCCCAATAATATATTGCATCTGCCGACAAAAGATTATGGACAAAGTTTTAAGCTTCACCATCTGCTCAGCAACATTGGATGGAAATGCCACTTCTAGATGATCACACCGTGATAACTCAAACTCTTGGAGATTTGAAAATTGGATCCAAGTTGATGGAAATAATACACGATTAAAGGAATACTGATTCACCATGTAAGATGTACTTGCTTCCTCTGCACTATCTAATTCTGATACCACCTATCAAATATACATTGAAGTCATCGTTACCCGACATAGGCAATATATAAAAGGAGCTAAATCTCCACTAATTGAGTGTGGAAAATGGAATTAGAGTGTATGATGTGTGAATATGAGGGAGTGAGTGAAATAAAAACAATAATAATAGTTATGAGTGTGTTATGAAATTATTTATTTTTTTCACTCCTTCAAAGTGTGTGTGGGTAAAGCGAGTACGTGTGCAAATAAGAATTAGTGAATGGGGATGCACTTATAATAAAAGTGTGAATTGTAAAATTACAAATTAATATAATTAGTTTTTCACTCCTTCAATTTAATCCTTCATTTGTTTAAATATTCTCAACAATATAAAATATATTTATCCAGTAAATGATAATCAATAATTCATTCTTCACATTCTTTTATCATCATCATGGATTTGAGTTCAAATTACATTTTTATAAACGAGAAGATAAAATCAAACCTTGTTGTAGGTGGAGGATAGGTTGGTGGCAGCATCATCATCATTGCACCGATTTGGAAGAAATCTGCAACCTCCATTATCCATGTCTACCCACAAACCAATCAGCTCGGGAAGATCACCTAGCTCCAAACTTATTAGATTAGGAAACCCAATCTCATCATCAACTTCCTTTCCGCAAAACATTCCCTCCATTATAGAGCAAAATTGTATACATATGCTTTGGAGTTGACTCAATCTTCTTGCCATGGACAGTGGAAACAAATATTTCAACTTGCAACATGACTTTATATATATTTGTCTTAAGTTAGAAAAGCTTGCAGGCTCGATGTCATTTGATCTTGATATATGCTCATTGTCCGCCAAGTATTCTAATTCATCACATCCATCAACCAATATTTTCCTCAACTGTGCAAATCTTGTAATTTTTAGATTTCCTACTTTCTTCAAAGTCAAATCTTCTATTTTCATCGACAAAGCATTGTACCAACTACCACCTTCAGCACCACTTGCATCACCTTCAATATACAACTTGTTCACTGAAGGTTTGTAGATATCACCAAATGTATATAACTTTTCTGCACTACCTATACGAATGTTGAATCTCTTTAGGCTTGCAAGGATAGTTCTTGTAGGCAAAAATGAAGGCTTTGGTACACAAATTTTTAATGATGTTATAGGGAGATATTCTAATTCACCAAGGCTTGCATTTATTCTTTTGTTGTCATCAGAAACTGAGTAATCCCACCGATTAAAGCCGTGACTAACATATAATTCTTCTAGTTTGGACAATGCTGGTAATACACCTGAGGGGAAGTATTTAAGGTCATGAGCTTCATCTAAGCACAGCAACCTCAAGTTTCTCAACAGTCCTATTTCCTTCGACAGCTCCAGCTCTTTAGAATGCCAGGTACTTATTGCAAGAATTTCCAAATTACTAAGATCTCCAGGAATTTGAATATTTTGAAAAGAATGACAAATTAAGGTCCGAAGTTTCTCTAGGCCCTTCAATGACTTTGGCAAAGCTCTAAAACGATAAAGTTGTAGAACTTTGAGCTCTTTCATCCCCTCAAAAAAATTATTCGGAAGGTTTTGATAAAAATTTTTGGCTTTACACTGCAGAAGTTCAAGCTTAAGGCACCCTAAGTGAACAGGACGTTCCTCCGTCTCCTCATAAAGAAGTGAAATTGCCTTGTAATCTTTATAATTGTTTGTCTCTGGCAATTTTATTTCAGCTTCATGTTGCACCTGTTGAGATATCATCATTATAAAAGGAGCAATAGGCTCCAACATAGTGTGTGCGAGAAAACTATAATGTGTGTGTTATTTGTACACAAAGTGTATGTGTAAAAATATGTGAGAAGTTAGAGGTGTGTGCCGTGTAAGTGGAGTGGCAGGTGTGTTTTTGGTAGGAAATATTACAATTAATATATTAAGTTGTGAGTTATTCAATTTAGTTTTCTCTAATAAATTCAACAGTACCAAATAAGCATGCTCCTCCTTGGATGCAATGAATAAGGCAACATCGCGAACAAGATCATGCATCTTGACTGTTTCAGAGCCATCACCATCAAGCAACAAAAATGATTCTCTTAGCTTATCAATAAGGACGTGGACTCTGTTTCTTGCTTGCTGAAGGTTATCAACGTTTTGAAACAGCCTTAGACCCATACCATACCAAACCAATAACTCAATTGGAACATTAAAATCTTCAGGAAATAGGCAACAAAGCAAAAAGCATGACTGGGCTTCCTTGGATCTCAAAAGATTATAACTTAATTCAATTGGGGAGTACACAGCTCTATCCATCTCTTCAATGCCATCCGAATTGGGATTCTGTAATTGTCGAAGAGCATCATCCCAAATCTCTTTCCTTTTGTTTTTTAATGCCTTGCCAACTATAACAATGGCAATAGGTAACCCCCCCAATTCACCCAAAATCTGCGTCGCTATTTGATGCAAATCTCGGTTGTCAATAGAATTTCCTACCAATGCCACCTCTTCGAAAAAACTCCAAGCTTCTTCTTTTGATAAAACTCCAATTTTGAAGTTTTCTTTACTTCTCATTCTGTTACACATACCTTCATCACGTGAAGTCAGAATAATTTTGCATCTTTTAATCACACTCAGTGATGGAAGTCCAATTTTTTCAAAATAGTCATCATCCATCTCCCTCCAAACATCATCGAATATTAAAAGGCTACTTTGATCGGACTCCATAAACTTCTGATGTAGCTTTCTTGCTCTTTCAACCGTGTTACAAACATTTTCAATTTTCCATCCAAAGCAAGATATAATATCAGATTGTATTTTTTCCACTTTAGGCATTCGGGACACAGTTGTGATTGCAACCAAATCAAACAATTTCTCACGTTCAACTATTCTCACAATCGCCTTTGCTAGTGTGGTTTTACCCATGCCTGCCATTCCACAAATACCAATCATGTTCGACCCTTCAGCCCGCAAAGCATTCAATATATTATTCTTAAGTGATAGCCTGGAATCAAAATCCTTCACACCTTCAAGGTTGAATGTTGATCCGATATTTGGAAGTGAAACATCATAGGCCAAATCACCAAACGCTGGAGCTTCTCCAAGTTTCCCAGTTACATCCTTAGTCATCTCGTAGGCTCTCATACTCAAAGAATAACTCAACCATAGAGTTTGCCAACGCTTTTTGCTTCCTCCAGTTATTGTTTTCAGAAATCCGGAGACATCTTCATTTAGCTTCTTTGCATCATCATGCCAAAGGATTACACGTGGGAAAGGTTTCTTAAATTTGCATTGGGCATCATCCATGAACTGCTCGGCTTCAGCCTTCTTGTCTCCTAGCTTCTTGTTCTCATTTTCTAGTTTATTGATGTTGCGGTTATAGAAAATGAAGTAGCTTACATGTCGTATGATAGGCTGAAAAGTGTAGTTCGCAATAGCACCGACAATTAGACCAGCAATAACACCAGCAACATTACCACGAATTCGACTGGCAATATCATCAGCAAATCCACGTGCGGTGACAACAAAATCCTCCATCTTTTTTTTTTTAAATCTGATAGATTCCCTAAAACGGACAACTGCAACAAAATAAACAAACCAAAGAGTTAAAAAGAAGAAATAAATTAGCAAGAAAACACTACAGAAGGAACCACAGCTACTTCATTTTAAGAAAAAATAAATTAGCAAATAAATTTTAGTGTTGCAATTTTCAAATTTTTTTATTGTTATTGTTAAATATTTGATAAAAACTTAAAACTTTTTTTTAATTATTTTATAAAGAAACTAAATTTAAATTTATAAAAATTTGAGGGAGGGCAAAATACAAATTTAAAAAAAAAAATCATGTGATTGTAAAGAACCCAAAAAGTTCGAGGGAGTCATCCCACCATTCATAAGTACTATTTAATAGACAGTAATTAAAAACAATGCAAATATTATAAAGCAATGAACAATGTGTGTTGGAGAGATCTTTACTTTCCTTCGTTAATGAAAAACAATGCAAATATTATAAAACAATGAGAAACAATCTCCTTCACCACTTTGAGAAAGATCGACCTTAAGAAGATCACTACAAAAACAACAAGAAAAGCACAGCACTTCATCCTCATAATTCTGGAATTGAAGGAAACCATTAGCCAGAGGTGTTTTCGATTTCCATTCCATCTACTATATTTTAATATACTCCTATTTCCCGACCTTATTAAGGGAATTTATTCTATATTTTTCATACCACTTTCATATCATCAAAAAATCCCCATAACACAATAAAATCCACAAAACTTGATAGAAAGAAATTCTGAAAAGTGAAATCACATAAAGAAAATACAACTTACATTGCAGAAAAAGTAAAGAAACCCAAGACTTCCACCAAAATCAGCAGTATGCAAAACGGCTTTGCTTGTGGAATAAAGTCTCAACTCTCGAGTCTTGTGTTTTTGCATGTGAAGTCTAGATGGACACACCTTAATTAATTGCATTAGTTTAATATTATAGAATTGAGTTAGTGAGCTGGCTCTCGGCAATTACTGAATAATTTACATTATAACTTGTATTAGCCTGACAGATTAATTTAATTATTTTTACAAATTTTAATAATCAACTGTACCAATCACTGAATTATTAAATTATAAAACATCACTCTTTTTATTTTATTCGTGAAGAAAATGGACTCAATCCAAAAACTAGCCTATCAGGTGCTGGCCGCCCAGAATATTTTAGCATGTCATTAGCTTTGTGTTTCAACTAATCCACTCACTCGGTCATTCATATGCGAAGTTTGCTAAAGTTACATTGCGGTTCTGATCCTAACATCAACCTCACCTTTGAAGTGATGTAGTCTCATAAAATATAAGAGCCAAAGAAAATTATATTTAACTTTGGCTATTGTTCCTAAATTTTACAAGAAAATAATATTTTTTTTAACTTCAATTCGTAACAAATAGGTCGCAAATTTTTCCAAAAAAATCATTTCATTCGAGATGATATATAAAATTATTTTTATATTTCTTCGTCTAATATACAGGTTATTTTAATTTTAATTTTAGAATTTGGTACATTTTAATATAAAACTGCATTATTTTTTATAAGTCCAATAGCCCAGCCCATCCTCTCAAGTATCCCACATCTATTTCAATTAGTCATGTAGGCAGCCCCTATTTATAAATTTTACAATGATATGTAGATATATGCATGTATATTCTTAAATTTACCACAAAGTTCAATGTGTCAGTTCATCTAGTTTTCAAATTAACAACATAAATCTTATCTTATATTCATTAATTTCATAAATTTCTAATTTAATTATATCAAAATTTTATCATGCCATAAATTTTAATCTAAACATAACTTATACAAAGAAAGGTAAATCTTAGTGGTTGCAAACCTCAATTGGTGATCAAAATAATTTCAATAGCTTCAAAGTATTCTTCAATATCAAGCTCTATCTACCACCTATTTACCCTTTTTCTTCTTTAAATCTCCTTCTTCTTCTTCTACATAGTTCAAGAATTAATTTAACTACTAAACTCAACAAATCACAAACATTATTGCAGATTAAATCAATATTTAACAGCATAAGATGAGAAAATTACTTTACCTCAGCTTTTAGCCTAAAAATAGAATTTTAATTTCTCAAATCCCGAAGCCCAAATCTGCTCTCCCAAACATTTTTCCTTCATTCCAGCCTTCAAGCAACTAAATCCCCACCATTCAATCACCATTCATGGCGAAAAAGAGAGAAGAACTCCAATGGGCAGCGGCACAACTTGAGGAGAACAAAAACGCAGGAAGAGGGGGAAAATGACAGCCCGCTGTCACGCGCCGGAGAAGAGAAGGCCGGCGGTGTCTGGCGGCTGCTGGTGATAGAAAAAGGGAAAGGAGTGGCGGAGGAGGGTGGCTGGATGGAGAGATCGGGAAAAAGGAAAAAAAGAGAATAAATGGAGATGCAGATCGTGGGAAGAGAAGTCAGAGAAGGAAAAATAGATATTTTTGTTAAAAATTCACTTTGGTCCCTTACTAATTTCCTTCAAGTCCCTCCATGTTCCCCCTCAAATCCCTTCCTAAAAACTCCTCCATTTAATAAAGGGACAATTTTTTTAATAATATAATTTAAATAAATAATTATTAAATTTGGGTGTTTGAAAAAAATTTTATCAAAATGGGGTTGTCAGGGTGAATCGGAGCAGAAGAATGTGAAATCGCTGGTGGAACTAGCGATTTCAGGTCTGAAACTACTTGTGGGACCAGCGATTTCAAACCTGAAATCGCTGCTCCCACCAACGGTTTCAGATGTGAAAAATGGCCTCCTCCTTGCTTCATTTTGTTTTCCCATCCCTATATAAATATTATCCGATCATTTATCGTTTTCCTTACAACGAAAAATTATAAACTCTTTTATTTTATTTTTTGTTCCTGTATTGACAATAATCAAAGTAAAAGATAAGTTTATGTCAGAGCAATAATAATTTTTACAGTATTATCGTACAAGGTCGGTAAATATTTATTTATTTTTATGTATAATTATATATATGATCATTATAATTTTATTTAATAAAATGCAAAAATTGATCGAAATGTGTAACAAACAAACTTTAAAAATCACAACTGTGTAGCTAATAAAAAAATTAATTTGTTAATTAGATTCTATTAATTTTTTTTGTTGTATACTATAGATCTAAACAATCATTAGGAAAATAAATAAATAAGTGTTATTATTATTATTATTATTATTATTATTATTATTATTATATATATAAATAATATAATTACAGTATAATATGTAAACAATAGTATTAGTAGTTTATTATTTTTGTGTTGTTATGAATATTGTTGTTATTTTTATTATCATGGTTGTCGTAGCTGCTTATATTTTTATCAATAATTTTATTATTATTTATAATTTATTATTATTATTATTATTTTGACTATTATGGTTACTGATATTATTATTTTTATTATAATTATATTTATAATTGTGATTATCTTAATTTTTATTATTTAATTATTATTATTATTATTAAATATAATAAAAGAAATAATTATTATTATTGAATAAATAAAATTATAGAAATTAATTAATTAAATATTTTAATATTTTTCACGTATAGGTAGTTGAAATATGTCGACATATACTGACTTTTATTTGCACACCGGATCGAAAATAAGTGTTGGAGCGTCAGATTTTCAGTACAATGTATGTGGTTCAAATGCCATTACAAGAAGACTGAGAGTTAAAAATAAGCCGACTTTTCCTGTATTGATTCATAAAATTCACGTAAAATTGAAATTAGGTATTAACGATGTGATTTCTAGAATAATTTATAAAAGTCCAATGTACAATCGCGGATCGTTATATTGGACTTTCGTGGATTTGACGGATGACGAAGATATAGATGCAATTTATGATAATTTGATGAGATATGATGATTATAATTTGGTGGAATTAATTATTGAAGTTGGTGAGGGAAGTGCAGGAGCTAGTCGACCCACTTATGGACAAGGATATCAATATACAAGTGAGGCATTGGAAAGAGAAATATCGAGGCAGGTCGTCAGCAAATGTTTAATGAAGTCGGCCCTAGTCAGCCTACACAATCCAGTCAGCTAAGATAGTTTATAACTCGATTGGATGGTGAATTACTTGGAACCCAGGTTAGTGTCAGTTTAGGTCAAGCTCAATTGCGCCGATCAGTTAACCAGGTGTCTAATGCAATGGTGAGTCAACCTAGGCGATCAATTAGCCAAATGGTTGGTGATTTTTTTAGTAAATCACTATTTAACACCATTAACAATATTTTTAAATTTATTCATACCACAAATTACTAAAATTAACTGTTAATTTATTCGTCATCAGTTATATGTGAAAATTTTATTTGGTTATTATTTTAATATGATGACGAATAAATTAAAATAATAACCACATAAAATTTTCATATTAATATAAATTCGTAAATTAAAACTGTTGCAAATATTGAACAAAATACTATGCTAAAATATCAACAAATATGAAAGATAAAAGAAAACTTACATGTTTCTTGAAGGGGATTGAGCAGCAAAAGAAGGGAAGGGAGAGCAGGATCACAAAAATCCGGAACCCCCATAAATATAGGGCATTTGCCCTAAAAAAAATTCAACTTGCCTTCTCCACGGTCAATGGCGTCAGAGGCGCGTGGGGGACAGGGGGCCCGCTCCGTCTGAAATCGCGGCAGGCCTCAGCGATTTCAAAACCGCTGAAGCCTGTCGCAATTTCAGATGGCGCAGGCCCCCTGTCCCCCACGCGCCTCTGACGCCATCCAACAACCCCACTTTCGTAAAATTTTTTCCAAACACCCTATTTTTATATATTTTTTTAAATTTGCACTATTAAAAAAAATTGTCCCTTTAATAAAATTCTAATCCCATTCTAATTGTTTAAATCCTTAATTAATTTATTCTAAGACTTTATTTTATTTTTAAATTGTTTATTTATATTATTATTATCTGGTTATCCTAATTTAGAGCTTAATTTAAAAAAAAATCTCAAATTCTTTTTGAATCACAATATTTGTGGTGTTACAATCATAATAGCACTTGTAAATGAGAAAATGCAAGTTATTTTGTCAGAAATGAGGAGTTTATGTATAATTTTATTTCTCTGTAAATAACACTTTATTATGTTATTTATGAAAATCTTCATCTGAAAAATTAATCGGAACAGATTTATTAAACTCTTTTCATTAAAAATAAATTATGTATTAGGTTGTTGTTTCTTCCAATTGTATATATGTTCTCTAGATTTGTTGGTATTGTTTTGATTAATGGGCAAGCTACCACTACTGTTAGTAAGTTATTATTTGTAACATTAATATTAAGGTTCGACAATATAATAGTTATGTTCCATTCAGCGTATTGAATGGAAATCCCAAGCTAATTAAATTAGTATTATAAGATACCTACGCTCGTAAATTATATTATTTTTAAATATTTGTGATCAATGCCCTAAAGGAAAGGAATAAATTCAATATTTTGCATCCATACTTTGACTGGCTGCTGGGGTGGATCCATGTGCTGCGATCTGGATTGGTAGAAACTGAAACTCCATTGTCGCCTTCATAACTCCAATTATTGCCTTCAATTATAGCTAAATTTGGGACATAACTAGCGATTTTTTGTCAGCAACTTCACCACCTGCGATTCAGTTAACCGGATGATTCGATTTTTTTCTCACAGTAAGAAGAGATGGTGAAAGAAAAATGAGAAAAAAAAAAGGAGCCAATTGAGAGCAGAGCGAAGAAGTGAGACCAAGATGTTGCAGGTTCTGACAATTTTTTTTTCATCAATTAACTAAATGATTTCAATTTTTTAGAAATCATGAACTGGAGGTGTGGTTGCTGGCAATTTCGTTAATGTGATTTTGGTTGAGTGAAAAGAAAATTTCTGTTGCGATGAAAAATAAGAAGTCCGTCATCGTTATGATTACTTGATGGTGGATTAGAAAAGAAAAGGATAAAGTATTTTGGATGAATATGAAGCATGTATTATAAGCCATTATAAAATATGTGATATTTTTAAAAGTTAAAATTTATAAATAATATTAAAAAAAGTCGAAAAATATGGAAGTGCAAATATAATATATATATATATATATATATATATATATATATATATATATATATATATATATATATATATATATATATTTGTGAAAAAACTTCAATAATATTTCATTCTTTTAATAATAATAATGATAATAGTAATGATAACAAATTTCAGGGGACTTGTCAGAGAACTTTATATATATATATATATCCACACACCCCGATTTGACAGGATGTGAAATGTGAAAATATAATAGCTTAAAGAAAGGACAAAATATTAAAAGTTATTCTTTCATCTGAGTAAAAGGAATGCACGCAAATTACATTAATTGTTTACCTAGGTTTTCAAAGAGAACAATCAGTAGGAAAACAAAATAATAAAATCTAGTTGCAAAGCATTAATGCAGGAGCAAACAAAAGCAATAATAGAATAAGTTAATTAATTAAAAATTTAAATTTACTAACCTTAAAATATTGTAAATTGCAGCCTTCAAACCCAAGTAATGTAGAAATTTGGCAGAAACAACTGAATTCTAAAATTTTGCACTTTGGTCGGCTATGTAGGGAGTAAAAGTATTTTTATTGCGTTGTGATCGAGTTTCTATACGTGTTTAGGTTTTTAGAAGAGAAATTTTATTAGAATATGGTACTAAAAATTAGAAAAGTAGGAAATTTTCAGTTATTTTTATTTTATTATTTTTTATCTTTATTAATAAAAAAAAATTTATTAGATTTAGAAAAAGAGAAAAAAAAAATTATTATTATAAAAAAAGGGGTTATAACATCAAGTCCCATCTATTGTCACAAGCACCTCTCTGTAAGCACCATTTCCTTGCAAAGAAATATTATTCATTCTCAAGGAAGAACTGGATGGATTTGTGTACCATGGCTCGTCATTTCCATGAAATGAAACATAAAGTTCCAGAGCAGCCCGACAGCTGTTGTTTGGAACCAGAATTTGCTTTGAGGGCAAATCCAATTCATTATGTACTCTGAACCAAAACCCATTATCTCCATCATCAGATACTGGGATGATCAAATCAGCAGGTCTATAATCATTGAAACTCAGGACTCCTTCAACCAAACTAGAACCGTAACCAGTAGCTTCTTCGGCTAAAACTGGAAGATTCAGGTCTTTACTAACAGTAATAGAGTTACTTTGGTAAAAGTACACAATTCCAATGACGTTGACATCACCAGCAGAGACATGTTAACAACATTTTGAAGCATCAATGTTGTAAGGGAAGTCCAAGCTGTCCCTCGTAGAGTAGAGTTCGATTCTCTGTTGTATACCTTTGTTTTAGGAATAGTTATTGTTTCCTACTTGGAGACATGCTCCTCATGTATATATATTGTACAAACACATCAATACATTACACGGTTTGCAGTATTTACATGGTATGAGAGTCTCTAGGGTTTAAAAACATCACAAACTCAAACATGTCTACTGATGTTACTGCAGCCGTCTCCAGTTCCACTGGAGACATTGACAACACTGGAAGTAATCAGCTTACTACAGCCCCACTATTTTCATCTCCTCTTTCTCATAATCCAACCTTTTCCACCAAACTAAATACATCTAATTTCTTACTCTAGAAAACACAAATTACGCCTCTTCTCAAGGGTCATGGTCATATGGGTCATGTTGATGGCTTCAACTGGGTCTCAGCTGGATTTTATCTTCCATTGATCATACGCTCTTGCCACAACTTGTAGGTGCTTCTACAGCTAAGGCGGCTTGGGATAAATTGATTTCCTCCTATGCTGCTGGTTCCAAACCTCAAATTCGCAATTTGCTGGTTCCAAACCTCAAATTCGCAATTTGCGATCTCAGATCCTTTCTCTTCACAAAGGTGAGGACTCTATTGCCGTTTATGTCCAGTGCATCAAGGCGATTTCGGATCAATTAGCTGCCTTGGGTCATCCATATCATGAAGAGGATTTAGTTGATGCTATTCTCATGTGAAGTTCTTCAAACGATCAGAATCAGGCAAAATCAGGGTTTTCTCTCATCATCAGATCAGTTACTTCAGTTTTAGAGTGCCTAAATTGTTTTGATAAATCTCTTATGATCTCTTAACTAAAGTATTAAATTATAATATTTGAAAAATAAAAAATAAGTGAGGCCAGATAGAAGAGTCCAATTGAATCATTGAGACAAGTTGAATCTGTAAATAAAAGAAGTCAGTACTCCGATACTCAAATCAGTAAGAGTGTGTAAAATCCAATCTGATCCGAAGAATCCAAACAATCTGTCCAAAATTGAGATTCAAATAGGGTTAAAGATTATTTGGGTTGGATAAAATTAGAGAATTATTGAAATTTAGGATTCGGATAGGATCATGTTAAAACCCCTCAAACCCGACCTGACCGACACACTTATTATATTTTTATTTGTAGTATATCTGGTTGTTTGAATTCTTAAATCTTACTTTAGGTCCCAAGTTTGATTAAAAAGGATGCATTTTTTTCACTTCTATTATTTTACCTTTTCCTTTTTATCTCATTATTTTGTACCTCTAGTTTGATAATTGTTTTGTGTAAGAATTAAGAATTTTGATTTGTATGATTTGAACTTAAAAGAATTATTGAACTGATTACTGATCATGGTTCTGAATTTGAATCCTGCATGTAATTGACAATAATAGATGAATATCATTAAGAAGGAACATGATAACCAACTATATTCGTTTATCGCTAATGGGAACCATGAAGGATGAACGTCTGACACAGAGAAATATCAGATGTAGAATTACTAGCTCTAGCTATAAACTAAGCAACTATATTTGTATATCGCTAATAGGAACCATGAAGGATGAATGTCTTACACAGAAATCAGATGCAGAATTACTAGCTCTAACTATCAACTAAGCAACTATATTCGTTTATCGCTTTACAGAAACAAATTTCAACAAGGAAAACACATTTACTAAGCATCAGCAATCTTTCAATAATGAAATCCACATCATAACCACAGTAACTCAGGCATCAGATTCCACAATAGACGAATATCATTAAGAACGAACGTTGCATTAATTGCTGCTAATAGGAACCATGAGGGATGAACATTTGACAGAGAGAAATCAGATGTAGAATTACTAGCTCTAGCTATCAAATAAGCAAACTATATTCGTTTACCGCTGTCTGCAATCTTAAATAATGAAATCCACATATCATAACCTCAATAACTCAGGCATGAGATTCCACAATGACTCTTGATAAATTTCTCGCCTTTATCCAACTAAGAGCCTCAGGCACTGTGAAAGCCTCAAGAACAAGAACACTCCAACAGACTTGGGCATGCAACACGTTCGACATAAATAAAACATCCCGAACTACAAATGTATAAATAGAATTATTAGCAGACGCAAATAATGCAGCATCACAATTTATCTTCACCCAATCTAAAGGATGTTTAATCCATTTCAACACAGCAGCACCTTCATCTGCACCTCGGTTTGGTAAAGACGGTGGTATTTGAGCCTGAGTCCATTGCCGGGAAATAAAATAAAACATGTTATTTAGTTGAGTTTTCCAGAATCTATTATGATATTTTATTATGATTTTGAGATGATATATCATGTTATAATTATATTTCTTCTTTTTCTACACTAGATTATTTTATAATTTGGTAGTGAAATCATATAAATTTTTAATAATATTTTAATGATACAACTTATTAAACTAAGAATATTGCGTATAAAATATGATTAAAGCAAGCATCACATACCCAAGAGATGAAATGGGATAACAGAAGTCCCTTCTCCCTCAACCAAAGGTCTCAAGTTCGAGTTCTGAAATGAAGCATCTTTAAACACTTATAAGATAGCGCTCTGATAAGTTATTGTTTATGCAGTGTTTTGAATCTTGAACTCTGATAATGAGAAATAGTTTTTACGTGATTTATCGTTGTGATTTTGAATATAATGACTGTTCCAAAAATGCTGATAACATTGAATCGTTTTGAAGAAATTAAAAGCTATTTCTCTGTTTTTGCTATTCGGGATTGTGGGTTTTACCTATCTCACTTATTTCCTATGTGTTTGGTCTTGGTTTTCAATGTTGATAATACGTTCCATTTTCTGTTTGATTAGCTACTGCTTGTGTATAATATTTTTATATGATTCATCGCTGTGCATTTTGAATAAAATGAGCCTGTTGATTCATCGCTGTGCATTTTGAATAAAATGAGTCAGTTTCTGAGGTCAGTTGATTTTGATTGTGTTCTGGTGAATTTAAAGGTCTGTTCTCTGTTTTTTTTTTTTAATTAGTGTTTGTCATTCGGCTTAATATGAATCTAGTGATATTAATACGAAAATGATGACTCTGTTTTTGTAATTCTGTTGAAATTGATGTATTTGAAAACTCTGCTCTGTGTTTTACCTGTATATTTTCAAATTATTGTGCCTAATGTGAATCTATTTACTCTGTGTTCCCTTATGAAGGATGGCTGCTACTATGAAGGCTAATATAATTTAATAAACCGAAAGAATTTAGACAAGCTAACTATCATCAAAATCTGGTAATTACTCTGCTCGCTATTTTCTACTCTTATTTCAAAATTCTGTTTGAATGGTATATCTCAATGAGCTGAATGTTTATGTTTTTGGTTACAGTGAAGAGATTTTGAATCCCTCTGTACCAATGGCGCTAAGGCTTTCCGGAATTCTCATGGGTATTTCACCACTCGCGATTTTTCTTTTTAAATGGTTCTCTTCAACCCATTTATATTTTGAGCATTTGATTTTCAGGTGGAGTCGTTATTGTTTATGAAAGAAAAGTGAAACTTCCATTTGGTGATATCTAATCCTTTTTCCAATCCAATTCTAAGTTTATTTTTCTATTCTTTTTTTCCATACGAGTTAATCATCTTCTCTGTGTTTATTTTCTTTGCAGACGATGTGACCCGCTTGATGGTACTTTGAAGAACAAAATCCATTCTTTATTTTTCTTGTCTTTCATATTTACTTATCAGAATTCATTTTAAATTATTTGGCCTTATTTGATTTAATTTGTTGTTTATCAGGTGGAAATAAATGAAGCATGGAAAGTAAAGTCAGCTCCAGATCCCACCGTCCTTCCTAAAGGGAAATCGCAGGCCAAGTCTGTCAGAATTTCTCTTATGATAAGACCTTATCTACTACTTATTTATCTCAGCGTACTTTAGCACTTGTACACATGGCATGATTTTAACCAATTATGCTTGATGAGAAGATGTTTGTTAAATGTCCCCAGCAAATCCATGAAGATATGGAGAGCCTTCTTTACACTCCAAAATGTATTATAAACAATGAGTATTAATCTTGTACACAATGCATGGATGTATCGTATTACGTATTATCTGATCGGATAATAAGGCAATCAATATATATTTGTAATTTAATATTTTTTTCAAGTATTGGCAATCAAATTAAAATTTAGTTGTGAGGTTAAAAAAATGATTTAATATTCATCCTCTTGCATAATTGGACTCTCAAAGAGGACAAGACATTTTGAAGCAAGGGAAATTGGTTTTGGATTTGGATATTGAGAATTAAATAATTAGAAAATTAAGGCTTGTAATAAAGTAAAGAATGAACGAAATTGAAGTCGGTTGATGGATTTGGCATATAATAGTGAAAGCATGGTATTATGACACGTTGACATGAGTAGTATAGCCTTTGAAAGCCACCGTCGCAATGAAATTATAAAATTATTGCCACAAATTGCGAAAACATTTTTGTACAAAATTATTGTGAAGGGGGCCATAAGGGGTTCTTTTTAGTATTCAATCCAAATCATAATTGAGGAATGCATAAATTAAGAGCACAAGGACAGGAAAGCTACGCCCTCCTTTCTTCCAAATGTCTGGCATGAAAAATTAAGGTTAATGGATAAATAATATAACAGATACCAATTCGGATGATCAAATTAATATTTTTAAAAGAGAAAAATGAAAGAATGTTTTAAAACTCAAGACAGAGATATCTTAAAATATAATATTGATAAAGTTAACTTCCAACCGTTGTGAATTGATAAAGTTAAATATATGAAGTTTAAAATATTTTTTTTCATTTTTTATTTATTATTTAATATTAATAATAAAAACCAGATTAAATTAATACAAAAATTTTTTAATCTATAAAGATTAAAGTCTCTCCAAGATGTTTCTCTTGGGATTCGACCTGGTTCTACTATTCCTACAAGTTAGTTTAGGTGAATCAATATTTATTTTTGGAGGGCGTCGACAACCCGACCAATTAGCTATTAATCTATATAACATGAATTTTGACCAGTAAATAATGCTTGTTTCGTAATTTTTATATTAAATTACTTTATACATTTGAAATTGAATTGAATTTTGTCTAATTTTTTTAATAATTTTATGTTATAAATTTTAATGGTTAACCAAAAAATATTGGTTAACCAAACCGAAAAACCGAAACCAATGGACTGGTTAACCGAATGCAACGGATTGGTTAATGATTAGTGATTTTAAAAAACCGATATTAATGGACTGGTTAATTTTTTTGCTAATGGACCGGTTTACCGGTCCATGCTCATCCCTTGAATTTGGTGAAGGCATAACGAATTTCATGAAATTTAATTCATTGAATTCAATTCCTATTTTTTTTTTTTTTTTGCATTCCAAGCATAAATATTTGAAATTACAAATGAATTCCATAAAATTTTATAGAATTCATTCATTCCAAACAAGGCCTAAAAAAGACAAAATATTAAAAGTTATTCTTTCATTTGAGTAAAAGGAATGCAAGCAAATTACATTAATTGTTTACCTAAGTTTTCAAAGAGAACAATCAGTAGGAAAACAAAATAATAAAATCTAGTTGCAAAGTATTAATGCAGGAGCAAACAAAAGCAATAATAGAATAAGTTAATTAATTAAAATTTCAATTAACTAACCATAAAATATTGTAAATTGCTGATGTTATATAAAGCTTCGATCACACAATGTTATATGTACTCTTGCTGATGTGGCAGATTTGATATTGAAAAATTATTTTCAGTTTCCATCTCACAGATCCTTAAGAAGATGGCTCTAATATCAATTGTTGGTTTTTTTAACGAAAAAAACAAAGTGAATTTTCAGAGATAGGAACTACGATATGCAGCCAAAAGAGAATACATTCATTTGATATTCAAACATACATTACTAATGCTGAAATAAACTAACTTGTGATCCACTAACACAAGTTACAAAGGAAATGCTAATTTAACTTAGTAAGAAAAAACTAAATAAAACATCCCATTGCATCACGAACTACAAATGCATAGATAGAATTATTAGCAGACGCAAATAATGCAGCATCACAATTTATCTTCACCCAATCTAAAGGATGTTTAATCCATTTCAACACAGCAGCAACTTCATCTGCACTTCGGTTCGGTAAAGACGGTGGTAATTAAGCCTCAGTCCATTTCTGGAAAAAAAAAAAACTTGTTATTTAGTTGAGTTTTCCAAAATCTATTATGTTATTTTATTAAGATTTGACCATTTTTAAAATCTGATCATTTAGTTGAGTTTGCCAGAATAAATAAATAAACATAAAGCACGAATACAACACAGAATGACATTACAACAGCAAATAGCAGACAAGGAAGTCTTAAAATCTGACCATTCTTAAGCCACAATAGTAACGGTGATATTATATGAATATGGAGATGCTGATGAGACTTATAATTTCAATACTTCGATTAAGAAATAATATTTATTTATTAATCTGAATTTAGTTGAGGATATTTTGCTTAAATTTTACATTATATAATTTTAAATAATATTAATTTATTACCTGTCTGAATGTATTTGCTTCATCAAGAATCAATTTCTTGTCTAAGTGGCAGTGCCTATCTGCTCTGTATCTCTTTCCCCATCTTCCTCTGTTTCTTCTTCCTCATCTTCCTTTGTTTCTGTTTTCTCATATTCTTCTGGTTTTCTTTTCTGAGAATATAAAAAATTCAAGCACATTAATAGAAAAGCTTCTCTAAATTATAAGTGTCTTTGAACATAAATAATAAATTTAAAGTTTGACATAAAGGCTTATCATATTGTAATATTAATTTGAAGTTGAAGATATATAGTAGAATTTTATTTTTTAGACCAAATAAAAATCGAATTAATGATAACTAAATCACAAGACAATAAAATCAAAGTCATTTAAATAATTAAGTGATTGGAAAACAAAAACGAACATTTTTAGGAAATTATAGAACATACCTTCTTGATGAACCATCCATTTACTGTTGCATTAAGATCTCCATCAACTGTATATTTCCCTTCACATATTGTGACTTTCTTTAGCTTAGGAGTGCTTACTAATCCATTTGAGAAGTTCTTCAAACGATCAGAGTCAGGCAAAATCAAGGTTTCTAATAAAGGAAATTCAAGGCCATGAATCCCACTGTAAAAACATTCCAAATGCCTACTCTTTCCAATGGCAATGAGCGATAGCTGAGGAAACACAATTTGGTGGGTGCTTGTTTCCTCTTCTTCTTCTTTACCTTCCTCTTTCGCAACTACTACTTTCAGCCGATCACAATACCACAATTCTAGTTGTTGGAGTTGAAGAAGACCCCTTGCCACTGAAACTGAAAATACATTCCTCAAAGCAGAGCAACTAGAAACTTTTAAAATTCTTAGCTTTTGAAAGCCACCGATTTCTTTTGGAATATTGTTCAAAATATGCTTAACACTTGGTAAACCTCTCAAAATAATTTGTTCAAGATGAGAGAATGTTAGGGGACTTCCTCCTTCATACTCAAATATTTCCTCCAATGAATGACAACGAGCGACATGGAGCTTCTTTAGGTTTTGAAAATTGGCTATCAAATTGTGAGGAATGGCATTCAACAACTTATCACAGTCTTCAATGTCTAAAAATAGACATTTACATAAATCTCGATCTGGTAATAGGTAATCCCCTATCCTCACCGCATGCTCCATGTTGCGGATTCTTATTATTTCCTGAAAAATAAATTAAAAAAGCTTTCTAATTAGAAAACACAATTGTTATAATAATGCTTATTAAGAAAATAAGAAGGCACCATCCATCAATTAAATGATAAAATAATTAGCTACTAATGCGTGACATGCGAAGGTTAATTACACTCTGGTCCATTGATTATTACTCTAATACAGCTGAAAATAAATTGTCTCATAAAAAGTATCTCATTTTCTGAGAATATAAAAAATTCAAGCAAATGAAATAGAAGAGCTTCTCTAAATTATAAGCGTCTGTGAACATAAATAATAAATTTAAATGCAATTGCGTTTTTCATCAAATAAAAATCGAATTAATTAATGATAACTAAATTACAAGACAACAAAATCAAAGTTATTTAAATAATTAAGTGATTGGAAAATAAATACAAACTTTTTTAGGAAATAGAACATACCATATTGATGAACCATCCACTAATTGTTGCATTAAGATCTCCATTAACTGTATATTCCCCATCATCTATTCTGACTTTCTCCAGCTCAGGAGCGCTTACTAATCCATTTGAGAAGTTCTTCAAACGATCAGAATAAGGCAAAATCAAGGTCTCTAATAAAGGAAATTCAAGGGCATGAATCCCACTGTAAAAACATTCCAAATCCCAACTCCCTTCAATACGCAAAAGCCTTAGCTGAGGAAACACAATTTGGTGGGTGATCGTTTCCTCTTCTTCTTCATCCTCTTTCGCAACTACTTCAGTTAACTTAGTACACCTATCCAGCATTAGTTCTTGGAGTTGCAGAAGGCCCCTTGCCACTGGAACTGAAAATACATTCCTCAAAGCACCGCAATGAGAAACTTTTAAAATTCTTAGCTTTTGAAAGCCACCGATTTCTTTTGGAATATTTTTCAAAATATGCTCAAGACTTGGTAGATATACCAAATGAATTTCTTCAAGATGAGAGAATGTTAGGGCACTTCCTCCTTTGAACTCAAATATTTCCTCCAATGAATCACAAAGATGGACATGAAGCTCTTTTAGGTTTTGAAAATTGGCTATCAAATTGTAAGGAATGGCGTTCAACAACTTTTTACAGAATCTAATGTTTAAAACTAGACATTTACTTGAATCTCCATGTGGTAATTGGTCATGCCCTATCCTTACCACATGCTCCATGCCATGGATACTTATTGTTTCCTCCATCTGTATTGTTCAAGAAAAAAAAAATTATTGAATAAATATATAAGATAATGCAAAAAGGTTAACTTTATAATTAGAGAGGGCGATTGTTATAATAATTCTTATTAAGAAAACAAGATGGCACTTTCCACCAATAAAATGATACTTTATATGTCGAGTACGTGGATTAATTACCCTCATGCCTCCTTTGATTTATGATCTATAACTATTCGGTTAAAAAAACTCTCCTTGAAATATCTCAAATTTTTAAGTATTTTAGCTAAAATCACTTAAAAACTATGAATTCAGCGTAAAATATCTAATGTAAGAACCATCTAGAACATGGCACAAAATGTTCCAAACTGATATAGATTGCCGAATTTCATGATTTTTTGACCAAAATAATTTAATTATAATATTTAAAAAAATTAAGTATTTTTATGAGAGAAAAAAATTATTAAATTATTTTTAAAGTAAAAAATTTTAATAACTGTGAAATTAACCTGAAATAAAAATATAAATTGAACTATTTAAACATTGCAAAGAATTTTTTTTTTTAGTTCGACCATACATACCAGTTTCTTCAGAGTTGTATTAAGGTCTCCCATTAATGAAATTTTCCTATCATCTGCAATTATTCTCTCTAATATTGGCGTGCTTAATGAGGATCCCAAAGAGAAAGTCTTCATTTGATTGCATTTTGAAAAACTTATAGATTCTAGCAAGGGAAATTCCATAGCATAAATCCCACCATAGAAACTCCTAAGATTATGTAACCCGAATAGTGCTATTTCCCTTAATCGAGGAAATACAATTCTATCCAATGTTGACTCGGGTGCTTCTTCATCCTCTTTTGCAACAATTCCTTCCATCTTCTCACAATTTCCAGTGCTTATTGTTTCTAGCTTCACCATAAGTTTTGCCACATGAGGTGAGAAAAGATATATTAAATTGTTGCAATTTCCTATTTGCAGGTCTCGTATATTGAGAAGCATCATAGAATCTGGTACAATCTGGAACAATATCTGCATTAAAATTTGTAAACATATAAGTTCCATGTCTTTGAAAGAATTAACTTATCCAAATAATAACATAGTGTTCCTGAATGAAAATATAAATTTAGATATCATTTGGAAGACATAATGTTGTTGAAAGTCATTTGACATCAACTTTCAACAAAGTAGGCAACAACCAAAGGAATTAAAAGGGAGGAAAAATGTCTATAAAGTACCAAAGAAAATGAAAGTGAAATTTCAACATTTCCAACTTTCATGAATGTTTTCCTTTGACAAAATTTCAACAAACTTCTATTATTTTGTGGTTCAAACTGCATATTAATTGCAATAACAACATTTTATATGATATAAGCAATACACTTATAATTTAATGAGAGACTACATATTTTTATGAAAAATATTGTTTAATCCAATAAAACATTTTATGGAAACTGATTTTGTTTCTTTTTTCTCTTTCTTTTCAATAACTTGCCTTAAGATTTTATTTTGTATTAATGAAATGAAAAAAAATAATTATTTACATAAATTCAATACTATATATGACATTAATTTTAAAGAAAACCTCAGAAAAAATAGAAGCTATCAATCAAAACATCTAATAACAAGAAATGCTCTGTTCATTTTTTTTATTTTAAAAACGAAAGAAAAAGACTTACCTAAACCGTTTCATTAAACAATTCACGGATCAAACTAACAGCAAAATGGAACTTTAAGAAAAAACAATAATAGCTTAACGGTTATCAATTACATGTAGTAATTCATTATTGACCAAATAGAGACAAGAATCACATACCTGATGACGTTGGGTTTTTCTAACAAACGTATCCATCGGAAGAGTCGATGAGTTAATATGGCTAACCTCATCTTTTTGTTTGTTTTTTCCTCTTCTTCTTATCAATCCTCTTCTCATTGAGCATAATCCGGCTTTCTTGGCTTCGTTATCTTCATTAGGACCACTTGTATTCAATGTCGATGGGCCTTCATTAATCGCTTCAAACAACACTGATGCTTTTGTTTTGGGACAATTCCTTATATATATTGTTTCTAACGAACGACAATCCAAAAAAACATGATTGCTTTCGGCACAAAAAGCCACTAGCTCTGGTAGATCTTGACAAAGCAATTGTACTAAATTAGGGAACACTAATTTCTCATATTTTTCTTCTTGGCTTCTTCCATTCCCGATAATATATTGCATCTGTCGACAATTATATACTTGTAAATTTTTAAGCTGCAACATCTGCTAAGCAACATTGGGTGGAAATGCCACTTCTAGCTGATCACAGCCATACAAAAAAAAATCTTGGAGATTTGAAAATTGGATCCAAGTTGATGGAAATAACATACGATTAAAGGAAGACTGATTGACCATGTAAGATGTACTTGCTTCCTCTGCACTATCCGATTCTGATACCACCTATCAAATATACGTTGAAGTCATCGTCACCCACTTCCTCTATTATTATAGAATGGTGTAGAAATACTAAAGTTGGTTTGTTATATAAAAGGAGCTAAAATGTAAAATAGAATATTACAGTATCTTAGAATATGAGTGTAGAAAATAGAATTAATGTGTGTGTGTGTGTGTGTGTGAATATGAGTGAGTGAGTGAAATAAAAAAAAAACAAAGAAGATAAAATCATCATCATGGATTTGAGTTCAGATTACATTTTTATAAACGAGAAGATAAAATCAAACCTTGCTATAGGTGGAGGATAGGTTGGTGGCAGCATCATCATCATTGAATCGATTTGGAAGAAATCTGCAACCTCCATTGTCTATGTCTGCCCACAAACCAATCAGCTCGGGAAGATAAAGTAGCGTCAAACATATTAGATTAGGAAAACCAATCTCATCATCAACTCCCTTTCCGAAAAACATTCCCTCCATTATAGAGCATGATCGTATACATATGCTTTGAAGTTGACTCAATTTTCTTGCCATGGACAGTGGAAACACATATTTTAACTTGCCACATGACTTTATTTCTATCTTCCTTAAGTTAGAAAAGCTTGCAGGCTCAATGTCGACATTTGATCTTGATATATGCTTATTCTCCACCAAGTATTCTAATTCATCACATTTAGCAATCGATATTTCATTGAGCTGTGGAAATCTAGAATTTTTTAGATTTTTCACTTTCTTCAAAGTCAAATCTTCAGTTTTCCTCGACAAAACATTGAACCAGCTACCATCTTCGGTGTCACTTGCATCAACTTCAATATACAACTTGTTCACTGAAGGTTTGTGGATCTTACTGTGTGCATATGACTCATCAACTGCATTACCTATGCGAATGTTGAATCTCTTTAGGCTTGCAAGGGTAGTTTGTGTAGGCAATAATGAAGGCTTTTGTACACAAATTTGTAATGTTGCTATATGGAGATATTCTAATTCACTAAGGCTTGCATTTATTCTTTTGTGATCATCATCAACATCATTACCATCATCATCAGAAACCGAGCATTCCCACCGATCAAAGCCATGACTAACATATAATTCTTCTAGTTTGGATAGTTCTGGTAATACACCTGGGGGGAAGTATTCAAGCCCATGAGCTCCATCTAAGTCTAGCAACCTCAAGTTTCTCAACAGTCCTATTTCCTTCGGCAGCTCTTATAAATACCAGTTTCCTATTGTAAGAATTTCCAGATTACCAAGATCTCCAAGAATTTTAATATTTTCAAAAGAATCACAAATTAAGGTTCGAAGTTTCTCTAGGCCTTTCAATGACTCTGGCAAAGCTTGAATAAGAGAAAGTTGTAGAACTTTGAGCTCTTTCATCCCCTCAAAAAAATTATTCGGAAGGCTTTGATAATCACCTCTTTTGGCTTTACACTGCAGAAGTTCAAGCTTAAGGCGCCCTAAGTGAACAGGACGTTCCTCTATCTCCTCATAAAGAAGTGAAATTGCCTTGTAATCTTTATACTTGTTTGTCTCTGGTAATTTCATTTCAGCTTCATGTTGCACCTATTGAGATATCATCAGCGACTTAGGTCTAGAATTTTCTAATAATAATAATAATAATAAATATATTAAGTTTTGAGTTATTCAATTTAGTTTTCTCTAATAAATTCAACATTACCAAATAAGCATGCTCCTCCTTGGATGCAATGAATAAGGCAACATCGCGAACAAGATCATGCATCTTGACTGTTTCAGGGTCATCACCATCAAGCAACAAAAATGATTCTCTTAGCTTATCAATAAGGAAGTGGACTCTGTTTCTTGCTTGTTGAAGGTTATCAACGTTTTGAAACAACCTTAGACCCATACCATACCAAACCAATAACTCAATTGGAACGTTATGATCTTCAGGAAATAGGCAACAAAGCAAAAAGCAAGACTGGGCTTCCTTGGATCTCAAAAGATTATAACTTAATTTAATTGGGAAGTACACGGCTCTGTCCATCTCTTCAATGCCATCGGGATTGGGATTCTGTAATTGTCGAAGCGCATCATCCCAAATCTCTTTCCTTTTGTTTTTTAATGCCTTGCCAACTATAACAATGGCAATGGGTAACCCCCCCAATTCACCCAAAATTTGCGTCGCTGTTTGATGCAAATTTCGATTGTCTATAGAATTTCCTACCAATGCCACCTCTTCGAAAAAACTCCAAGCTTCTTCTTTTGATAAAACTCCAATTTTGAAGTTTTCTTTACTTCTCATTCTGTTACACACACCTTCATCACGTGAAGTTAGAATAAATTTGCATCTTTTAATCACACTCGGTGATGGAAGTCCAATTTTTTCAAAATATTCATCATCCATCTCCCTCCAAACATCATCAAATATTAAAAGGCTGCTTTGATCGGACTCCATAAACTTCTGATGTAGCTTTCTTGCTCTTTCAACCGTGTTATAAACATTTTCAATTTTCCATCAAAAGCAAGATATAACATCAGATTGTATTTTATTCACGTCAGGCTCTTGGGACACAGTTGTGATTGCAACCAAATCAAACAATTTCTCACCTTCAACTATTCTCACAATCTCCTTTGCTAGCGTGGTTTTACCCATGCCCGCCATTCCACAAATACCAATCATGTTCGACCCTTCAGCCCGCAAAGCATTCAATATCTTATTCTTAAGCGATCGCCTGGAATCAAAATCCTTCACACCTTCAAGGTTGAATGTTGATCCAATATTTTGAAGTGGAACATCATAGGCCAAATCACCAAACACTGGAGCTTCTCCAAGTTTCGCAGTCACATCCTTAGTCATCTCGTTGGCTTTCATGCTCGAAGAATAACACGACCATAGAGTTTGCCAATGCTTGTTGCTTCCTCCAGTTATTGTTTTCAGAAATCCGGAGACATCTTCATTTAGCTTCTTTGCATCTTCATGCCAAAGGGTTACACGTGGGACAGGTTCCTTAAATCTGTTGTGGGCATCATTAATGAACTGATCGGCTTCAGCCTTCTTGTCTCCCAGCTTCTTGTTCTCATTTTCCAGTTTCTTGATGTTGCGGTTATAGAAAATGAAGTAGCTTACATGTCGTATGATAGGCTGAAAAGTGTAGTTCGCAATAGCACCAACAATTAGGCCAACAATAACACCAGCAATTCGACCAGCAACATTACCACGAATTCGACCGGCAATATCATCAGCAAATCCACGTGCGGTGGCAACAAAATCCTCCATCTTTTTTTTTTTGAAATCTGATAGATTCGCTAAAACAGATAACTACAACAAAATAAACAAACCAAAGAGTTAGAAAGAAGAAATAAATTAGCAAAAAAATGCAACAGAAGAAACCACAGCTACTTCATTTTAAGAAAAAATAAATTGTATAATTTGCTAATACATTTTAGTGTTGCAATTTTTAAATTTTTTTCTATTGTTATTGTTAAATATTTAATAAAAACTTAAACTTTTTTTAATTATTTTATAAAGAAACAAAATTTAAATTTAGAAAAATTTGGGGGAGGGCAAAATACAAATTTAATAGATACTAATTAAAATGAAAACAAAGGAGCATTGTAGTAAAATTAAACAAGGAACAATGTGTGTTGGAGAGATCTTTGCTTTCCTTCGTTAATGAAAAACAATAGCAAATATTATAAAACAATGAGAAACAATCTCCTTCACCACTTGAAGACAGGTAGATCTTAAGAAGATCACTGTGAAAACAACAAGAAAAGCAGAGCACTTCAACCTCATAAATATTCTGGAATTGAAGGAACCCATTAGCTAGAGGTGTTTTCAATTTCCATTCCATCTACTATATTTTAATATACTACTATTTCCAGACCTTATTAAGGGAATTTATTCTATGTTTTTCATAACATTTTCATATCATAAAAAAATCACCATAACACAATAAAATCCACAAAACTTGCTCCAAAGAAATTCTGAAAAGTGAAATCACATAAAGAAAATAGAACTTACATTGCAGAAAAAGTAAAGAAACCCAAGACTTCCACCAAATTCAGCAGTATGCAAAACAGCTTTGCTTGTGGAATAAAGTCTCAACTCAACTCTCGAGTCTTGTGTTTTTGGCATGTGAAGCCTAGATGGACGCACCTTAATTAATTGCATTAATTTAATATTATAGAATTGAGTTAGTGAGCTGGCTCTCATCAACTACTGAATAATTTACATTACAAGTTGTATTAGTCTGACAGATTAATTTAATTATTTTTACAAATTTTAATAATCAACTGTACTAACCACTGAATTATTAAATTATAAAATGTCCCTCTTTTTGTTTCATTCGGAAAAAAATGAACTCAATACAAAAACTAGCCTATCCGGCGCCGGCCGCCCAGAATATTTTAGTATATCACTAGCTTTGTGTTTGAAGTAATCCTTTGACTCTGTCTTTCATATGCGAAGTTTGCTAAAGTTACATTGCGGTTCTGATCCTAACATCAACCTTACCTTTGAAGTGATGTAGTCTCACAAAATATAAGAGCCAAAGAAAATTATTTTTAATTTTGGCTATTGCTCCTAAATTTTACACGAAAATAATATTTTTTTTAACTTCGATTCATAATAAGTAAATCGCAAATTTTATCAAAAAAATCATTTCATTAATTGAGTTGATATATCAAATTATTTTTATATTTATTCTTCTAATATACAGATTATTTTAATTTTGGAATTTGGTAAGTTCTATTATAAAACTGCATTATTTTTTCTAAGTCCAATAGCCAGCCAGTTCCGAAACTGAATTTAGATACATGTGCTTGGGTGAGCTTCGGCAAGACAATTTTCGGCCCAAATGTCAAAATTTGGCAACTGCTTGAACTTTCAGCCTAATGAGCAGACCAAGGTATTAAAATAGCTACTGATTAATACATAGAACATGATTAAAGTAAGCAACAGCGCAATAGTTTTCATGGAAAAAATTCAGAAACATATTCCAATGATTTCAGTTGTTTCCTACATTTTGTATATTATAAAATTTTAGAATTTTATTTATACTTTAGAAAATACTTTTATTTATTAATAAAAATTTAATTTACATTAAAAAAAAAAGGTTAGCCTTGTATTGACCTTAGTCAAAAATTTACAGGATTAAAACCTGACAGCTTTAAAATTATAATACCAAATAACATTGACTCACAATCTAAGCAGAAACAACAATTAGACATTTCTGTTTTCTTTAGGATTTCAATGTTCTCATTTTTTTTTCAGACTTAATATATAAAAATCCCCTTAAACTTCAAAAAATTTCAAAATTCATATTTAACTTTGTATATTTTTAATTTACTATCTGAATTTTTGAAAATTCTTATAAATTTACGGATGTGGAGAGTAGTTTGACACTCACTTATAATGAGAGCATGATGAACCAATATAATTATAGATTTGTAATTATATTAGTTAGGGTTTAAATTTTATTTTTTTCACTTAATAATTCTTAGTCACGCTTTTATTATATATGAGTGTCAAATTCCAGTCCAAATCAATATATTGTGATTCGCATGTGATATTTATAGGAGTTTTTAAAAATTAAGTTGGTGAATTAACATTGCAAAATTGAAGTATGAATTTTGAATTTTTTTTTTAAGTTTAAAGGAATTTTTATATATCAATCCTCTTTTTTTGTTATTATTCTAACAAATGCATGCAGAGTACCTTTCACTTTCATAATCAAGCAATAATAGCTGTTTTCATGACCCAGCCAAAAAGAAATAGGAAAAGAAGTGAAAGGAAAAACATTAAACGAGAATTTGATCAGAGAATTAAAGAAGCCAACTGAATTATGCAAAGCTTGAATTTGTTTTATCACACAGAACAAAAGTACCTCTCAATAATGAAAAGATCACTAAAACAACTTTTTGACCAACTGTATTTCTGTAAAACAATAAGAATTATCCTCCTCATCAACTCCTAATAACATCAACAACCATATCTGGGAATCTCTTTACAAGGCTTGACGATGATTTGTAACTTTTGATTTCCTCTTCCTCAAAGGAATATGGGGTGAACTTAATGAAACTGGTTGCCCCAACAATGCCATGTAAAGCTCCCACAACCCATCTGCAGTTGCATAATTCATATCAGCCAACCATAATTAAGATTAAATTCTCGAAAATTCCCAAGGCTTGGGCGCTGCTTCTTCATGGTAACACAAGAATAGTAGATTTATTATGAAGGATACACTTAAAAAGAAAAGAGACTTAAAAATACAAAGTGCCAAAATGAACATTAACCTGAGTGTGAAAGTGCAGCGAGAGCTTTCAGAACAGCTATTTGAGTATTATCATCCTTTGCATCTTCCAATATGCTCAGCCATCTCCACAATTTTCGTCTTTTTTTAATCTGTTAATCAACAGGACGTAGAACTTAATTTTATATTATGAGAAGCAAACAGATAAAAAGTAATTGGTATAAAGAGGCAGATGGATTCTAATATTTCTCTCATCTTCCACAATGGTTCTGCAATTTTAAGGATTGAATTGAATTACTTTCGTTAAGTTTACAGGCATATAAAAACATTAACGAATTTTCATGGTGACAAAACTTACTCCGACTCTTGAAATGCATAGGATTTCTCTTCTGAAATTATAATCAAAGACATCATAAAAATGACAAACTTTATGTTGTTTATAATGAAATCTGTTTCCCCAACGGCTCATCCATATTGGCTCTGAGCAAGCATTTTGGGCTGATGCCCAACACAAAGCTGTGCATAAAAAGGAAATCAGACAAAGATCTTTAGCCTGCCAACATTAAAATATGGCAACGTACCCTCTAGAGGATGAAAAAACCACAGATTCATTTGGATAGCTCAGAGATAACCTGAACATCAACATCAACATGCTTTTCAGAGATGTTATTAACATTACGGTTATCAGTCATCAGCTCTCTAAGCTATGATATGAGAAGAAGTCAATATTTTACAATGACTGGCAAAAAAGAAAAAATATAATTTAGTTAAGGATATTTTACTTAGATTTTACATTATATAATTTAAAATAAGAGTATGCAGCTCAATAATTGATTACCTTTCTGAGTGTATTTGCTTCATCAAGAATCAATTTCTTGCGTCAGTGGCAAGCCCCAATCTTAAGTGATCGCCTGGACTCAAAATCCTTCACATGTTCAAGGTTGAATGATGATCCGATATTTGGAAGTGGAACATCATAGGCCAAATCACCCAACGGTGGAGCTCTTCCAAGTATCCTAGTGACTTCCTCTGTCATCTTGAAGGCTTGCTTGCTTAAAGAATAACGCGTCCATGGAGTTTGCCAACGCTTATTGCTTCCTCCAGTTATTGTTTTCAGAAATCTGGAGACATCTTCATTCAGCTTCTTTGCATCATCATGCCAAACGATTACACGTTGGACAGGTTCCTTAAATTTCCTGCAGGCATCATCCATGAACTGCTCGGCTTCATCCTTCTTGTCTCCCAGCTTCTTGTTCTCATTTTCCAGTTTCTTCATGTTGCGGTTATAGAAAATGAAGTAGCTTACATGCCGTTTGATAGGCTGAAAAGTGTAGTTCACAATAGCACCAACAATTAGAGCAGCAATAACACCACGAATTCGACCAGCAACATCACCACGAAGTCGACGGGCAATATCATCAGCAAATCCAAGTGCGGTGGCAGCAAAATCCTCCATCTTTTTTTTTTTTTTTTTGAAATCCGATAGATTCGCTAAAACTAAAACAGACAACTGCAACAAAATAAACAAACCAAAGAGTTAGAAAGAAGAAATAAATTAGCAAACAAACGCAACAGAAGGAACCACAGCTACTTCATTTTAAGAAAAAATAAATTAGCAAAAATAAATTTTAGTGTTGCAATTTTTAAAATTTTTTTTATTGTTATTGTTAAATATTTGATAAAAACTTAAAACTTTTTTTTAATTATTTTATAAAGAAACAAAATTTAAATTTAGAAAAATTTGGGGGAGGGCAAAATACAAATTTAATAGATAGTAATTAAAATGAAAACAAAGGAGCATAGTAGTAAAATTAAACAAGGAACAATGTGTGTTGGAGAGATCTTTGCTTTCCTTCGTTAATGAAAAACAAAAGCAAATATTATAAAACAATGAGAAACAATCTCCTTCACCACTTGGAGACAGATCGATCTTAAGAAGATCACTATAAAAACAACAAGAAAAGCAGAGCACTTCAACCTCATAATTCTGGAATTGAAGGAACCCATTAGCCAGAGGTGTTTTCAATTTCCATTCCATCTACTATATTTTACTATACTCCTACTTCCCGACCTTATTAAAGGAATTTATTCTATATTTTTCATACCACTTTCATATCATCAAAAAATCCCCATAACACAATAAAATCCACAAAACTTGATAGAAAGAAATTCTGAAAAGTGAAATCACATAAATAAAATAGAACTTACATTGCAGAAAAAGTAAAGAAACCCAAGACTTCCACCAAAATCAGCAGTATGCAAAACAGCTTTGCTTGTGGAATAAAGTCTAAACTCTCGAGTCATGTGCTTTTGGCATGTGAAGCCTATAGATTATGATGAATGATTGAAGAGTGAAGATGCTCTCACTTACTATGAATTCTCTTTTTCATTAGCCTTTGTTGGTGGGGCCAAAAGCCGACATTTTTGATTTTTTCTTCTTGATGAGTAGTTTGATTGTGGAATTCCAGCTGTAAAACTGCATTTGATTGGGAAACAATATTGTGGTACGATCACTTTATCTGCCGATTTGGATTGAATTTAGGTTAAAAAAAATGGAATATATGAATATAGTTTGGAGGTGGAATCAAATAAATTACCAAAATTATAAGGTTATGATAGTTTTGTTAAAAATAACAAAACTTTCGTCCCATCGCACCAAAAAGGGCGCGCCTTATCATTTCAAAATATTAGTATTTATTTATTTATTTATTTATTATTATATTAATATTTGCATGAAATGGAAATAATTACATAGAAGTTGCATTGCAATTGTAAATCTTCTCCCGTCAATTACGCACCAGATTGTACTTTTATCGGTCAATAAAAACTGCGTCTAAAGACAACCCAAAATAAAACTAAGCAATTTATTTATTCTGTCCCTTTTTTTTTTTTCTTTTTCCTTACCTTCTATTTTCCATATACTGATCAAATTTATAAATCGGCATGTGTACATATATCTTATTTACTTCATTTTTAACTAGCAAAATAGATTTAGTAAGTATTACTTTTCATTACTAATTTACTGCATCTTAAAAGTGTCAATTTAAGAAAATAATTTCGAAATCTAACTACATATTAGATTCAATCAGTTTTAGATGTCATGATGGATCGATTAAATCAAATTTAGTTGAATCTTTCTTTTAGCTATACTACATATAAAAGTATCAAGTGGGAAAAAAAAAACTCGATTTAGACTACAATATTCTCATCCTTTAATGTCATTAACAAAAATAGTATTTTTATATGTGTGATGATAGATAAATAAATAATAAAACATAAAATTTTATATGTGTATGTGTTATAAAAAGAATGAAAAATTAAAGAATAGTAAATTAAAATTCTCTATAAATAACCTTTTAGCAAAATTAATAATTTATGATCTTGACTGAATTAAGGGCAAGGCAAGGCCAGGCCACATTATGGATCAGAAAAGTCCCCATCACAAGATTTTGGATGGATGCATTTCTTGCTTTGGTTTGACAAATATCCAAACTTTATTGGCTAACTATAGCCAATAAAGTTTGGATATTTGTCAAACCAAAGCAAGAAATGCATCCATCCAAAATCTTGTAACGGGGACTTTTCTGATCCATAATGTGGCCTGGCCTTGCCTTGCCCTTAATTCAGTCAAGATCATAGATTATTAATTTTGCTGCTGATTTTTGTTAATGCCATTAGCATTAGTTCACCATATTCTCCGAGTCAGCCAACTCGGTGGCGACACGGAGGAGTGACTCAGCCTCTCTCGGAGGCTACTCAGTCAAAATCGACCTTTGCCTTTTGATTATATTCTTCACGGAGTCAAAATCACCACAGCCAACAGCATGACGGAGAAGAAATGGACCATCGAAGGCAACCTTAAGCTTGAAATCCTGACAGGACCCCTGAAGAAGGGAAGAGAACCATGACGCAAGCGAATTCTCAGAATTAGAGACAAAGGGCGCCATTTTAACGAGGAAACGATCAGAAGGAGAGCAAAGGAAAGTGGCAGGGAGATGAGATTGGGGTTTGAGAATGATTTGAAAGGTTTTAATGGATAAAAGATGAATTAATCCAGTGGGCGGGTTAACAAAGAACTTGAGTGGAGATGAGGTTTGGACCTTGAAAGCTATGGAGGTTGTGGCGGTGAGCGACCCAAGGCAGATGGTGGCTTTGCATTTGGTGTGAAGCGTGAAGTGTAGGAGGATCTCTGTGTTTGATACTTCCACGAACATAGGAGTGCTCAAAGTAGGTTAGGTGAATTATAATATGTTTCTTCAACCCATCTAAATTTTTAAATTAATTAAATTAAATTCAAATTAACTTGCTTATGAACTAAATTTTTTCATAGTTAATTTATGCAGGTTATATGAATTATGTTGATTTTTTATATTATATTATAAATATATAAATTATAAATTATTTATATTTATATATTTTTAAATATAAAGTATTAATTTTATTTTTATAAATATTTTTTATTTTATTTATAAGAAATTCATTAAAATTATCTAAATTTTAATTATTTTATATTTATATTTTATTTTTTTCCAATAAAAAATATTGTATTTCACACAAAAAAAATTTTTTTTGGGCCCAAGTCTGACTTTTTGTGCAAATATTTTAAATAAGTAAACTAACAACTTATAGATAGGAAAACGACACACGGAAAGAACAAGAGATGAAGAACAAGAGATGGTAGAATGGATTTGGGCCCAAGTCTGAGTTTTTGTGCAAATATTCCAATTTAAAATCAAACCAAATTCAACCAATAAAAATTAAAAATTGAACTTGCATCATCTTAAAAACCGAAATGAATGGAATTTGTAAAGAGAACTAAACTAACCTCACCAAATTATATCAATCAGTTCTATAAGTTATATGCGTTAAAATGTAAAGATAAATATATATATACAGTACATAATTATAAAACAGATATTGTTTTTCAAAATGCGATGATTCGGTTGCTAGTTTTATTAGGTTATAAAATATAATCGAATCGACTAAATTGGATTTTATATTGCAAACCAATTAGATTAAAAATCAAAACAAATCAAAATATTCCATGATTATACTCCAGTTCTGTTATTCACAATCCTATTTGTAAGCTTTAAGGCCATCAGAGCTCAATTCACAAACCTCATCCATCAATGTAATTAATTAACAAAAAAATATACTTAAACCAATATATTTTACCCCCTTGATCCACAAATAAGTATTTATAGAAAAATAAATATATATATATATATATTTTTTTTAATTTTTATGAAAGAAAATGTCAATTTTGCATATTAGACACTAATTTACTGCTAAAATAATTGAATATTTATTGAATGACACTAGCAAGTAGCGACCAGAAGTGAATGATCCAAGATTGATGGGCAGTTTTCGATAGCACCAAAACTTTGGTTCCTCCTCGTGTAACTTCCATAATACAAAACATTTCTTCTGCGCATTTACAAAGCTAGCTTTCTGCCATGGCGAACTAGTGCAATAGCATCCATTCTTCTTATTCGTTTCCCGTGTGATCCTTCTTTCTCGCTCGTAAAACTTTCCTTCTTCTTCTTCTTCTTCTGTTTGGCTTTGTTCTCTTCTCCAGAGTGAAACTTACAGCTATCAAGAATGTTCTACTCTCACCAGCTTCTTGCTCGAAAAGCAACTCTTGGCCAGATCTGGTGACTGTTTCTTTTGAATTATTTTCACTTCTTAGCTGCGTATATGTGTTTTTCCTTGGTTTCTGATGCTGATAATACGTCTTCGTTTTTGCTCTGATAAGTTATTGTATATGCAGTGTTTTGAATCCTGAACTCTGATAATGAGTAATAGCTTTTACGTTATTTATCGTTGTGATTTTGAGTATAATGACTCTGTTTCCAAAATGCTGATAACATTGAATCGTTTTGAAGAAATTAAAAGCGATTTCTCTCTGCGTATTTTCTTTGCAGACGATGTGACCCGCTTGATGCTACTTTGAAGAACAAAATCTATTCTCTATTTTTCTCGTCTTTCATATATATTTACTTATCAGAATTCATTTGAAATTATTTGGCTTTAGTTGATTTAATTTGTTGTTTATCAGGTGGAAATAAACGAGGCATGGAAAGTAAAGTCAGCTCCAGATCCCACCGTCCTTCCTAAAGGGAAATCGCAGGCCAGGTCTGTCAGAATTTCTCTTATGATAAGACCTTATTTATCTCAGTGTACTTTAGCACTTGTACAAATGGCACGATTTTCCTTGGGTGATTGGTATGTTCATTATTATCTCAATTCTCAGGAAAGAAGAGGTGACTTAGCCTGAGAACCAAGAGACAGATGTGGGAGATGTTGAGCAGTCCCTTAATTACTCCAATTCAAATGTTTATGGCATTAGCCTGATGGTGCATATGCGGTAGCAAATACAGGAAAAGAGGACCTGATGTTTGATTTTAACCAATTATGCTTGATGAGGAGATGTTTGATAAATGTCCCTAACAAATCCATGAAGATATGGAGAGCCTTTAGTCTTTATAGATTCATATAAATTGCCTTAGCTTTTGTTTTAGTGGCAAAACTTATTGGATTAGACGAAGTCATGTTGTTCTAGTAATGGACTCTGTTTCAAGTAAATTGGCACTACTGTGGATTTATAGGATTGGATTATATACTTCCTTGTATTACTGATACACTGCTTGATTGGAGCTGATGTATGTGGAATGTGGACCTTTCCCAATCTTCATTCAGCGAAAAAGGCTGCTATGTTTACAAGGTCGCAATATTCTTCAATCAGTTTCTCCTATTTTGGGTGTGGGTCTAAATTTCTCTTCTTCCCTGTTCATTTTGGTAATCTTTAATCTTTTTGAATAAGAAAATAGATTAATTATCCTTCTTGTTTTCTTAAGTTTCCGAATTAGCTAGTGTGGAAAATCAATTCTAGCTTAGCTTAATGCATGTAAGTTGACCACGGGAAAAAATCGTTCTATCTTTCATTTCATCATTGCCTGAAAACTGCACTGCTGCAGATTTAAAGCACATCCCAATTTAAAGCATAGTAACAGTAAGTGGCATTTTAACAAACACATAAAATCAAACATCTGGTCTGGCATATTGATTCCACAAAGTCTTTGGCTTTTTAGAGGGAAATAAATAAAAAATAAAAAATAAAAATTTTAATTACACTCAAATGCTATAGCTACATAGAAGAGAGTTAGACTGTAACAAACATAAAAATCTGAATTGTCATGACAAGCGTTGCCTTTTTAAAAATATTTTATTTATTATATATATATTTCTCAACATCTTTTGCCATTTGATCAAGTTTTTAAAAAGCAGCTCAAGGGATGAATATTACCAGCATATTAAATTATTACCAGCACAAGTTAAAATATAATCCAATCCGACCACAAAATTAACTAAACCTTATTTTACTGGTTTGGCCGGGTGGGTCAGTTCAACCCAAAAATTGAACAGTCCTAAATTGATTGCGATTTCTTCATCTTCCTCTGTTTTGGTTTCAGACTCCTGCATGATTGCGATTTCTTCCACTGTATCTTTCTCCCCATCTTCCTCAGCTTCACTTTCCTCAACTTCTTCTGTTTCTATTATCTGAAGTCTCTGAACATAAATAATAAATTCAAAGTTTGATGTCAAGGTTTATCAATGAAGGATTAGAAAAATGCGAAATTTGAGAAAGGATAATGGTATTGCATTTGATTTTTAAAAAAAAAAAATTGAACATCATACTATAATGTTATATAATTTAAAATAAGAGTTACCTTTCTGAGTTTATTTGCTTCATCAAGAATCAATTTCTTGTCTAAGTGGCAGTGCCAATCTGCTCTGTATCTTCCTCTGTTTCTTCTTCCTCATCTTCCTCTGTTTCTGTTTTCTCATATTCTTCTTGTTTTCTTTCCTGAGGGAATAAAAAAATTCAAGCAAAAGAAATAGAAGAGTTTCTCTAAATGATAACTTTCTTTGAACATAAATAATAAATTTAAATGCAAGTGCGGTTTTCACCGAAAAAAAAAAATCAAATTAACAATGACTAAATTACAAGACAATAAAATAAAAGTTATTTAAATAATTAAGTGATTGGAAAATAAAAACAAACTTTTTTAGGAAATAGAACATACCCTTTTGATGAAGCATCCACTTATTGTTGCATTAAGATTTCCATTAACCGGATATTCCCATCCACATATTCTGACTTTCTCTAGCTTAGGAGTGCTTACTAATCCATTTGAGAAGTTCTTCAAACGATCAGAAACATCCAAAATCAAGGTTTCTAATAAAGGAAATTCAAGGGCATGGATCCCACCGTAAAAACATTCCAAATGCCTACTCCCTTCAATATGAAAAAGCCTCAGCTGAGGAAACACAATTTGACGGGTGATCGTTTCCTCTTCTTCTTCATCCTCTTTCGCAACTACTTCATTTAACTTAGTACACCCATCCAGCATTAGTTCTTGGAGTTGCCGAAGGCCCCTTGCCACTGGAACTGAAAATACATTCCTCAAAGCACCGCAATCATAAACTTTTAAAATTCTTAGCTTTTGGAAGCCACCAATGTCTTTTGGAATATTGTTCAAAATATGCTCAAGACTTGGTAGAAATACCAAATGAATTTCTTCAAGATGAGAGAATGTTACGGCACTTCCTTCTTTGAACTCAAATATTTCTTCCAATGAATCACAATCATTGACATGAAGCTCTTTTAGGTTTCGAAAACTGACTATCAAATTGCAAGGAATGGCATTCAACAACTTTTTACAGCATCTAATGTGTAAAACTAGACATTTACTTGAATCTCCATTCGGTAAATGTTCATGCCCTATCCTTACCACATGCTCCATGCCATAGATTCTTATTGTTTCCTCCATCTGTATTGTTCAAGAAAAAAAAATATTGAATAAATATATAAGATAATGCAAAAAGGTTAACTTTATAATTAGAAAAGGCGATTGTTATAATAATTCTTATTTAGAAAACTAGATGGCACTTTCCAGGGTCAATTTCATCCACGGTCACTCAACTTATGCATTATTACCCAAAAGTAACGGACTTATTTTTTGTAACATAAATGTCACTGAACTTAGTACCGGTTTTCATAAAAGTCATGTTGACCGGATTCCGGTGAGAACCTTGGCCGGAGTGATGACGTGGCATGCCACGTCACACACCCTGCACACGTGGATCTGATGGCAGCGACACATCACCAGCTGACGTGTCATATTAGACACGTCATCAGACACGTCAGCTTTTTTATCCACGTCATCATTGCCACGTCAACAGGCCCACTTTTGACTAAGGAAACAAACCAGCGAATGGAATAATGCCACATCAGCAGGCCCCTCCACGTCACCATTGCCATATCAGCAGGCCCAAAGAAGTTGACATGTAGCTAAAGATTTTAAAAGCCAAATAAAATTTTCCCCAACTTAATCTTAACCTTCTTAAATATCAATTGACATACGTATTATCAAATTTTCAACCTGCAAATTTTTCATTTCCAGAATTTCTAATTTGGTTTATTATGAACCTGTGAAGACAAAGGAAAAAAATGCAGATTTTATTACAAAATAATACACCAGCAACACATTAATATTCTTAATTTTAGACATGGTAAATCACCTTTGCTTTTGTATGCACAAAGGCATATAGAATATAGCATTTACAGCACCCACAAAAGGGAGTAATGCACCAAAAGGCACAGACAATTCAATATTTACAGGCAACAAAAAAATGGACGAATGCACCAAAAGGCACATACAATCCAACCTGTTCAAGCTACTGCATTAAATACCTTGAGCAGTATTTGCAACATCCAAAAGAAAGGGTATTGAACCCCTAAAATACTGCAATGACAAGTAACCAAAAATAAATACAGAATTCAACACCCAAGTTAGCATTTACATAATGCAAGACTTCATTTAGCAGTACCCCTTCCTCTTGATCCCTTCTTCAAAGTTCTTACTACATAATCCTTCAAATATCTTGACTTGACTTGTCTTCCTCTCCTAGTAACTTTGGGGACTGCAGAAGCTCCTTCCACTTGATCTGCTTTCCTCTTCCTTTGAGTAGGTTGGTTTTCAGTATCGGTGACTTGGGATTGCAGTTGAGACTCATTGATAACAACACTTTCTTGGGTTGGTTGATTATCCTATAACATAGAAAATATAACAAACATTTAGGACCCAGAAAAAAAAGAGAATGAAGCTAAATATTTATGAAATAAAGTGGCAAGTAAACAACTGCTAACGGAACAAAATTAAGATAAAAAATCTACAACATCACCTGGACAGCAGCTGTTGTAACAGAATCTCCAAATATTTCATTATATACTTGATTGATTTCCTATAGATTACAATTCATGTAAGAGATTTCATGAACAAACCAAACAATAATTTATTAATGAAAAAAATTTCTTAAATTGGTTTTACTTACTTGCTCATCTTGATTTAGTGTTTCCTGATTAGTTTGCGTCTCATTATCCACAGCATGCTGTTTTGCAATCCACTTCGAATGGCCTCTTGAGTTATGTCCACTTGTGCCGCATATTGAACAAGTCATAATTATATTTCCCTTCCTTGAAACCCTATGCCTATCATTTAACCCTCCATTCTGTCTTTCTTGCTCAAGTTCTTCGGGTTCCTTTCTCCTATTCCTTGCTTTCCTCCCTCTTTTTCTTTTGACAGCAGGAGGAGGAATGATTTGGCCACCATCCTCAACTGTTGGCCAAAACTCCATTGGATTGGTTGGGTTGATGTAAAAATCATAAACTTTCATGTACGTTTCTATGTGGTAACTGTAATTGCATAAGCACGGAATCAAAAGAGTTTTAACTTTCTGATGGATCTTTTTGTCCTTTTAATTATATCCATAGATTTATGCATGTACAATGTTAATCATAAGTACAACATCACATAAGCACACAGACAAGTACCATCACATAATAACCTAATGGTTCCATAGATTTTTCATCTTCATTTTAATTTACTGTGTCCTTTTTTTTCTAACTTCATGCCTCGAAGTTCTTATTTATTTATAGGGTTAATTATAAAAATTTCCCAACTTATAATCCTTATTTTAATTCTCAGCCGAAACTAGCTCATGCCATCAGTTGAAATTATATATTTACAGTTCATGTGGCAATCCGATAATTAGACCAGCCAAGCCAATGATTATCCAAGCCAATATTTAATTAAAATAGAAGAAACATCTCCAACATATACATTAATTGGGGCCAAAAACAGAGCATGCCCAAGTTGCACAAAGCCAAAACAAAAACAACACAAACCGACAAAGAAAATAGGAACTCCAACCTATATAACAACCCACAAACAATCAGAAAAAAACACAGACCAACCCACATAGCAAACTCAAAACAACCAAATTAATTAGACTGTGGCTAGAAAAAACTCAAAACAACCCGCACCACATCAGCTCTTAATGGATTTCAGCAAAATATTTGTCAAAAAAAAATTATATCAGCAGCCCTGCAACACATAGCAGCCCCGCAAAATGCATGGCAAAAAAAAAAAAACAAAGCCAAATAACACATCACGCCATACAAAAAGAAAATACCAGACCAGACCAAAGATGAAAAAAATACCCACATGACCCACATGACTGCTCCCTTTAAATAAATAACAAAATATAAAGGTTGTTTCTGCAATGAAAACATGTGGGGTTTAGATCCAGCCATTTATATTAATTTTACACGCATGCTTTCAACAACATCGGACAACGAAAGCGACAAAAACGATAATTATTTTAACTTATCTACCATACAAATGGAACCCACAAATAATCGAACTACTTACCGTAATTAGGAGCGCTTTCGTAACCCCATCTCAACACTGGATGGTCCATTTTCACCTATCGCTTTTGCTAGGAAAACGACAGCTCCACTCTCTCTCCAGATCTACCTTTTTTATGTTGATAAAGACACCCACTTCGATTTTCTCTCAGATCTAAACAAATAAGATGTCCTTGCTTCGGTTTTCTCTCAGATCTAAAGAAATATACTGCCCCCACTTCGAATTTTGCTCCCGATCTACTACTTTACCCAGGTAGAGAGATCAACTTTCCCAGATCTAAAGCAAATAATTTCTAAAAACTTAGTTTTTCTACCCACCCACTCAAGATCTACGATTTTTCCGTTAAAAAGATAAACAAAATCACCTTATGCCTAGATTTGGAAGAGGGAGTTAAGAGTGTTGAGCAAAGAGAGGAGTGTTGAGCCAAGAGGAGTGTTTCTTGATGATCGGGAAACAAAATGGGAAAAAGACTTAGGTTTTCTTTAGTTTAAGACAAGAAGTCAAATGGGTTTCTTCTTTTACACGTGGCATTATTCCATTCGCTGGTTTGTTTCCTTAGTCAAAAGTGGGCCTGCTGACGTGGCAATGATGACGTGGATAAAAAAGCTGACGTGTCTGATGACGTGTCTAATATGACACGTCAGCTGGTGATGTGTCGCTGCCATCAGATCTACGTGTGCAGGATGTGTGACGTGGCATGCCACGTCATCACTCCGGCCAAGGTCCTCACCGGAATCCGGTCAACATGACTTTTATGAAAACCGGTACTAAGTTCAGTGACATTTATGTTACAAAAAATAAGTCTGTTACTTTTGGGTAATAATTCATAAGTTGAGTGACCGTGGGTGAAATTGACCCCACTTTCCACCAATAAAATGATACTTTACATGTCGAGTGGATTAATTACACTGATGCCTACTTGATTTATGATCTATCACTATTCGGTTAAAAAAACTCTCCTTGAAATATCTCAAATTTTTAAGTATTTTAGCTAAAATCACTTAAAAACCACGAATTCAGCATAAAATTGCTAATGTAAGAACCATCTAGATCATGGCACAAAATGTTCCAAACTGATATAGATTGCCGAATTTCATGAATTTTGGACCAAAATAATATAATTATAATATTTTAAAAAATGAAGTATTTTTATGAGAGAAAAAAAATATTTAATTATTTCTAAAGTAAAAAATTTTAATAACTGTGAAATTAACATGGAATAAAAATATAAATTGAACTATTTAAACAGTGCAGAGAATTTTTTTTTCTTTTAAAGTTCGACCATACGTACCATTTTCTTCAGAGTTTTATTAAGATCTCCCATTAATGAAATTTTCCGACCACAATCAGTTATTCTCTCTAATATTGGCGTGCTTAACGAGGATCCTAAAAAGAAAGTCTTCATTTGATGGCATCTTGAAAAATCTATAGATTCTAGCAAGGGAAATTCCATAGCATAAATCCCACCATAGAAACTCCTAAGATTTTTTAAATTGAATAGTACAATTTCCCTTAATCGAGGAAATTCAATTCTGCCAAATGTTGACTCGGGTGCTTCTTCATCCTCTTTTGCAACAATTCCTTCCATCTTCTCACAATTTCCAATATATATTTCTTCTAGCTTCACCATAAGTTTTGCCACATGAGGTGAGAAAAGATATATTAAATTGTTGCAATTTTCTATTCGCAGGTGTCGTATATTGAGAAGCATCATAGAATCTGGTACAATCTGGAACAATATCTGCATTAAAATTTGTAAACATATAAGTTCCATGTCTTTGAAAGAATTAACTTATCCAAATAATAACATAGTGTTCCTGAATGAAAATATAAATTTAGATATCATTTGGAAGACATAATGTTGTTGAAAGTCATTCGACATCAAATTTTAAACAAAGTAGGAAACAACCAAAGGAATTAAAAGGGAGGAAAAATGTCTACAAAGTACCAAAGAAAATGAAAGTGAAATTTCAACATTTCCAACTTCCAAGAATGTTTTACTTTGACAAAATTTCAACAAACGTCTATTATTTTGTGGATCAAACTACATATTAATTGCAATAACAACATTTTATATGCTATAAGCAATACACTTATAATTTAATGAGACACTACACATTTTTATGAAAAATATTGTTTAATCCAATAAAACATTTTATGGAAACTGATTTTGTTTCTTTTTTCTCTTTCTTTTTGATAACTTAAGATTTTATTTTGTATTTTTGAAATGCTCTGTTCATTTTTTTTCTTTTGAAAACGAAGGAAAAAGACTTACCTAAACCGGTTCATTAAACAATTCACGGATCAAACTAACAGCAAAATGGAACTTAAAAAAAAAACAAGAACAGCAAAACGGTTATCAATTACATGTAGTAATTCATTATTGACCAGATAGAGACAAGAATCACATACCTGATGATCTTGGATTGAAACATGATGTTGGATTTTTCTAACAGACGTATCCATTGGAAGAGTCGATGAGTTAATATGGCTAACCTCATCTTTTTGTTTGTTTTTTCCTCTTCTTCTTATCAATCCTCTTATCATTGAGCATAATCCATCTTTCTTGGCTTCGTTATCTTCATTAGGAACATTGGTATTCAATGTCGATTGACCTTCGTTAATCGCTTCAAACAATATTGATGCCTTAGTTTTGGGACAAGCAGCTATATTTATTGTTTCTAACGAATGACAATCCAAAAAAACATGATTGCTTTCGGCACAAAAAGCCACTAGCTCTGGTAGATCTTTACAATACAATCTTACTAAATTAGGGAACACTAATGTCTTATTTTTTTCATCTTGGCTTCTTCCATTCCCAATAATATATTGCATCTGCGGACAAAACATTACGGTCAAAGTTTTAAGCTTCACCATCTGCTCAGCAACATTGGGTGGAAATGCCACTTCTAGATGATCACACCGAAATAAACGAAACTCTTGCAGATTTGAAAATCGGATCCAAGTTGATGGAAATAACACACGATTAAAGGAAGACTGATTCACCGTGTAAGATGTACTTGCTTCCTTTGCACTATCTAATTCTGATACCACCTATCAAATATACGTTGAAGTCATCGTCATCCACTTCCTCTATTATTATAGAATGGTTTAGAAATACTAAAGTCGGTTTGTTATATAAAAGGAGCTAAAATGTAAAATAGAATATTACAGTGTCTTAGAATACAGGTGTAGAAAATAGAATTAAAGTGTGTGTGTGTGTGAATATGAGTGAGTGAAATAAAAAATAATAAGAATAGTTGTGAGTGTGTGCAGTAATTGTGAGGAAAAATAATTAGAAAAAGTGAGTGTGTGATGAAATTATTATTTTTTTTCACTCCTTCAAAGTGTGTGTGGAAAAAATAAAAGTATGTGTTGGTAAAGTGAGTACGTGTGCAAATAAGAATTTGTGAGTGGGGGTGCGCTTAAATGATAAAAGTGTGAATTGTAAAATTACAAATTAATATAATTAGTTTTTCACTCCTTCAATTTAATCCTTCACTTGTTTAAATATTCTCAACAATATAAAATATATTTATCCAGTAAATGATAATCAATAATCCATTCTTCACATTCTTTTATCATCATCATGGATTTGAATTCAGATTACATTTTTATAAACGAGGAGATAAAATCAAACCTTGCGGTAGGTGGACGATAGGTTGGTGGCTGCTTCATCATCATTGAACCGATTTGGAAGAAATCTGCAACCTCCATTATCCATGTCTGCCCACAAACCAATCAGCTCGGGAATATCACGTAGCACCAAACGCATTAGATTCGGAAACTCAATCTCATCATCAACTTCCTTTCCGCAAAACATTCCCTCCATTATAGAGCATGATTCTACATATATGCTTTGGAGTTGACTCAGTCTTCTTGCCATGGACAATGGAAATACATATTTCAACTTGTGACATGACACTATATCTATCTTACTTAAGTTAGAAAAGCTTGCAGGCTTGATGTCATTTGATCTTGATATATGCTTATTGTCCACCAAGTATTCTAATTCATCACATCCATCAATCGATATTTTACTTAACCGTGGAAATCTAGAATTTTTTAGATTTTCCACTTTCTTCAAAGTCAAATCTTCAGTTTTCCTCGACAAAACATTGAACCAGCTACCATCTTCGGTGTCACTTACATCGCCTTCAATATATAACTCGTTCACTGAAGTTTTGCGGATCTTACTGTGTGCATATGGCCCAACTGCATTACCTATGCGAATGTTGAATCTTTTTAGGCTTGCAAGGGTAGTTTGTGTAGGCAAAAATGAAGGCTTTGGTACACAAATTTGTAATGTTGCTATATGGAGCTTTTCTAATTCACGAAGGCTTGCATTTATTCTTTTGTCATCATCATCAACATCATTACCATCATCATCAGAAACCGAGCATTCCCACTGATTAAAGCCATGACTAACATATAATTCTTCTAGTTTGGACAGTGCTGGTAATACACCTGAGGAGAAGTATTTAAGCCCCCAAGCTCCATCTAAGTCCAATAACCTCAAGTTTCTCAACAGTCGTATTTCCTTCGGCAGCTCTCGCAAACCCCCGTTACTTATTGCAAGAATTTCCAGATTACCAAGATCTCTAGGAATTTCAATATTTTCAAGAGAATCACAAATTAAGGTTCGAAGTTTCTCTAGGCCTTTCAGTGACTGTGGCAAAGCTTGAATAAGAGAAAGGTTTAGAACTTTGAGCTCTTTCATCCCCTCGAAAAAATTATTCGGAAGGCTTTGATAAACACCACTTTTGGCTTTACACTGCAGAAGTTCAAGCTTAAGGCACCCTAATTGAACAGGACGTTTCTCTGTCTCCTCATAAAGAAGTGAAATTGCCTTGTAATCTTTATACCTGTTTGTCTCTGGCAGTCTCATTTCAGCTTCATGTTGCACCTATTGAGATATCATTAGCGACTTAGGTTAGAATTTTCTAATAATAATAATAATAACAGTATTATTAGTTTGAAGAATTGTCTAGATGCTTTATGTCGGCAATCAAATCGACTTCAATCAGGATAAAAGGAGCAATAGGCTCCAACATAGTGTGTACGAGAAAACCATAATGTGAGTGTGTGTCATTTGTGCACAAAGTGTGTGTGTAAGAATAAGGGAGAAGTTAGAGCTGTGTGCCGTGTAAGTGGAGTGGTAGGTGTGTTTTTGATGAGTGGAGTGATGTTGAGCATATTTTGGTCGGAAATATTACAAATAATATATTAAGTTGTGAGTTATTCAATTTAGTTTTCTCTAATAAATTCAACAGTACCAAATAAGCATGCTCCTCCTTGGATACAATGAATAAGGCAACATCGCGAACAAGATCATGCATCTTGACTGTTTCAGGGTCATCACCATCAAGCAACAAAAATGATTCTTTTAGCTTATCAATAAGGACGTGGACTCTGTTTCTTGCTTGTTGAAGGTTATCAACGTTTCGTAACAGCCTTAGACCCATACCATACCAAACCAATAACTCAATTGGAACGTTATGATCTTCAGGAAATAGGCAACAAAACAAAAAGCATGACTTGGCTTCCTTGCTTTCCAAAAGATTATAACTTAATTCAATTTGGGAGTACACAGCTCTGTCCATCTCCGGAATACCTTCGGGATTGGCATTCTTCAATTGTAGGAGGGCATCATTCCAAGTCCCTTCCCCTCTGTTTTTTAATGCCTTTGCCACTGTAACAATGGCAATAGGTAACCCACAACACTCATCCGAAATTTGCCTCGCTGTTTGATGCAAATCTTGGTTGTCAATAGAATTTCCTACCAATGCCATCTCCTTGAAAATATTCCAAGCTTCTTCATCTGATAAAACTCCAATATGAAAGTTTTTTTGACTTCCCATTCTGTTGCACACATCTACCTTACGTGAAGTTAGAATAATTTTGCATCCAGTAATTGCACTTGTTGATGGAAGTCCAATGGCTTCAAAATCTTCATCGTTTAGCTCCTTCCAAACATCATCGAATACTAAAAGGCTGCTTTTATTAGACTTCATAAACTTCTCATGTACCTTTCTTGCTCTTCCATCCCTGTTACAAATGTTTCCAAATTGCCATCCAAAGCAAGATATAATATCAGATTGTATCTGATATAAATCAGGCTTTTGGGACACGGTTGTTTTGGCAACCAAATCAAACAATTTCTCACTTTCGACAATTTTCACAATTTTCTTTGCCAGTGTGGTTTTACCCACGCCCCCCATTCCACAAATACTAATCATGCTCAACGCATCATCCCGCAGAGCCTCCAAGATCTCATTCAAAAGTGATAGCCTGGAATCAAAATCCTTCACACCTTCAAGGTTGAATGCTGATCCAATATTTGGCGGTGGAACATCATTGGCCAAAAACGTTGGAGCTTCTCCAAGTTTCTTAGTGACATCCTCAGCCATCTTGAAGGCTTTCCTGCTCAAAGAATAACGCGAACATGGAGTTTGCCAACGCTTGTTGCTTCCTTCAGTTATTGTTTTCAGAAATCGAGAGACATCTTCATTCAGCTTCTTTGCCTCATCATGCCAAGGGATTACACTTCGGACATCATCCATGAACTTCTCGGCTTCATCCTTCCTGTCTCCAAGCTTCTTGTTCTCATTTTCCAGTTTCTTGATGTTGCGGTTATAGAAAATGAAGCAGCTTACATGTCGTATGATAGGCTGAAAAGTGTAGTTCGCAATAGCACCAACAATTAGACTAGCAATAGCACCAGCAATTCGACCAGCAACATTGCCAGGAATTCGACCGGCAATATCACCAGCAAATCCACCTGCAACTCCACGTGCAATGGCAGCAAAATCCTCCATCTTTTTTTTTTTTTAAATGTGATAGATTCACTGAAACAGACAACTATGACAAAATAAACAAATCAAGTTAAGAGTTAGAAAGAAGAAATAAATTAGCAAACAAACGCAACAGAAGGAATCACAACTACTATAATACATTTTAGTGTTGCAATTTTTAAATTTTTTTTATTGTCATTGTTAAATATTTAACAAAAACTTTAAAAAAATTTTAATTATTTTATAAAGTTTAGATTAACTATATTTTATAAAAATCATTTATCACAAACACTGGCGCGTGCACAAATTAGAAGCTAGTGTTTTAAATTTCGTTAGCTATATATGGTTAATTAAGTCTTAAATTTATGTAAAACGCTACAAATTGCACATTAAGGAAAAAGAAAAAGAGTATATGAATAATGAGTTATGCTTACCTGCTAATCCGATAATATACTCTTGAAAACCAGCAATGCACGAAATGGAAAGAAAGAACTGCAGCAACTGAAGAAAGGCAAGAAAACTGAATTGATGTATTCAAACAGCAAAGATCGATACAAATAACACAAACCTAAAAGCAGAACAATCTTTGCTATAGAAACAACAAAATTGCAAGGAAAGCACTTTTATATTGAAGAATCCCATGAGCTAGAGGTTTGCATAAATTGGATTATAAGTGTTACTTAATACGTTTGCAGGAGCAGCACTTTTATATTTAGAAACTTTGTTGTACTTAAACCTCATAAATATTCTGGAATTGAAGGAACCCATTAGCTAGCTAGAGGTGTTTTCAATTTCCATTCCATCTACTGTATTTTAATATACTCCTATTTCGAGGCCCTGTTAAGGGAATTTATTCTATATTTTCCATACCGCTTTCATATCATAAAAAAATCCCCATAACACAATAAAATCCACAAAACTTGATAGAAAGGAATTCTGAAATGTGAAATCACATAAAGAAAATAGAACTTACATTGCAGAAAAAGTAAAGAAACCCAAGACTTCCACCAAAATTAGCAGTATGCAAAACAGCTACGCTTGTGGAATAATGAAGTCTAAACTTGCGAGTTTTATGGTTTGGGCATGTGAAGCCTAGATGGACGCACCTTAATTAATTGCAGTAATTTAATATTATAGAATTGAGTTAGTGAGCTGGCTCTCATCAACTACTGAATAATTTACATTATAAGTTGTATTAGTCTGACAGATTAATTTAATTATTTTTACAAATTTTAACAATCAACTGTACTAACCACTGAATTATTAAATTATAAAACGTCACTCCCTTTGTTTCATTCGGAAAAAAAATGAACTCAATCCAAAAACTAGCCTATCCGGCCCCGGCCGCCCAGAATATTTTATTATATCATTAGCTTTGCGTTTGAAGTAATCCTTCGACTCTGTCATTCATATGCGAAGTTGCTAAAGTTACATTGCGGTTCTGAACTATTAATTTCAATAGTTTCGTACAATATTTATATTTTAAAATTTTATTTACATTTTATAAATATATTTTTTATTTTATTAATAAAATTTAATTTACATTAAAAAAAAAGGTTAGCCTTATGTTGACCTTAGTCAAAAATGTACAGGATTAAAACCTGACAGCTTTAAAATTATAATCCCAAATAACATTGACTCACAATCTAAGCAGGAACAACAATTAGACATTTCTGTTTTCTTTAGGATTTCAATGTTCACAATTTTTTTCAGACTTAATATATAAAAATCCCCTTAAACTTCAAAAAATTTCAAAATTCATATTTAACTTTGTATATTTTTAATTTACTATCTGAATTTTGGAAAACTCTTATAAATTTACTGACGTGGAGAGTAGTTTGACGCTCACTTATAATGAGAGCATGATGAACCAAATGCATGCAGAGTTCCTTTCACTTTCATAATCAAGCAATAATAGCTGTTTTCATGACCCAGCCAAAAAGAAATAGGAAAAGAAGTGAAAGGAAAAACATTAAACGAGAATTTGATCAGAGAATTAAAGAAGCCAACTGAATTATGCAAAGCTTGAATTTGTTTTATCACACAGAACAAAGGTACCTCTCACTCAGTGGCGAAGCCAGGTTTTACGAGTAAGGGGGGCAAAAATTTAAATCATGTTTAAAAAAAATATAACATAAATGTTATAAACAAATTATTAAATAAAAAAATTTATTAATATATTTAAAAAAATTACAATTGCACTTTACGAATTCGCATGCCTTGATAGCAACAAATAATGATTTCGTTATCAATAGCATTAAATACATTTTTTTCAATATAAGTGATCAAAAAATCAAACATTCATGTATTCCTTATTTTGTTACGTAATCAATTTTTTACATATTTCATAGCAAAAAATATTCTTTCAATTGTTATAGTTGCAACGGATAAAACAAGTGATAAAACGATGAGTTTATAAATTAAATAATATAAAATAGCCTTTTTTTGTTTGTATCATTTTTTAGTAAGATCACTAATTCCTATAATATTTGAAAATTCACTATTAAATCTCATATCAATTATATATCGATTGATTTTCAAGAATCATAAGCAGAATAGTAGAAAAAATTAATAGTATAAAATTAAGTAACACGGAGTAAGTTGCCTTTGTTATATGCAAAGAAGATCCCATCATTGTCAAATATTACAAATGGATATTTAATTTGTTCATGTGTATTTAAAATGGACCTAAATTTTACAAATTACTATTAAATTTAATTTTTCATGCTTTTAAAAGAATTAGAATTGAAAATAAACTCCACAAAAATTAATAAAAATATACAAATATGAAATATTGCTAATACTTGAGAGATATAAAAGTAAAAAAAAATTGCAAAACTAAATTACTAACATTTAAATAAAGATAATTTTTTATTGTAGTTTTTATTTTTTCTCAAATTTAGCTGATTTTTGAAAAAAATTTAAGAAATAAAAATAGAGTTTTGTACTTTTATTTTTTATTGATTGAAAAATTAAAAAAATAAATTAAAGATAAAAGGGTAAAAATAAAATTTTAAAGGGGTATATATATATATATATATATATATATATATATATATATATATATATATATATATATATATATATATATATATATATATATATATATATATATAAATTAAGGGGGGCAATTGCCCCCCTTCCCCTCAACGTGGCGTCGCCACTGCTCTCACTAATGAAAAGATTACTAAAACAACTTTTTGACCAACTGTATTTCTGTACAACAATAAGAATTATCCTCCCCATCAACTTCTAACATCAACAACCATATCTGGGAATCTCTTTTCAATGCTTGACGATGATTTGCCACTTTTGATTTCCTCTTCCTCAAAGGAATATGGATTGAACTTAATGAAACTGGTTGCCCCAACAATGCCATGTAAAGCTCCCACAACCCGTCTGCAGTTGCATAATTCATATCAGCCAACCATAATTAAGGTTAAATTCTGGAAAATTCCCAAGGGTTGGGCGCTGCTTCTTCAGGGTAACACAAGAATAGTAGATTTATTATGAAGGATATACTTGAAAAGAAAAAGAGATTAAAAAAATACAAAGTGCCAAAATGAACATTAACCTGAGTGTGAACGCGCAGCAAGAGCTTTCAGAGCAGCTATTTGAGGATTATCATCCTTTGCATCTTCCAACATGCTCACCCATCTCCACAATTTTCATCCTTTTTTAATCTGTTAATCAACAGGAAATAGAACTTAATTATATACTATGACAAGCAAACAGATAAAAAGTAGTTGGTATAAAGAGGCAGATGGATTCTAATATTTCTCTCATCTTCCACAATGGTTCTGCAATTTTAAGGATTGAATTGAATTACTTTCATTAAGTTTACAGGCATATGAAAACATTAACGAATTTGCATGATGACAAAACTTACTCGGACTCTTGAAATGCATAGGATTTCTCTTCTGAAATTATAATCAAAGGCATCATAAAAATGACAAACTTTATGTTGTTTATAATGAAATTCGTTTCCCCAACGAATCTTCCATATTGGCTCTGAGCAAGCATTTTGGGCTGATGCCTAACACAAAGCATTTTAGGCGTATTCCACAATGAGACTTGATAAATTGGAGATGCAACCATAGCTCAAATCACGCTGACGTAGCTTGTTATTTCAATACATGGATTAAGAAATAATATTTATTATTAATCTGAATTTAGTTAAGGATATTTTACTTAGATTTTACATTATATAATTTAAAATAAGAGTATGCAGCTCAATAATTGATTACCTTTCTGAGTGTATTTGCTTCATCAAGAATCAATTTCTTGCGTCAGTGGCAAGCCCCAATCTGCTCTGTATCTCTTTCCCTATCTTCCTCTGTTTCTTCTTCCTCATTTTCCTCTATTTCTGTTTTCTCATATTCTTCTGATTTTCTTTTTTGAGAGTATAAAAAATTCTACAATAAATAGAAGAGCTTCACTAAATTATAAGTGTCTTTGAACATAAATAATAAATTAAAAGTTTGATGTAAAGGTTTATCATACTATAATATTAATTTTATTTTTCTAGATATTCATAATCACCAAATAAAAATCGAATTAATGATAACCAAATTACAAGACACTAAAATCAAAGTTATTTAAATAGAACATACCCTCTTGGTCAACCATCCATTTACTGTCGCATTAAGATCATTAACTGTATTATATACCCATCCACCTATTCTGAGGTTCCCTAGCTTAGGAGTGCTTACTAATCCATTTGAGAAGCTCTTCAAATGATCAGAATCATCCAACATCAAGGTTTTTAATGAAGGAAATTCAAGGGCATGAAACCCACTGTAAAAACATTCAAAATGCCTACTCTCTTGAATGTAAATGAACGATAGCAGAGGAAACACAATTTCGTGGGTGCTTGTTTCCTCTTCTTCTCCATCCTCTTTCGCAACTACTTCTTTCAACCCCTTACAATAACGCAATTTTAGTTCCTGGAGTTGTATAAGACCCCTTGCCACTGGAACTGAAAATACATTTCTCAAAACATCGCAATGAGTAACTTCTAAAATTCTTAGCTTTTGAAAGCCACCAATTTCTTTTGGAATTTTGTTCAAAATATGCTGTAGACTTGGTAGGTATCCCAAAACAATTTGTTCAAGATGAGAGAATGTTACGCCACTTCCTCCTTCGTACTCAAATATTTCCTCTAATGAATCACAATCATAGACAAGAAGCTCTTTTAGGTTTTGAAAAGTGGCTATCAACTTGCAAGGAATGGCATTCAACAACTTTTTACAGCGTCTAATGTCTAAAACTAGATATTCACTTGAATCTGCATCTGGTAATTGGTCATGCCCTATCCTTACCACATGCCCCATGTCATAGATTCTTACTTTTTCCATCATCTATATTGGTCAAGAAAAAAAAATATTGAATAAATATATAAGATAATGCAAAACATTAACTTTCTAATTAGAGAGGGTTATTGTTATAATAATTCTTATCAAGAAAACAAGATGGCGCTTTCCACCAATAAAATGATAAATTAATTAGCTACTATTAATTTGTATGTCGAGTGGATCAATTACACTCCTGCCTAATTGATTTATAATCTAATAACTATTCAGTTAAAAAAATTCTAGTTAAAATATCTCAAAATTTTAAGTATTTTGGCTAATGTCAGAACATTCTAGAACATGCCACAAAATGTTCTGAACTAATGCAAATTGCTACATGGGCATTATGATGCCGAATTTCATGATTTTTGAGTCAAAATAATTTAATTATAATATTTTAAAATATGATGTATTTTTATGAGAAAAAAATTATTAAATTATTATTAAAGTAAAAATTTCAATAACTATAAGTGAAATTAACCTAAAATAAGAATATAAATTGAACTATTTAAATAGTGTAGTGATTTTTTTTGAGTTCGACCATACGTACCGCTTTTTTCACTGCTGTATTAAGGTCTCCCATTAATGAAATTTTCCTCTCTTCTACCATTATTCTCTTTAATATTGGCATGCTTAATGAGTATCCCAAAGAGAAAACCTTCAATTGATTGCATCTTGAAAAAACTATATATTCGAGTAAGGGAAATTCCATATATAGCATAAATCCCACCATAGAAACTCCTAAGATTTTGTAAATCATATAGTGCAATTCTCCTTAACCGAGGAAATACAATTCTGCCAAATGTTGATTCTGGTGCTTCTTCATCCTCCTTTGCAACAATTCCTTCCATCTTCTCACAATTTCCAATGTATATTTCTTCTAGCTTCACCATAAGTTTTGCCACATGAGGTGAGAAAAGATATATTAAATTGTTACAATTTTCTATTTTTAGCTCTTGTATATTAATAAGCTTCATAGAATCTAGTACAATCTAGAACAGTATCTGCATTAAAATTTGTAGACATATAAGTTCCAGGTCTTTGAAAGAATTAACTTATCCAAATAATAATATAGTGTTCCTGAATGAAAATATTGACATAATGTTGTTGAAAGTCATTGGACATCAACTTGCAACAAAGTAGGCAACAACCAAAGTAATTAAAAGGGAGGAAAAATGTCTACAAAGTACCAAAGAAAATGAAAGTGAAATTTCAACATTTCCAACTTTCATAAATGTTTTCCTTTGACAAAATTTCAACAAACGTCTATTATTTTGTGGATCAAACTGTATTTTAATTGCAATAACAATATTTTAGATGCTATAAACAATACACTTAATTATAATTAAATGAGAGACTAAACATTTTTATGAAAAAGATTGTTTAATCCAATAAAACATTTTATGGAAACTAATTTTGTTTCATTTTTCTCTTTGTTTTGATAGCTTGCATTAAGATTTTATTTTGTATTAATGAAATGAAAAAAAAAGAAGCTATCTATCAAAACACCTAATAACAAGAAATGCTCAATTCTTTTTTTTTTCTTTTGAAAACAAAGGAAAAACACTTGCCTAAACCGTTTCATTAAACAATTCATTATTGACCTGCATTTTCCAGATAGAGACAAAAATCACATACCTGATGATCTTAGCTTGAAACATGATGTTGGGTTTTTCTAACTAACTTATCCATTGGAAGAGTCGATGACTTAATATGGCTAATCTCATCTTTATGTTGTTTTCTTCCTCTTCTTCTTATCAATCTGCTTATCGTTGAGTATGATCCGGCTTTCTTGGCTTCTTTATCTTCATCATGAACACTTGTATTCAATATTGATTGGCCTTCATTAATTGCTTCAAACAACATTGATGCCTTTATTTTGGGACAAAAAAATATTTTTATTGTTTCCAACAAATGAAAATCAAAGAAAACATGATTGCTTTCGGCATAAAAAGCCACTAGCTCTGGTAGATCTCGACAATACAAGTCTACTAAATTAGGGAACACTAATCTCTTATACGTTTCTTCTTTGCTTCTGCCATTCTCGATAATATATTGCATCTTCTCACAATTCATTACTTCTAAAGTTCTAAGCTGCACCATCTGCTCAGCAACATTAGGTGGAAATGCCACTTCTAGCTGACCACAGAGCATTAACTTAAACACTTGGAGATTTGAAAATCGGATCCAAGTTAATGGAAGTAACACATGATTAAAGGAAGACTGCTTCACAATGTGAGATGCACTTGCTTCCTCTACACTATCTGATTTTGATACCACCTATCAAATGTAGGTTGAAGTCATCATCACTGACTTAGGTGATATATAAAAGGAGCTAAAGCTCCACTAATTGTTTGCTAGTGTGTGTCCTAGAATATGTGTGTGGAAAATAAAATTAAAGTGTGAGTGTGCGAATATAGTGAGTGAAATAAAAACAACAATAATAGTTGTGAGTGTGTGCAGTAAATGTGAGGAAAAATAATTTAAGAAAGTGAGCGTGAGGGGTGGAAAAAATAAGTGTGTGTGGGGCAAATAAGAATTTGTGAGTGGGGGATGTGCTTAAGTGATAAAAGTGTGAGTTGTAAAATTACAGATTAATTTAATTAGTTTTTCACACTTTCAATTTAATCCTTCACTTGTTTAAATAAAAATCGACAATATGAAATATATTTATCCAATAGATGATAATTAATAATTCGTTCTTTACATTCTTTTATCATCATGGATTTGAGTTCAGATTACGTTTTTATAAACAAGAAGGTAAAACCAAACCTTACAGTAGGTGGAGGATGGGTTGGTGGCAGCATCATCATCATTGAACTGATTTGGAAGAAATCTGCAGCCTTCATTATCCATGTCTGCCCATAGACCAATCAGCTTGGGAAGATAACATAGCTCTAAACTTATTAGACTAGGAAACTCAATCTCATCATCAATTTCCTTTCCGCAAAACATTCCCTCCATTATAGAGCATGATCCTATATATATGCTTTGGAGTTGACTCAATCTTCTTGCCATAGACAGTGGAAACACATATTTCAACTTGTCACAATACTCTATATATATCTTTCTTAAGTTAGGAAAGCTTGCAGGTTCAATGTCACGTGATCTTGATATATGCTTATTGTCCACCAAGTATTTTAGATTTCGCACACTTTTCAAAGTCAAATCTTCTGTTCTTATCGACAAAGCATTGTACCGACTACCATCTTTGGCATCACTTACATCATCTTCAATATGTAACTTGTTCACTGAAGGTTTGTGGGTATCACCAAATATATTTTTACTTCCTATGCGAATGTTGAATCTCTTTAGGCTTGCAAGGACAGTTTGTGTAGGCAAAAATGAAGGCTTTAGTACACAAATTTATAATGCTATTATACGGAGATATTCTAATTCACTAAGGCTTGCATTTATTCTTTCGTCATTGCCATCATCACAAACCGAGTATTCCCACCGATTAAATCTGTGGCTAATATATAATTCTTCTAGTTTGGACAGTGCTTGTAATACACCTGAGGGGAAGTATGTAAGCCCATGAGCTAGATGTAAGTCCAGCAACCTCAAGTTTCTCAACAGTCCTATTTCCTTTGGCAGCTCTTTATATTGCATGGTACTTATTGCAAGAATTTCTAGATTACCAAGATCTCTAAGAATTTGAATATTAAGAAAAGAATCGCAAATTAAGGTTCGAAGTTTCTCTAGGCCCTTCAATGACTGTGGCAAAGCTTCAATGTGAGAGAGTTGTAGAACTTTGAGTTCTTTTATCCCCTCAAAAAAATTATTGGGAAGGTTTTGATCAAAGTTTTTGCTTTTACACTGCAGAAGTTCCAGCTTAAGACACTCTAAGTGAACAGGACGTTCCTCTATCTTCTCATAAAGAAATGAAATTGCTTGTAATCTTTGTACCTGTTAGTCTCTGACATTCTCATTTCAGTTTCATGTCGCACCTGTTGAGATATCATCACTAACTTAGGTCTAGAATTTACTAAAGATAATAATAATAATAATAATAATAATAATAATAATAATATTAGTTTGAAGAATTGTCTAGATGCTTTATGTCAGCAATCAAACCGACTTCAATTAGTATAAAAGGAGCAATAGGCTCCAATTTTGTGTGCGAGAAAACTATAATGTGAGTGTGTGTTATTTATGCACAAAGTGTGCGTGTAATACAACACACTAACTTAAACTCTTGGAGATTTGAAAATTGGATCCAAGTTGTTGGAAATAACAAGTGATTAAAGGAAGACTGATTCACAATGTAAGATGTACTTGCTTCCTTTGCACTATCTGATTTTGATACCACCTATCAAATATATATATAACATATATTTATCCAGTAAATGATAATTAACAATCCATTTTTCACATTCTTTTATCATCATGGATTTGAGTTTAGATTATGTGTTTATAAACAAAAAAATAAATCAAACCTTGCAGTAGGTGGAGGATAGGTTGGTGGCAGCATCATCATCATTTAACTGATTTGGAAGAAATCTGCAACCTCCATTACCCATGTCTACCCACAACCCAGACAGCTTGGGAAGATAATGTAGCTCCAAACTTATTAGATTAGGAAACTCAATCTCATCAACTTCCTTTCCACAAAACATTCCCTCCATTTCCTAACAAAATTCTATACGTTTGCTTTGGAGTTGACTCAATCCTCTTGCCATGGACATTGGAAACACATATTTCAACTTGCGACTTACCACTCTATATCTATCTTCCTTGAGTTAGAAAAGCTTGCAAGCTCGATGTCATTTGATCTTGATATATGCTTATTGTCCACCAAGTATTCTAATTTATCGCATTCATGAATCGATATTTCACCTAGCTGTGGAAATCTAGAATTTTTTAGATTTTCCACTTTCTTCAAAGTCAAATCTTTAGTTTTCCTCGACAAAACATTCAACCAGCTACCATCTTCGGCGTCACTTGCATCACCTTTAATATACAACTTTGTTTACTGAAGGTTTGCGGATCTTACCATGTGCATATGACTCAACTGCATTACCTATGCGAATGTTAAATCTCTTTAGGCTTGCAAGGGTGGTTTGTGCAGGCAAATATGAAGGCTTTGGTACACAAATTTGTAATGTTACTATATGGAGATATTATAATTCACTAAGGCTTGCATTTATTCTTTGTCATCATCATCAACATCATTACCATCATCATTAGAAACCGAGCATGCCCACCGATTAAAGCCATGACTAACATATAATTCTTCTAGTTTGGATAGTGCTGGTAATACACCTGAGGATAAGTATTTAAGCCCATGAGCTCCATCTAAGTCCAGCAACCTCAAGTTTCTCAACAGTCCTATTTTCTTTGACAGCTCCTGAAAACGCCTACTTCTTATTGCAAGAATTTCCATATTACCAAGATCTCCAAGAATTTTAATATTTTCAAAAGAATCACAAATTAAGGTTCTAAGTTTCTCTAAGCCTTTCAATGATTATGGCAAAGCATGAATAAGAAAAAGATTTAGAACTTTGAGCTCTTTCATCCCCTCAAAAAATTATTTTCTTTGTAGAAATGAGAAAATTCCAATTTTCCCGAAAAGACTTACAGAAACGGGGAAGTATTTAGTCAATTGTTTGTTGTTCTTGTTATATAACTGGATTGGATCCGTTAGGTGGTGTGATAAGGAGCTGCATACTTATACTATTTGATCACGAACAAGGAACATCAACATCAACATCTAACACAGAGAAATCAGATGTAGAAGTAGTAGCTCTAGCTATCTTTCAATAATGAAATCCACATCATAACCACAATAGCTCAGGCATCAGATTCCACAATGACACTCAAACAGACTTGGGCATACAACACGTTTGACATAAATAAAACATCTCGAACTACAAATGTATAGCTAGAATTATTAGCAAACGAAAATAATGCAGCATCACAATCACTACAAGAAAATTGACTTTTAACGACCAAATTTAGAGAAGGGATAAAATTTCGGTCGTTAGAGACACTTAGCAGCGAAGGGAATTTAATCCAGTCGCTAGAGAGGAAATTCCATTCTTGTTTAACGAAGGGTTTTAATCCGATGGTTAAAACACAACCAATCCGGCCATTGCTGCCCCGGATAAATTTGAGCGGAATTTATTTGGCTCCTAAAATTCATCACTCAATTATTTTATAAAAATAAAAAATAAAATTCTTATTTACCATCGTTCAACAAAAGCACAAAAGAGAAAGAAAGCATCCATTTTGTTCAAAGTAAAAAACGCTGGAAACCTAAATTATCCATTTCTTACTCTCAGGAAAATGAGAATGAGAGAAATAAAGGTACTCCAGGACAGCAAAGACATAGATGGGAGATCCAACAACGGACCCAAAAGCTGCGGTCAAGCTTCTTAGTGGCTCCATATCTCTTCATAATCTCTATTCTCCAAAATCAACCAAATCTCTAAGCTTCTTATCGAGCGATGGGGAGAGACAGACAGAGAGGAGGGCAGAGAAAAGAAAAAAAATACAGAGAAGAGCGATGGGGAGAGAAAATATCAGTTCTAACAACGAAAGATAGATATAGGCAATAAGGGATGGTGGGGTCGAGGCGATGTTGAGTGGCAGCGATTTGGGTGAGGGGCCAGGGTTTCTTTCGGCCATTGAGATCGAGCAGAGAGAGTGAGAAGGGCAATGTAATAGGGAGGACACTTAGAAAATCCAGTGACGGAGAAAAAAGTGGCATTTCTTCGGAAAGATTAACATTCGAAAGCCAGTTGGGAGTCGAATCTACAGAATGGGTAAGGACGTGATTAGATTCCTAATAAATTACACTCTTCTTTTTCTTAATCACGGCTGCATTTGCCTGGAATGGATCCACTATTTCACAAAAATCAACTGGAGAATTGTTGTTTCTAACTCTAACCACACTTTGTTGTAATTTCTGATAGTATTATATTGTTATCAACCATCAGTTGCTTTCTTCTGATCATTAATAAGATAATAATTAATTAATCAAACTGCAACCAAAAAAATATGGGCCATTTACGATTGAGAAGAAAATTAACGATAATGCTTATGTGGTGGGACTGCCAAGCTCTATGGGAATTTCCAAGACATTTAATGTGGCGGATATCTACCGGTTTCACCCTGCTGATGCACCTTTGTACCCACATCACTCGGATTACATCTCACCATAACCAGTAGCTTCTTCGGCTAAAACTGAAAGATTCGGGTCTTCACTAACAGTAATAGAATTACATCGGTGGAAGGACACATTTCCAATGATGTCGATATCGCCGGCAGAGACACTGTTAGCAACATTTTGAAGCATCAATGTAAGATTAAGGTTTGTTTGGGCAAGAAGAGAGGAGTACCTAGTGATATCCTTTCTGATTTTCCACAAATGTCTTGATTTGCTGGCAGTCAGCTTGGGTGTGCTGGTGCGGGGCAGCTCTACACCACCACGCCATAACCTAGAAATGCGATATGATGTGTCATTGCTGCATTCAGAATGAAGATTGAGGACAACATAGGTCCGAGGAGAGGAGCAACTAGCAGGGGGTGAATAAGATGTGGAAAAGAGAGAATTTGGTGAAGGTGTAGTTGATGACTTGGAGGTAGCATGATGGGGTCAAACGATATGATGATTTTATAACATATTCTTGAGTTTTGCAGAATCTGTTATGTTATTTTATTATATATTATTTGAGATGATATATCATATTATTTTTATATTTTTTCTTTTAATACGCTAGACTATTTTATAATTTGATAGTGAAATTATAAAAATTTTTAATAATATTTTTATCAATGATACATTTAATCATAAAACTTATTTCTTTGAAACAAATCATAAAACTTGTTAAATCTAAAGATATTGTATTTCGAATATTAAATGTTCTATGAAGAATCAATTTCCTGTCTCAGTGGCAATGCCAATCTGCTCTGTATCTCTTTCCCCATCTTCCTCTGTTTCTGTTTTCTCATATTCTTCTGGTTTTCTTTTCTGAGAATTAATGCACCATAAATAGAATTAATAATAACTAAATTACAAGACAATAAAATCAAAGTTATTTAAATAATTAAGTGATTGGAGAACAAAAACTAACATATCCTCTTGATGAACCATCCATTTACTGTTGCATTAAGATCTCCATTAACTGGATATTCCAAAAAATGAATTGACACCTTCTCTAGCTTAGGATTGCTTACTCAAATGGCCTAAAAGTTGCTTTATACTGAACATTGCTTCATCTAGTCTGCCGGTGGGAAGGATGTTAAACAGTTACTGCAAGATATTGGGAAAAATAATAGAAGAAGAAGTAGAAGAAGAAGTTAATATCAATAAGGAAAAGAAAACCAAAAAGAACGGAAGAAGAAAACACAAGAAATTGAAAATTACCTTCATCCACCATTATTAGTTGGATACGATAAATCTTGAGACTTTTCTATCAGCAGAGAGGGCTGCAAGTCCAAATCAGATTCAGCTATGCAACCGAAGAAAGAGAGCTCCAACGCCATATTGCCAGAACTTCGGGTACCACAGGACTCCAATCACCGAGTTCTTGTAAGCACGAGCAACTACCTCATCCAAATGGTTTCTGCAACTAACCATATATAATTTTAAAAATATCTTGTTAAGAAATAGTTATTTATAATTAATTTGAATTTAGTTAAGGATGTTTTACTTAGGTTTTACGCTATATAATTAAAAAAAAATGATAGTAAAAATAAGATTATGAAACTGAATAAATTGATTACCATATTAAGTGTATCTGCTCCATCGAGAATCAGTTTATTTTCTGCTCTTCTACTTGAATTTCAGAGTCCTGCAGGATTGCGAATTCTTCCTCTGTATCACTTTCCCCATCTTCCTCTGTTTCGCTTTCCTCAACTTCTTTTGTTTTTCTTTTCTCAAACTATAAAAATTCAAGCACAATAAATAGAAGAGCTTCTCTCAACATAAATAATAAATTCAAAGTTTGATGTAAAGGTTTATCTACGAAGGATTAGAAAAATGCAAAATTCGGTTTTCACCAAATAAAAATTCATTTTAGGAAGTTAGAGCTAGCGTACCTTCTTAATAAACCATCCACTAATTGTTGCATTAAGATCTCCATTAACTGGATATTCCCCATCATCCATTGAGACTTTCTCTAGCTTAGGAGTGCTTACCAATCCATTTGAGAAGTTCTTCAAGCGATCAGAATCAGCCAGAATCAAGGTTTCTAAAAAAGGAAATTCAAGGGCATGAATCCCACTGTAAAAACATTCAAAACGCCAACTCCCTTCAATACGCAAAAGCCTTAGTTGAGGAAACACAATTTGGTGGGTGCTTGTTTCCTGTTCTTCTTCATCCTCTTTCGCAACTACTTCCTTCAACCCACCACACCAAGACAATACTAGTAACTGGAGTTGCAGAAGGCCCCTTACCACTGAAACTGAAAATACATTTCTCAAAGCATCGCAATCAATAACTTCTAAAATTCTTAGCTTTTGAAATCCAGCAATGTCTTTTGGAATACTGTTGAAGATATGCTTAAGACTTGGTAGATCTTCCAAAACAATTTGTTCAAGATGAGAGAATGTTACGGCACTTCCTCCTTCGTACTCAAATATTTCCTCTAATGAATCACAATCATCGACATGAAGCTCTTCTAGGTTTTGAAAATTGGCTATCAAATTGCAAGGAATGGCATTCAACAACTTTTTACAGCATCTAATGTCTAAAACTAGACATTTACTTGAATCTTCATCTGGTAATAGATCATGCCCTATCCTCACCACATGCTTCATGTCATGGATTCTTAATGCTTCCCCCATCTATATTGTTCAAGAAAAAAAAAATTAAAGAATGATTCCTAATTAGAAAACACAATTGTTATAATAATGCTTATTAAGAAAATAAGAAGGCACCTTCTAATTAACTACTTTGACAGAAAAACCATGAATTCAGTGTCAAAGAGCTGATGTAGAACATTTCAAACATGCTACAAGAAATGTTTCAAGCTAATTTGTATTGCCACATTTGCATTTTGATTTTGAATTCATGATTTTCTTACCAAAATGATTTCAATTGCAATATTTTATCAAATAATTTTTTATGACTCTATATTAATTCATCTTCTTCTATATCTCAGTTCCATTCCTTTGTTTCTTTTTCCTCATCTTGTTCTGATTATAAGAAATTCAAGCACAATAAATAGAAAAGCTTCTCTAAATTATATGTCTCTCTTAACATAAATTTAAAGTTTGATGTAATGGTTTATGAATGAGGGATTAGAAAAATGCAAAATTTGAGAAAGGAAATTTGATAATAAAAAGAAAAAAAAAATTTCCGCAGATCCTAATAGTTCTATTGTCTCTCAGAGTCAAATATAGTTATATTATTTTTATTGTAAAGAGGAAAAAACAATAAAAAAATCCCTGCATTTTATTATTTTCGAAGATGTGATGCATTTATCAGGAAAAACCAATAATAATAAAAAAAATGTAGAGCATCACAATCCCGTATATTTTTTGAGGAGAAAATAGTTGTTAAAACTAAATTGCTCTCATTAGTTCTCAATGCATAAGAATTTGAACATAAAAATAGTATAAAAAAACTATGTATACACTTTAGATGATTGCCAAAATAAAGAATTTCAATGGTGCTTTTAATTTCTAAATGTATTTTGTTTTATTTTATCTAATAAAATTTTCAACATCATTAATTATATTAATTTGTAGTTGAAGATAATAGTTTTTATTTTTTATTTTTTGACAAATGCAAGTCCAATTTAATTTCACCAAATATAAATCGATTTTTTTATTAAATTACAAGAAAATCAATCAAATTAAGGAAATCAAAGGTATTTAAATAAAGTGACAGGAAAATAAAAATTCATTTTCAGGAAATAGAGCTGGCGTACCTGGTTGATAAACCATCTACTTATTGTTGTATTAAGATCTCCATTGACTGGATTTTTCCCTCCATCTATTTTGACTTTTTCTAGCTTAGGAATGCTTACTAATTCATTTGAGAAACTCTTCAAACGACTAGATCCAGGCAAAATCAAGGTTTCTAGTAAAGGGAATTCAAGATCACAAATCCCACTATAAAAATATTCAAAATCATAACTTCCTTGAATCTGAATAAGCCGTAGTTGCGGAAACACAATTTGGTAGGTGCTCATTTCCTTCTCCTCTTCTTCTTAATCCTCTTTTGCAACTACTTCATTCAACTCATCACACCATTTCAATACTAGTTCTTGGAGTTGAAGAAGACCCTTTGCCACTGAAACTGAAAATACATTCCTCAAAGTACAACAACGATAAACTTTTAAAATTCTTAGCTTTTGAAAGCCAGCAATTTCCTTTGGAATATTGTTCAAAATATGCTTAAGACTTGGTAGATATTCCAAATGAATTTCTTCAAGATGAGAGAACGTTACGGCACTTCCTCCTTCATACTCAAATATTTCCTCTAATGAATTGCAACAATCAACATGAAGCCTTTTTAGGTTTTGAAAATTGGCTATCAAATTGTAAGGAATGGCATTCAAGAACTTTGTACAGCATGAAATGTCTAAAAATAGACATTTACTTAAATCTCGATCTGGTAATAGGTCATGCCCTATCCTCACCACATGCTTCATGTCATGGATCCTTAATGCTTCCACCATCTACATTGTTCAAGGGAAAAAAAATTAAATAAATAAGCATATAAGATAATGCTTCATGTCATGGATTCTTAATAAATTTAAGGTTTGATGTAATGGTTTACCAATGATCAAAATTCATTGCATTTTATTTTTTTAAAAGCTATGATGCAATTCTCAGAAAAATAAATAACAATAACAACAATAAAAGGAAGAAGAAGAAGAAGAAGAAGAAGAAGAAGAATAAGAAGAAGAAGAAGAAGAAGAAGAAGAATAGAAAATGTAGAACATCACAATCCTATATATTTTTTGAGAAGAAAATTTTAGACGTTCTGGCCCCAGCAGTTGCGGCAGTGCCGACGGTGGCTGAGGGATCGGCCATCTTAGAATTTCACGTATGGAAAAATTCATGCTCCGATACCATGAAAACGTTATGCAAGCCATACTCATATTATTGACAACTGAAGTACTTATACAATTGAGATAGGACCACTTAAGGAATCCTAAACCTATACAATTTCTTAATAAAAATACAAATACAATTATACTCCTAACAAAAGTAGTTATTAGAACTAAATTGTTTGTATTAATTAATTCTCAATGCATAATATTTTGAAAGTAAAATAAGTATAAAAATGACATGTATATAATATAAATTATTGCCAAAAAAAGGATATTAAAAGGAGGCTTGAATTTTAAAATGAATTTTGTTTTATTTTATCAAGAAAAAAAAAATCTCCATATCACGTTATTAATTTGTAGTTGAAGATAGTATAGTTTTATTTTCTAGATAATCACAATATAGGACAAATATTATTAATTTGTAGTTGAAGATAGTATATAGTTTTATTCTAGAAATTCAGAATACAAGTGCGATTTTCACCAAATAAAAGTGAATTCTTAATAACTAAATTATATACAATAGATTGAACTACTTAGAAAATTAAAATTATTTAAATAAAGTAACAGGAAAATAAAATAGCATTTTCCGGAAATAGAGCGTACCGTTTTGATAAACCATCGACTTATTGTTGCATTAAGATCTCCATTAACTTGATATTCCTCTTCGTGTATAGTTACTTTCTCTAGTTTAGGAGTGCTTACTAACCCGTTTGAGAAACCCTTTAAATGCTGAGACCTAGGCAAAACTAAGGTTTCTAATAAAGGGAATTCAAGGGCATAAATCCCACTGTAAAAACATTCAAGATTCGAACACCATTGAATCTGAACAATCCGTAGTTGAGGAAACACCATTTGGTGGGTGCTTATTTCCTCCCCCTGTTCTTCTTCATCCTCTTTCGCAACTACTTCATTCAACTCAGAACACCATTTTAGTAGTAGTTCTTGGAGTTGTAGAAGATTCCGTGACACTGAAACTGAAAATACATTCCTCAAATCATGGCACCAATCAACTTTTAAACTTCTTAGCTTTTGAAAGCCAACAATTTCTTTTGGAATTTTGTTGAAAATATGCTTAAGACTTGGTAAACTTGCCAAGAAAATTTCTTCCAGATGAGAGAATGTTCCGGAACTTCCTCCTCCATTCTCAAATACTTCCTCTAACAATTCACACCGAATGACATGAAGCTTTTCTAGGTTTTGAAAACTAGCTATCAAATTGCAAGGAATGGCGTTCAACAACTTGCTACAGCGTTTAATGTCTAAAAATAGACATTCACTTGAATCCCCATCACATAATAGGCCGTGCCCTATCCTTACCAAATCCTTCATGTCATGAATTCTTAATGTTTCCACCATCTATATTGTTTAAGAAAAAAAAAATTAAGATAATACAAAGATGTTAGCATTCTAATTATTAGAGATGATTATTATAGTAGTGCTTAATAAGAAAATAAGAAGGCACCCTATATGAATGAAATGATAAATTAATTAGCTACTAACACAATACCATATGCCTGAGTTAATTAAAATTATGCTTACATGATTTATACTCTAATAATGGTCCGACATTAAAGTGTGGACATAAAACCTTTTAAAACATGCTACGTGCAATGTTCTACATTAATATGTATTGCTACATCAGCTTTTTAGCACTGAATTTCATTATTTTTCCGTTAAAAGTGATTTCAATAGTGATATTTAAAAATATTAAATATTATTGTGAAACATAACTTTTTATGACCAGCTTGTTATTAGAGTATGAATTTAGTGATTAATGATAAAATTAACCCTGATATATTGAGACGCAAATATAAATTTAACTAGAAAAATGCGGAAGAGTAGATTTTTTAGAAATTGAACATACGTACCTCTTTTTTCACAGTTTTGTTAAGGTCTTCCATCAATGGAATTATCAATCCATAAACAATTATACATTTCTTTAGTACCGGCGTGCTTACTGAAACTCCCAAGGAGAAAGTCTTCATTTTATTGCATCCACGAAAGTCTATAAGTTTCAGTAAAGGGAATTCCAAAGCAGAAATCCCACCAGAGAAACTCCTAAGATTACATAAATGGAATATTCTAATTTTCCTTAATTGAGGAAATACAATTTTGTCCAATGTTGATTCTGGTGCTTCTTCATGCTCTTTTGCAACAATTTGTTCTATCTTCACACAATGTTTAATGATTATAGTTTCTAACTTCACCATAAGTTTTGCCACATGAGGTGGGAAAAGATATATCAAATTGCTACGATTTTCAATTTGTAGATATTGTATATTCAGAAGCCTCATGAAATCTGGTACAATCTGGAACAATATCTGCGTTGAAATGAAAAAACCTATTAGTTCCATTTATTTGAAACTACTAACATGGTATTCCCTGAATGAAAATATAATTTTAGATATCTTGCAGTATTTCCTTTTGAGACATAATTTGTATAATTTTGTGGATCAAACTACATTTTAATTACAATAACAACATTTTATATGCTATAAGCACTACATTTATAATTTATTGATAAAATCTCTAATGAGAAACCAAACATTTTATGAAATATATTGTTTGCCCCAGTAGAACATTTCATGGAAACCAATTTATTAGTTTCTTCTTTCTATTTCTTTACACCAATAAATCTGGATAATTTTTCAAATAAGTAATTTTGACCATATAGTGGCAAAATCACTCTGTACTAAATAGATCAAAGCAAAAAAAAAAAAATGTTATCCCTTTTGAAAACAGAGGAAAACATATATAGCATATATATCCATATAATTATCCAGAACAGAAGCACGTACCTGGCGATCTTCGCTTGAAACAAGTTGTTGGATTTGCAAGACATGCTTATTATACTTTGGAAGAGTCGATGAGTTATTGTAACCAATCTCATGTTTTTGTTCTTTTCCTTTTTTTCTTATTAATCCTCTTATCACTGAGCTTGGATTGGCTTTCTTGTCATAATCAGGAACACCTGTATTCAATGTCAATGGGCCTTCATCAATCGCTTCAACCAATATTGATGCCTTCATTTTGGGACAACCAATTATCTGTATTGCTTCTAATGAGTGACAATCCAAGAAAACAAGGTTACTATCAGCACAAAAAGCCACTAGCTCTGGCAGAGCTCGACAATGCAGTTCTACTAAACTAGGGAACACCGATCTCTTATATTTTTCTTCATGTCTACCTCCATTACCTATAATATATTGCAGCTGCCTACAATGGCTTACAACCAAAGTTTTAAGGTGCACCAGCTGCTCAGAGCATGGAAATGCCATTTGTAGCTTATCACAATCCACCAATATAAGCTCTTGGAGATTTGAAGATCGGATCCAAGATGATGGAAATAGCACAATTTGAAGAGACTGATTCGCATTAATGTGTGATGTACTTGCTTGCTCCACGCTATATGAATCCGATATCACCTATCACATATAACATGTATTTGTCCAGTAAATGTTTATACAAAAACTATTATACTCCCTCCTGTATCATTTAACTTTGACAAATTTTAATTTTTCAAATAGACCAAAAAAATAATAAACTAGCATTGATTTTAGTAAATTTAAAATTTTTTTATTAAATTTACTAAAATATAACTTTGTCAATTCTCCATAGTTATATATTTTCACCCATTAAATACTTTTTTTAGTGCATACATAAGGATAAAATAAAAAAAAAATATATGTAATTAATACTCATTGAAAATTGTCAAAATTAGGTGAAATGGATGGAGTAATAATTTTAATTAATAGTGATGTTAATGATTGATGCTTGATAAATATATAGTAATATTAATATATGAATACATTCAAATAATATATAAACTAAAATATTTTTAATAAAGGAAAATTTATTAATGACTAAATACTTTTCGGTTTAAAAGGAAAATTCATAAAATTAACATAAAATTAAAATGTAATGCACGATGAAATAAACCTCAGAGTCTTTCTTATATGTGGATCCTTATAAGAAAACCGAGATGATGAAAAATCAAACCTTGCAATAGGAGGCAGATAGGTTCGTGGCTGCATCATCATTGAATTGACTGGGGAGAAATTTGCCACCTCCATTATCCATGTCTACCCACAAACCAATCAGATTGGGAAGATTAAGTAGCACCAAACTTATTAGACTAGGAAACTCAATCTCATCATCCTCTTCCTTTCCGCAAAACATTCCCTCCATTATAGAGCAACCATCTATACATATGCTTTTGAGTTTACTCAATCTTCTTGCCATTGATATTGGAAACACATATTTCAATTTGCCACATGACTGTATATTTATCTTTTTCAAGTTACAAAAGCTTTCAGGCTCAATGTCATGCGATCTTGATATGCGCTTGATCTCCATCAAGTATTCTAATTTATTTAATTCAAAAATAGATATCTTCCTCAAATCTGGGAAACTATAATTTTTTATGTTTAGATTTTCCACTCTCTCCAAAGTCAACTTTTCAGTTTTCCTCGACAAAGCACTAAACCAACTACTTGCTTTTGTAGCACATGCATCACCTTCAAGACACAAGTTATTCCCTGAACATTTTCTATATGACTCGTACGTATGGCCTATGCGAATGTTGAATTTTTTTAGGCTAGCAAGGATAGTTTGAGGGGGCAAAAATGAAGGTTTGTGTACACAAACTTGTAATGTTGTTATAGGGAGAGATTCTAATTCGCTAAGGCTTGCATTAGTTCTTTTCCCACCATCGTCATCACTGTTATCACTAGAAACTGAGTATTCCCACCCATTAAACCCGTGATCAACATACAATTCTTCTAGTTTGAACAATGCTGATAATAAACCAGAGGGGAAGTATTTAAGCCTATAACATCCATCCAAGTCCAGCAACCTCAAGTTTCTTAAAAATCTTATTTCCTTCGGCAGCTCTAGAAAACTAAAGGTTTTTATTGAAAGAATTTCTAGATTACAAATATCTCCAAGAATTTTAAGATTTCCTAAAGATGTAAGTTTAAAACCCAAATATAAGGTTCGAAGTTCCTTAAGGCAATTCAGTGACTGTGGCAGATTTAAAGTACCTGAAAGTAGTAGAACTTTAAGCTCATTCATCTGCTCAAAAAAATTATTTGGAAGGCTTTGAGAACTTTCATTGGACATAAATCGCAGAAGTTCAAGCTTATTATGGCATTCTAAATGAACTCGATACTCGTCTATCTCCTCACAAACAAATGAAATTGCCTTGTAATCTTTACCCATGTTTGTCTCTGGCCACCTCATTTTAGCTTCACAGCAAACCAAATAAGGATGCTCCATCTTAGAGGCAATCAATAAGGCTACATCGCGAACAATATCATGCATCTTCACCGTTTCAGAGGAATCGCCATCAAGCAACAAAAATGATTCTTTTAGCTCATCAATAAGGACGTGGACTCTGTCTCTTGCTTGTTGAAGGTTATCAACATTTTGGAACAACCTTAGACCCATGCCACAGTGAACCAATACCTCAGTTGGAACATTAAAATCTTCAGGAAATAGGCAACAAAGCAAAAAGCATGACTTGGCTTCTTTGCGTTCCAAAAGATGATAACTTAATTCAATTCGAGAATACACAGCTTCCTCCATCGTTGAAATACCTTCGGGACTGGCATTCTCTAGTTGTAAGAGTGCATCATTCCAAATCTCTTTCTTTTTGTTTCTTAATGCCTTGGCAACTGTAACAATGGCAATGGGTAAGCCCCCACATTCATCTACAATCAGCCTAGCTGTTTGAAGAAAATCCTCATTGGAAGTTCCTTTAATTGCAGTCTCTTTGAAGAGATCCCAAGCTTCTTCTTTTGATAAAACATCAATTGTGAAGTTTCTTTGACTTCCCATTCTGTTGCACACATCTACCTTACGTGAAGTTAGAATAATTTTGCATCCTCTAATAGCACTTGGTGATGGAAGTCCAATTGCTTCAAAATATTCATCATTCAGCTCCCTCCAAACATCATCAAATATTAAAAGGCTGCTTTGATCGGACTCCATAAACTTCTGATGTAACATTCTTGCCCTTTCATGCTCGCTATGAACATTTTCAAATTTCCATCCAAAGCAAGACATTATCTCAGATTGTATCTTATTCAAATCAGGCTTTTGGGACACAGTTGTGACTGCAACCAAATCAAACAATTTCCCACTTTCGACAATTCTTACAATCTTCTTTGCCAATGTGGTTTTGCCCACGCCACCCATTCCACAAATACTAATCATCCTCAACTTATCATCCCGCAAAGCCTCAAAGATTTCATTCATAAGTGATAGCCTAGAATCAAAATCCTTTGCACCTTCAAGGTTGAATGCTGATCCAATATTTGGCTGTGGAATATCATAGGACAAAAATGTTGGAGCTTCTCCGAGTTTCTTAGAGACATCCTCAGTCATCTTGAATACTTTCCTGCTCAAAGAATAACGTGACCATGGAATTTGACAGCACTTGTCGCTTCCTCCAGTTATTGTTTCCAGAAATTGAGAGACCTCTTCATTCATCTTCTCTGCATCATCATGCCAATGGGGTACGCTTGGAACAGGTTTCTTAAATTTCCTGTCGGCATCATTCATGAACTCCTTGGCTTCAGCCTTCTTGTCTCCCAGCTTCTTGTTTTCATCTTCCAGGTTCTTAATGTTGCGGTTATAGGAAATGAAGTAGCTTACAACTCTTTTGATAGGCACCACAATGGATTTTGCAATTTCACCGGCAATTCCACTTCCAATGGCAGAAAGAAACTCCATCCTCTTTAAAAAAGATAAATTAATTATACTTTTTTTTTTTGGCCATCAAATTCTTTTTCATTTTCAATATGCAAAAACATAATTATAGCTATTGGAATCAAATAAGGAAGTAATCAGATTGTTAATTTGCTAACCAATAATTAAAATTTTATTCGTTCATACAGTTAATTAGAATATATTTTAAACTTCATCACCTATAACCGACTTGCAACAGTTAATTAGGATATAACACATCTCATCCAAACCAAATGGTTTACTAATAAAAAGAAACTGAAGAACGCAAAATATAGCAAATCACTGAAATTCTAAGAAGTGAAATCGCAGAAAAAAATAAGACTTACATTGCAAAGCAAGCCAAAATTTTCCCCAAAATAGCAGCACTATATATGCAAACAAATAGCTGTATTTGTAAGAAATTGAAGTAAAAGTCGGAACTGTGAAATCTTTGTTATTTATATATTAATTACAAAACTAAAATGGGGAAAAGTATCCATGCAAAATTGCACTTGTAGATAAAAAGTTAAGTTCAGTGCGAAAATGTTTTGTCAGCTTTTATTTCTGCTAGGCTAGTTTTTGTTGTTGTCTGTCTCACTTTTTTTAAAGTTATGGAGAATATAGAACCACGTGCATGTACTATGAATTCTCTTTTTTCATTCTTTAGCCTTTGTTGGGGCCAGAAGCCGACACTTTTGTTTTTTTCTTCTTGATGAGTAGTTTGATTGTGGAATTCCAGCTGTAAAATTGAATTTGATTGGGAAACAATATTATGTTTTGATACCAACGTATATATCTTATCTTATCTTATCTTTATGTTTTCCACAGGCTTTTTTTGTTTTTGTGGTGTGTGTGCAATTTGGGTGTCGCGGCACCATCCTCCTAGACATGAACAGTAATGTGCACGCTGATCGGACGAGGCCAGCATGCTTGCACACGGAATTCTGAATGGTTTAAGGCCTTCAAAATCCATAGCCAGCCTAAGCCTGACCCTTAAAAAAGAGAAATCGAGTTTGAAGAGATATAAATATCACCAAGGAAAAGTAGCCTTCACAGTATGAGTTGGTATTTGACACAGCCCAATGAAGGATGTTACTAATGTTACCAAAAACTGAATTATTTCCAATTTTCTATAGTTAACAAATTGCAACTTAAATTTGTATTATTTCCACGATCACAAGTATATCATACTTGGCATGTAAAATATGCAACCCAATCTTGAATTTCAACAATATTTTTTATAAATAATATATATTTTAGGTCCATATATGAACTTGTTACCGTATCAGAATTTAGTGCGGAGCTGTTTGAACATTCAGCCAATTGAGCAGACAAAGATTTTGAAATAGCTACTGATTAAACCTGGAGGTTAATGCATATAAAAACATGATTAAAGCAAGCACATTTCTACTCAAAAGCATGAGAAACATGTGTTCTAGTGAATTCGAAGGTCCGTTCTCTGTTTTTTTATTAGTGTTTGTCATTTGGCTTAACATGAATCTACTGATATTAATATGAAGATGATGACTCTGTTTTTGTAATTCTATTGAAATTGATGTATTTGAAAACTCCCCTCTGTGTTTTACCTGTATATTTTCAAATTTTTGTGCCTAATGTGAATCTCTTTTCTCTGTGTTCCCTTATGAAGGATGGCTGCTACTATGAAGGCTAAAATAAACCGAAAGAAGCTAGACAAGCTAACTATCATCAAAATCTGGTAATTACTCTGTTCGCTATTTTCCACTCTTATTTCAAAATTCTGTTTGAATTTTTAACGGTATATCTCAATGAGCTGAATGTTTACGTTTTTGGTTACAGTGAAGAGATTTTGAATCCCTCTGTACCAATGGCGCTAAGGCTTTCCGGAATTCTCATGGGTATTTCACCACTCGCGATTTTTCTTTTTAAATGGTTCTCTTCAACCCATTTATATTTTGAGCATTTAATTTTCAGGTGGAGTCGTTATTGTTTATGAAAGAAAAGTGAAACTTCTGTATGGTGATATCTAATCCTTTTTCTACTCCAATTCTAAGTTTATTTTTCTGTTTTTTCCATACGAGTTGATCATCTTCCTCTGTGTTTATTTTCTTTGCAGACGCTGTGACCCGCTTGAAAAAATCTATTCTCTATTTTTACTTTCATATTTACTTATCAGAATTCATTTGAAATTATTTGGCTCTAGTTGATTTAATTTGTTGTTTATCAGGTGGAAATAAACAGCTCCAGATCCCACCGTCCTTCCTAAAGGTCAGAATATCTCTTATGATAAGACCTTATTTATCTCAGCGTACTTTAGCACTTGTACAATGGCATGATTTTCCTTGGTTGATTGGTATGTTCATTATCTCAATTCTCAGGAAAGAAGCTGTGACTTTGTCAGAGAACCAAGAGACAGATGAGATGTTGACCAGTCCCTTAAGTACTCCAATTCAAACGCAACAATGGAGTTCCAACGTTCAGCCTACTTCGCCATATGGTAATTTCACAAAATTTTAGATTGAAGTATATGGTTTTGAAACTATCAATTTAGTTTATGAAGTTCTAATTCAAATGTTTATATCATTAGCCTGATGGTGCATATGAACTAAAGCGTGTTAAATTTCTATATTTGTGATATAATATGATTTGTTTGTTGAAATAGCCTGTATTTTACCGTAGTTCTTTATTATTCTAAACTGTGATGATATTTTTGTGTCCAACTGAATGTTATGCGATTACTACATAGAAGCTTTTACCTTTCCCCTTCTTTCCTCTTTTTATTTCTCGTCTGCTTGAGGGCACGTGCAAAATACCTTAATATTAATTATACTCTCTCCGTTCTTTTTTATTTATCATTTTTGAGTAAAATTCAAATTCTATTTATCTGTCATTTTTGAACTTTCAATATAATTTAATTTGCTTCTTCAATTTATTTTTCTTTTCCAATAAAGTCATAAACAATCAGATTTGATAATTTAGTATTAATAACGTAATTTAATATTAAATTTAAATCTATTTATTATTTTTTAATTCTAGTGAAAATAACAAAAGTAACGTAAAAAAAGAATGGATTAAGTAATAGTTTTTTGAATAATGATAGTTTTTCCCTGACACAATTTCTTTTTATTCCTTCTCTTTATTTTAATAAACTGAGACCTTGCAGAATTGATCTGTGTTGTGGCCATCAGTCTTTACTGGGAATTCATTTTTATACAGATAACCATGTTCAAGTGAAATCATCTAGCCGTGTGCATATTTTTCTTCTTGCAGCTGAGGAAATTCAATCAGATGAATGCAAGGCAGTAAAACAGGTTAAACAAAATGATTAAAGTGGATCCATGTCTGATCATGTGAGAGTAACAAAGAAAGAATACGCATTTAACTAACCTTGAGAGTGGGATGAAACAGTATCAACAAAGGCAAGGACCAGATACGTACACGAAGAAAGTTAGAAAACATGCAAAGCCAGCAATGGATTATGAACAAACCATCATTCTAGGCCACGTGCACCAGTCATGGCTTCAAAATACTTTTGATATTGTGTCAAGAGGGGGAAGAAAAAGAAAGGTTTTTCCTTGATCTCCAACAAAATTCGCATTTAGTTTCAGTTCAATTCAGAGAATCTTCTTGCCATCTTCTTCGTATGTCAAGAAGGTTCTAACGTGGCTATAATAATTTTAAATTGGGATATTCTTGCAAATACTAAAGGATAATACAATAACAATCTTCGACACTACTGTAATTTTTGCAGGGCCGAAAGGATATCATAAGCAAGATGAAGGTAGCTAACCTCATGGAGCTGCCAGCTCTGGTAGTTATTGATAATTTGTCTATAAGTGAAGATAGAAATATCTATTATCCAGCACCTCTTATGGATCTTCTGATGAAAAGTACTCCTCATGACTCGCCTTCTGGTGAGAATTTACAGTACGTTTGCTTTTGGAATCATTATCTGAAGAACGATGGTGGATAAGTGATTCATTTTCTACTTATCTAAGCAGCAAGGATTTCTGTGCCTCTGCCTCCAGAGCCATCATCATCATCACCACCAGAGAGAGGACGCTATCAGGAGCCAACAGGATATGTAAGTCACTCCAATCGTCTTTGAGTTACTTCTAGGGAGAAACGCTACAGTCTATCTGATTGAATTTTCGGACATGAGCCTTTTGAAGATTTTCACAGTGGAGTTGACTCTGGGTCGTTTGGTACTTTCATAGAGAAACTACGGACAAATGTTGTCAATAATCAGATACCATTGGAAATCCCCGTGGAAGGAGCAGGATTGATCCTGGGAACAATATGGGATATATATCCCACATATGATAGAGAAAGGGAGTCACATGGGTTTATAAACCTGAAAGCTCCTAACCCTAAGAAGTTGTGTATTTTTATTATTTAAAAAAAGAGAAAATATGTGTCCTTTTTTTATTCTATGCTGAGGTGTCCTTTTTTCATTCTATGATGAGGTGGCTTTTTTAGTTGACATTGCTGCAGACATGTCAAATTTTGATATATGTGGCTTTTTTAGTTGACATTGCTACTAACGTGTCAAATTTTGATATATCAGCAATGACATTGCAATATCTCCACCTCTATGCTGAGGTGGCTTTTTTAGTTAACATGGCTGTTGACATGTCAAATTTTGATATATCATGTCATTAATCTGGTGTGTCCTATTTTATCTATGCTGAGGTGGCTTTTTCAGTTGACATGGCTGCTAACATGTCAAATTTTGACATATCAACTGCAATATCTCCAACTCCACATGTGTCTAGGATATATATGGCATGCCACGTCATCAATCCGGTGTGTCCTTTTCTTATTCGATACTGAGATGGCTTCTTCAGGTGATATGGTTGCTTACATGTCAAATTTTGACATATCATCAATGACATTGCAATATCCCCAGCTTCACATGTGTCTAGCATATATATGACGTACCATATCATCAATCCGATAAGTGTTTTCGTCGGAAATTGGACTGCCCTTTCTCTTATATTGTAAATCGGATATCGTGACTCTCAAATGCCAATAGTTTATATTCTGAAAGTCAAAAAGCTACCAGCTCCACGACTCTAGGACATATGTGACACGCCATGTCATAAATCCGATAAGTGTTTTCATCGGAAATTGAACTGCCCTTTCTCTTATATATTGTAAATCGGATATTGTGACTCTCACATGCCAATAGTTTATATTCTGAAAGTCAAAGAGCAACCAGAAACTTTGTTCACTGTTCTCTTTCTCCTTGCAAAGTATCATTTAATGGTTGCAATTTTATTTCATTGAGATTTTTGCTGAAATATGTTATTAAACTCCTGAAACAATATATAGGAATAATTACCTTGTGTGCACAGTTTACACAAATTCAGTTTTACCCTTTTTTTGTTTTGAAAGTATTTATTGGAAAAGTTTTTTTTTTTCACATGTTTGGCTATTAAACAGACAAAGGAAATCACTAAAATTAAGAGAAATGCGAATTTCAATTTCAAATTTCGAAGGCAAGATCATTTCTACCCAAACTGATGGAAAAATAGTTGAAATTAGATTGTGTTTCTTTCCCATTGCTTCTTTTAATAACCATATCAAACTCAAAGTAAAAAGTAGTTCAAATTTTGCGAAGGATTAAAATACTCATTTAAATTGATCTCATGAATTGATTTATGTACTAAATTAATAATTCAAAAAGGAATTGAAAAAAATGAAGCCTCGTTGATTTGTGTCAATATTGGGTTGGATTCACGAAAAATCCAAAAACTTTTACTTAGCCTTTTTTACCACAACTTTTGCTGTGAATTTAAGAGCTTTTTTTTTTGGTCAAAATTCAGAGTTAATTAGGAAAAATGATTAGAGTCATTGTGTTGTGTTTGGTCTAAGGCTGAAAACATTACCTTGACTCTTGAGCAAAGCAGGTAGCCATTGTGACCTTATGACACCTTGTCAGAGCAACTCATACTCCACGCATTCTGCACGTGGTTTGCAGATATACATGGTATTAGCAATTAAGTTCCATGCTGGCCAGCAGAATTTATAGGAATCCCACAGATTTCCTCTTGGGCACCTCCACCCAACCCACAAGCTCCATATCATTATCTCCCTTAAAAATTCTTATTTTCTCAGGCTGAATGTGCAATTTTGACTTAATTTTTCGGAAAATTATCCTACACACAGATGCTTTCATGCACCAAATTAATGACATGTGGACACTAAAAGTATTCAAAATATATTAGACGGTTGGATTTTATCTAAAAAAAATTGAATTTTAGCTATATATTATCTCACAAAATATACTATATAAATTAAATTCAAATTTATGATAATCCACCTAATTTATTTTTAAATACTCCTAATTGACATATAAAAATGAATTACAAAAACGGTATTACCATGATATTAATTTGGCGCACTGCATTCGATTCGATTTAGAAAAAAATTTTAAATTATTTTATAACGCAAAAGACAGAATAAAGGTTACAATACCAAACCTTTTACTATATAGAAATTAGTTTTATTGCTGAAATATTATGAGAAAACAATTAAAACTGAATTTTACTAATATGCAATTTTGATGTTTGTAGCCAAGTTAACCTCTTAATACAATGTTTCATTTTTGGTATTATTTCTTCGGCTTGTTTCATAAAAAATATAAATATTTTGTAAAAGAATGAAAAAAGAAAAACTGTTCCTAAATGAAACGAATCAAAATGGCTCTAAAAATTTGGAGTGTTAGGCTTCTAATTCCTTAATAAAAAGAAAATATATTCTCAAATCAAATTAGAATTCAATCTTGCCATCTTAAGCAAAGAGAGCTCCAAGTTTCCTGCAATTTTTATTTATAGAAAATAAAAAATTATCAATTTCATACCATAACTTGAGGTATTGATTCTTGAATAAGAAATTTCCTATAGGATATTTCCCATTTTCTCATAAAATAAATATTTTTTTTTAATCTCTCGTTTCTTTATAAAATTTTTTCTTTAAAAAAAAAAAAAAAAAAGGCCCACTCCAACTTTACAACCCTAAATAGCCCTCTTTCCACTGCCCAAATACCCATATTTTCTTTGTCTCTCTCTCTCTCTAATGTGGCCAGAGTGGTTGAGATCACCAAGTAGGGCTCACTCACTCCGGCAGACACCACCACCGCAACTACAACCGCCGCCGTCGCCCAGATACTTCTCTTGCTCCTCCTTCAAAGACATCCATGCCCTTCTTTTGGAAGATCCACCCAAATGTGGATCAATATCGGAACCCCAATCCCCTAAAAGACCCTCCATTTTCCACCGGGTCCGGGTCTCCAGTCCCCTCCTTCGCAACCACCGCCACCATCGCCATCTCTCAAAATCCTCGACCATTTCACCACCACCCAATAGTGATGACCACCATATCCTTCTTTACTTCACAAGCCTCCGCATTGTCCGTAAAACCTTTGAGGATTGCAGGGCCGTGAGATCAATCCTCCGTGGGTTCCGGATCCCGATCGACGAACGAGATTTGTCCATGGATGGTAGTTATTTGGACGAGCTGCAGACGATCACAGGCTCCAAAAAAGTCACATTACCTGTAGTTTTCATTGGAGGGAAATATGTAGGCGGGGCCGAAGAGATCAAGGAAATGAATGAGAGCGGGGAATTGAAGAAGATGATTAATGTGCTACCGTTTGTAGAGAATAATTGCTGTGATCATTGTGGAGGGCTGAGATTTGTTCTCTGTGATCAATGCAATGGTAGCCATAAGATCTATAGCGAGAAGTATGGGTTTAGGAGCTGCACAACTTGCAATGTCAACGGTCTGATTAGGTGCCCACTGTGTTTTCCTGTGTTCCGGCGACGGATAACATCATAGCTCAAAAACTCCTCAAAAATTAGAGGAATAAAAATTATAGTTTTTAGACTTTAGTCCTTTTAGTGGACCTTTTTTTTTCAATTTTCCTTTATTTTTAAACTTTTGTGTGCAAAACAGTACAAAAGAGATTATCCAAAGGGGGAATTATGGTTAAATTGCATTAGAATTTTTTTTTTTTCTTCTGTAAATTGGAAATATTTAGTTGTTGATAGAGTTGTTGGCAAGAAAATTTTAATTTGATCATGATTGCTCTATTGACTATGATCCTGTAGTACATAGAAAGTTTTTAGCTGTTTATACAATTGTAATGGGTCTAGTTTGAACTTAAATAGCTAAATAGGTTAAAATAGAAATATAACTTAATGTTAAATTGCAAGATTTTGATTAAATTATTAAATTTAATTGGTTGTTAATGAATTAATTTTTATTAAAAAAATAAATTGAAAAAAAAATTAAACTATATCGGATGAAATCAGTATTATTTTTATTTCTTAATTCATAAGTTTAAATTAATTCGAAATAGGCTGAATTACTATAATTATTCAAATGTTTATTCTTATTATTTACTGTTATTTAAATTCATATCAATGTATAGGTATTTAAATATTAGAAAGTGGTAAATATATATCTTTTGTGATTTTTAAATTTAGATTTTAATTTATGGATGACTTTTCACCAAAATAAAATAAAATAAAACTCAAAGCCTCATGGAATTTTAATATGGAAAATAGACCAAGACCATGCCTTGCTTATATAGTAGGTATTATTATAAATCATTTTATAAATATGGCATATAATTTGTACATAACAAGTAAATTCTTTAAAGCCAAATCCAAAGGAACAACTCAGCTTTAGATCACTATCTTATCCTTCAAAATCATTGTAAACTATAAATTAAATACTAATTAAAATTAAAGATTAAGTTTTAATGAACTGACCATTAAGAAAAGTGTGAGGGTAAATTGATGTTTCACCAGCATTTAACCTACTGCATTCCATCGGGAAAAACCAATCAATTACCCAAATATTTCACCGTCGTTGTAATTCTCTTTTTAACTTGAAAATTAAAATCCATCACCAGCTTGATCGAGTTACAATGAAATATTCATTTACATGATATATTTTTAAATTATTTGATTTTCTTCCAAAAATAAAAAATAAATTCGAACATACCTTTAAAAATATTACATCATGCATTTAATTCTTATAGCATGTCAATATAAAATACTTAATAATAATACTTCATTATCTAAGTTAGGAACTTTAGGTCCAAGGCTAAAAGGACGAAAAACTCACGATCCATCAATTTGTCAACTTGTCTGAATGTATCAGTTCGATGAGACAGTTGACATTAATAATGACGTCTATCCAATCACATCTCTATCCCCTGACACATGCACCTCACGTATCCTTTAAGTACCACTAAAGTAATGGCAAGTTGAAATCTCATATCTCTATATTTTATTTCTTTAAAAGTTTAACTGATTTAAGTATCAGAGTGTTTATCCTATTCTAACCGGACACTTTTTTTCTTATAGATCTCATTTGGCTTTATGATTCGATCATATCATTTTCCCTCAAGCTCTCCTTCCTTCTTTAGATATTTTGAAAAATATCACTTAACATAATCCTTCTCACTCCATTGAACCATATCTAAATGTCATGTAAAGTTTATATATAGGAAAAATATGGATGTGAGTTGTGAGATTTGTAGGATTGAATATTTATAAATAAATCAATATTTTGAAATTAGTGGTTTTAATATTATGTTAAAAAAATGAAAATTTCACACTTATTTCATCTCCAAAATTTAACAGATAAAGCAAAAATCATCTGCAGACGAATTTAATTGTTATTAAAAATATGAATTTGTTTCTTAAAAAAAAAGGTTGAGCTATATTCATATAGGTTTTGAATAAAGAGCTTGAAATGGGCCAGCTTCCCAACAAATCCAATCAGCCTTGTTCTTGTTGGGTTTTACAACAAGTTATATAAAAATAAATTAAATTATATTAAAAGTATAAAAATAATAAATAAATAAAATTTATATTTTATTTAAAAATTACAAATAAAAGAAACGAATTATAATTATAAAAGAAAAAGAGGGAATTTTTTAAAAATGGTGTATTTTAAAAACTTATTTTGAGAGATGGTGTGTGGGTAAAAGTATTTGGAAAAATGGAGTGAACAGACCTATTCCCGCAGCCTGTCATTGCGGGAATAGGACGGACACGGTGGACGAAAATTGCAGGAAACGAGACTGGGGTCCACTTTCTATTCCCGCAACCTGTCGTTGCGGTAATAGACATGGGCCCCACTCACTCTCTCTCTCTCTCTCTCTCTCTCTCTCTCTCTCTCTCTCTCTCTCTCGTCCAACCACTCTCACACACACACACACTCTCTCACTCTCCCTCTTTCATTCACTCTCTTAATATTTTTCAAAATATCTTACTTAATTATATAATTAATTATCTATACAATCTTACAAATAAATAAAAAATATTTTTAAAAATAATGTGAGGTAAAAATAAAAAATTTCAAGTCAAAATTATTTCAAAAATAAAATTTAAAATAACTCATGGTTATTTATGGGTCAAAAAATTTTAAATGACGCATTATACTGTCTCATTACGGGCAATTGGTAAGAATTTATTATTTAATTTTTTTATTAAATTTTTATATTTTAATACAAAATAATACCTAATTTTTTAAAAAAATATTAATATTAATATTTGAATTGTTATGACGCATTATACGAATAAAATATATTCACAGACAAAACTTTGATCCGAGCCTAATGCCTGCAAATATTAAGCAAAAATGTGTAGTTAAATGTAATATTCAAAGTTTTAAACTACACATTTTTGCTTAATATTTGCAGGCATTAGGCTCGGATCAAAGTTTTGCCTGTGAATATATTTTATTCGTATGATGCGTCATAACAATTCAAATATTAATATTAATATTTTTTTTGAAAAATTAGGTATTATTTTGTATTAAAATATAAAAATTTAATAAAAAAATTAAATAATAAATTCTTACCAATTGCCCGTAATGAGACAGTATAATGCGTCATTTAAAATTTTTTGACCCATAAATAACCATGAGTTATTTTAAATTTTATTTTTGAAATAATTTTGACTTGAAATTTTTTATTTTTACCTCACATTATTTTTAAAAATATTTTTTATTTATTTGTAAGATTGTATAGATAATTAATTATATAATTAAGTAAGATATTTTGAAAAATATTAAGAGAGTGAATGAAAGAGGGAGAGTGAGAGAGTGTGTGTGTGTGAGAGTGGTTGGACGAGAGAGAGAGAGAGAGTGAGTGGGGCCCATGTCTATTACCGCAACGACAGGTTGCGGGAATAGAAAGTGGACCCAGTCTCGTTTCCTGCAATTTTCGTCCATCATGTCCGTCCTATTCCCGCAATGACAGACTGCGGGAATAGGTCTGTCCACCCCATTTTTCCAAATACTTTTATCCACACACCATCTCTCAAAATAAGTTTTTAAAATACACCATTTTTAAAAAAGACCCAGAAAAAGAAACCCAACATAGGGACACCAGTTTGGTACACTGAAATCCCACAACTCCCAACAAGAGGGGCACAATTACGCAGTTGCCAATTACTAGAGGGTCCGACCACGAGCATTGCTCCTTCCATTTTCAATAAAATCAAATTAATCCAATTACTTTTTTTTTTTTCAAAATAGAAATAAATCCAATGACTTTTAAAATTATTTTTCTATAAATAAAACAAATTCCCTTAAAAAAAATATCGTGATGTTAACTGCCCCATGCTATATCTTGATAATAGTACATTATTGTATGGAAAACCATCAATTCTTTATTTCTTCTAAATTATCATTATTTAATAAATGTTATATTTTCTCTTAAATTCATTAAAAATGTAATATTATTTTCATTCGGAGACATGTGACATATCATAAAAAGTTGGGGTGAGCATTCACCGGTTAACCAATTCATGAGCAAACAAATTAACTAATTCATTAATATCGATTTTTTAACATCACAAACAATTAATCGGTATGTTACATTCGGTTAACCAGTCAATCAATTTAAATTTTTCTGTTTGATTAACCAATATTTTTCGGTTAACCATTAAAATTTATAATATAAAATTATATAAAAAATTAGATAAAATTTAATTCAATTCCAAATGTGTAAAGTAATTTAATATAAAAATTACGAAACTAATATAATTTTCTAGCCAAAATGCATGTTCTATAAATTAATAGCTAATATTATAAAATAGACTTGATATTTATTAAAAATTATTATGTTTGATTTTAAGTCAAATAAAATTTTGGATAATATTAAATGTTATAACGTAAACTTTAAAATATAAGAAAATATAATTAAATGCTATTACGTAAAATATAAACACCAATATATGATAAAAATAACATATATAAAAATTAATCAGATACTATATATAAATATTATTATATAATTAAATAGAATAATATAATATAAATTTAGTTTAAAGTATTATATAAATTTCATAGAAAAATAAAAAAATAAGGTATAAAAATAAAAATATAATTTAGATATATTTTAAGTATTATTTCATGTAAATTTTAAAGAAAAATAGGAAAAAATGAAGATATATATATATATATATATAAATCGGTTAATTATGCATTAATGATTAATTAGTACTTAAAAAATTAAACTATAATTATTAACAAAAAATGTAAAAATTAAAAATCATAGCCAAATTCATCGAATCGATTGACCATAAAAATTGATTCGATTTTGCGGTTAACCATATTTTCGATTTTTTTTGCTGAATCCTAATAAAAAGCATTTGAAAGTCATGCATATGTAACTTGTGAACGACAATATAAGATATATGACATTTTTAATAAATTTAGAAAATAATATGATATGGATCAAAAAAAAGAAAATAATATGATATTTTTAACGATTTCATAAAATATGTTGCTAATATTTTTAGCACGTTTAATGGTAATTTGATACTTAATTAGTCAAAAAAGATAATATGCTAGATAATTTAATGATAAATTATATATCATCTCATATAAAAAGATTAATTATTTTTATGAAAATGATTGTAAATTTTTTTCTATTAGAACAAAGATTTTTATTAATTTATAAGAATAAAATTTATTATATTTTAAAAACCATTTAAAATTAAAAGGTTAAAAATTTATTAATTTTTTCAATTAATAAAAAAGATTGGATTTCCATCCCATCCAAAGAATTATGATTATCGAAAAAGAAGTATTCATTTTCGGTTTCCACAACAATAAGTGATCGAGTATTTATGAATTAAAATTTCAATATAAAATTTATTTTTTCTGACAAACATAAATTCATTATTGACTTCGAATAGTTGCCTTATCCCTAAATAGCCAATGAAATTGGTTGGTCCAAAGAAATTCTCAGTCTTTGCAAAGTCATTATAAATAAAAAAAAATGAAAGTGATATTTTTTATAGTCGGACTTGTTCAACAAAACATGTAGACATTGGATTTTTTTTACCCTTGATTTAATTTCTGTTTTTTTTCTCCTAACATATTACATTTAAAATAAAAAAAATAAAATAAAATAAATCGGGTGGTTAAGAGCACAGTGAAGAAGGAGGAAGATAAATTTTATTTGAAAAAATAATTATAAATAAAAATGTCAAAATTCTACCAGTAGGTGGATCGCTTAAAAGCTGAGTGGTGCAAATGCTTGCTTCGATTTATAATTAAATTCAAATAAGTAAATTGATACCTGAAATTTTAAAATATTACTAATAGAATTAAATTATTAAAGTTTACTAAAATCCGAAGTGATCAAATTATTTCAGTTCAATTATTTTGAATTTAATATATTTGAGCCATTGAAGCTTTTATTTGTTGAGCTTATATATTTGAAATATTAATAAATTATTTTTTAAATATATATATATATACACACACTAACCGATGTTATTTTAACAATTTTAATTGGTTTGATTTTTCAATTTTTGATATCTAAAAATCAAATTAAACAATTAAATTAAAATTTTAATAAATCAAATTATTTATAGTTACAATCATGATTAAAAGAGAAACATTGGAAAAAAAAATAAAAATAAAACCTCGAAAGAGAGTACAGGTTATGATGTATATATAATATAGATATTTACATTCCAGACCGAGCTATTAATATGATATATACTTGCGTTTTACCTTATTAATTATTAAAAGTATTTTTTTAATATCAAAATGAGTTTAATGATTCGATTTAGATAAGAAAAAAAATAATAATGACATTATTCTAGTGATGGATATATTTTCTTTTTGGCTGTGTATTAGTGGTAATTATGAAACCAAAAGATGAAGATTATTCAATTTCATTTAAAGTTCAAAAGAAAAAAAATAGTATATATAGCCATTGGACCTATAAATTATATTCCTGCAGGCATGCCACAAAATGTAAATTAAAATTTTTATTGTTGGTTTCAAAAAATTAAAATAAATTGAATTTTTGTACAAAAGGAAGAAGTAGGATTGGATTTTTGAAAAATAGCAAAAATGACTCCTTTTATTTTTGAACTATTCCCATTATATTGTTATTATTTGCATAAAAATTAATATTTAAAAAAGAGGGGAAATTATTTTACGTAATTTTACTTTTAATTAATTCCTAACAAAAGAAAAAAAAAAGTCATGCAATATAGGCATGACTTGTTCAAAATGATAGGTACATGATTATAACATTTTTATTCTCAAAGACTTTGGTAGATGGCCCATTTTTTTACTTCATTCCTAGTTTATTAGATCAACCACACAATGGCCATATATATATATATATATATATATGTGTGTGTGTGTGTATGTATGTATTGTTTTATTTTTATTTAATTGTCTCTAACTTTTTTATTTTCTTATTAAATGCTTACATAATTAATTTGTTTTGTTGAGTTTCTCAACAGTTATTTGCTGTACATAAATATAAAGGATAAAAAATAAAAATAATTGTTTAGTGATTTAAAATAATTTTAAAAATTTAATAAAAATTATAATCATAAAAGTTTAATAGAATAAATCCAATTAATTAAAATTATTCATTTTATTTTATGTGAGCTGGAATTTGCCCAATTATTCTTTTTCTGATATAGACCAATTTGATTAAGACAAATTAAGTCCCTTTACGTTCATTCTCCGCATACATAAACAGAATTTATTTTTCTTATGTCTCTCTTTTCTATTCTCCACAGTTAAAAGCCAAAATGGTTTATTTTTAATGGAAAATCTGTTTAACATTAATTTTATAATAATATACACTAAACCTGTATCAAATGATCATCAACGTATAAACTGTTAAACGATGGTTTTTTCTATCACCATCTTGCCTTTCCTTCATTACTGCTAAAAATATATATACAGATTACAAAGAGAAAATTATGGAATAAAGAGGAAATTATGGAAGCTATATATGGTAAGGCTAATTCTAAGGCTCTAGTTTAGGTAATATGTGAAATCAATATATTGTACAAATTATTTTCCTAAACAAAACAAATCTGTTTCCCAGAAAAGATGCAAATCATTGACTCACGCCAACACTCCCCCTCAAGTTGGTGGAAAGATATCTTGAACGCTCAACTTGTTGAGTGAGTCATGGAATTGTCTACTGGATACTGCCTTGGTAAGAATATCTGCCAGTTGGTCTTCCGATTTGACAAAAGGAAAACAAATGATTTTTTCCTCCAGATTTTGTTTTATGAAATGTCTATCAACCTCCACGTGCTTGGTACGATCATGTTGGACAAGATTATGAGATATGTCAATGGCCGCTTTGTTGTCACAGAATAGCTTCATTTCAGAATTAGGACCAAATCCAATCTCTGTTAGTAACCTTCGAAGCCAAAGAAGTTCACATAGTCCCTTGGCCATTCCTCTGAATTCAGCTTCAGCACTGGACAATGCTACCACCTTTTGCTTCTTGCTCCTCCATGTGACTAGATTCCCTCCCACAAATGTGAAGTAGCCTGAGGTGGATTTTCTATCCATAATATTTCCTGCCCAGTCTGCATCCGTGTATCCTTCAATGCCCAGATGACCATTTTTAGTGAACATTAGTCCTTTCCCTGGTGAGCCTTTTAGATATCGGAGAATTCGAGTCACAGCTTCCATATGGTTTTGACTGGGACCATGCATGAACTGGCTCACTGTGCTCACAGCATAGGCAATATTTGGGCGAGTATGAGACAAATATATAAGTTTACCCACCAGCCTTTGGTATCTCCCTTTGTCGACTGGTGCTTGATCTGAATACATCCCGAGCCCATGATTTTGCACTATTGGGGTGTCAGCTGGTTTGCATTCTAACAATCCCACTTCTGACAATAAATCTAACACATATTTCCTTTGGGAGAGAAATATACCCCTTCGTGATCTTGCCACCTCTATCCCCAACAAATAGTCCACCGAGGTCTTTTATTTCAAATTCGATTGACAGTTGCTTTTGAAGTCTTGAAATTTCCTCCTTGTCATCTCCTGTGATAATTATGTCATCGACATAAACAAGTAATGCAGTTACCCTTCCTTGTCTATGCTTTAGGAAGAGTGTGTGGTCTGACTGGCTTTAGTGATAACCATATTTTTTCATTGCAGTACTGAACCGGCCAAACCATGCCCGTGGTGACTGCTTTAAACCATACAAAGCCCTCTCTAGTTTGCAAACAACCTTAGTCTCCGAAGATACTTTATAACCTGGTGGAATGTCCATGTATACTTCCTTTTCCAGGTCACCATGGAGAAAGGCATTCTTCACGTCGAGTTGATGTAGCGGCCAATCTAAGTTTACTGCAAGAGATAATAAAACTCTAACAGTGTTTAGTTTGGCTACCGGTGAGAATGTCTCCCAATAGTCTATGCCATATGTCTGTGTGAACCCCTTTGCCACAAGCCTTGCTTTGTACCACTCGATTGTTCCATCTACCTTGTACTTTATAGCAAATACCCACTTGCATCCCACTAGTTTTTTTCCTTCTGGTAAAGGGACCAATTTCCAAGTATTATTTTTCTGTAAGGCCTCTAGCTCTTCTTGCATTGCTTGTGCCCACCTTGGATCGCCTAGAGCTTCATCAATACTGTTTGGAATGTGGCAAGTGTACAAATTTTGTGTGAAACTCTTGATAGGTTCTGGCAAGTTGTGGGTTGCCACATAGTTTGCAATTGGATATCTGGTCCTTCTTTCTCCCTCATCTGGAGAGTACCTGTTAGGTGCTCTTCCACGATTGTGCCTAGGAGGCAAAGTATATCCAGCAGTAGTATCCAAGAGATCAGAATACGGATGAGTAATGGTAGGAGAGCTTACCTCAGGAATATTCTCAGTAGAGGGCAATTCTTCGGGCATTGTGGTGAGAGAGGGGTTAGAAGCTTCTTCATCAGCAATTGCAGTAGCTTCTTCATCAGCAATTACAGCAGCTTCGTCATCAGCAATTACAGCAGCTTCGTCATCAGCAATTACAGCAGCTTCTTCATCGGCAATTGCAAATTCAGGAGGTTTTATATGCTTTATTTCTCCACTTTCAGGTTCTCTCGTTTTTCCCTTTGCTATCTCATGTCCTGTTGCAATTAACCAATTCGGCTCCTCACTTGTAGTCTCCCCCTGTGGAGCAGAATTGGATACTCTTTTTTTAAAAAATGACTCTGATTCAAGAAAGGTAACATCCATTGAAATATAGGTGCGATTTGTGATAGGATCAAAACATCGATATCCCTTTTTTTGAAGACCATATCCAAGAAATAAGCACCGAACAGCACATGGATCCAGTTTAGTGCGTTGGTTTTTGTGAAGATGAACAAAGGCAACACAGCCAAAAATGCGAGGGGAAAGCATGAGAGTTGTTGGTAAGGAAACATGAGTAGATAAGACCTGTAATGGCATCTGGAAATTAAGGATTTTTGAAGGCATCCGATTGAGTAAGTAGACAGCAGTGGCAACCGCATCATCCCAAAACCAACCAGGTACATTTGCTCCAAACAGTAAAGATCGAGCAGTTTCTAAAATATGTCGATTTTTCCTCTCAGCGATGCCATTTTGTTGTGGGATTTGAGAGCATGATGTTTCATGGAGCAGACCATGGTGTTGGAAATAATCCTAAAATTTGCGGTGAATAAATTTCCCGCCATTATCTGAACGTAGAACTTGCATTTTTGCTGAGAATTGGGTCTGTATCATGGTATGAAACATTTGGAAAATAGAAAACACTTCATTTTTAGCCTTCATTTTGTAGAGCCATGTCATGCGAGTACAATCATCCACAAAAATCACAAACCAACGGTGACCAGATGAAGTAGTTATGGGAGAGGGTCCCCAGACATCAGAGTGTATTAAGGAGAAAGGAACAGTGCTTTTATTCATACTTATTGGATAAACAGCTCTATGACTCTTAGCCAAAATACATGCTTCACACTTAAAACTCTGAGTCTTTACATTGGAAAAAAGATCAGGAAATACATGTCGTAAATAACCAAATGATGGATGCCCCAGTCGACGATGCCACAGCCATATCTGTTGCTCTTTACTATTGCCATTATGGTGTACATTATTTGCTTGACCAGGACTAAAATCCTCCAGATAATACAACCCCCCTCTCTTAGTACCACGCCCAATTATCGCCTTGCTGAGAATATCCTGCATAAGACAAAATGTAGGATAAATTAATACCACACAGTTAAGTTCTTCAGTAACTTGACTCACTGACATTAATTTATTTGATAAAGATGGGACCAAAAGTGTATGAGATAGGGATAAAGATGATGATATAGGCACGGTTCCAGCTCCAGCAACTGGATATGTAACTCCATTGGCATTTGTAATGCAGGTTCGCCGTGGTGATGTCATATGAGAAAAGTCACAAGAGTCAAAGGTCATATGGTCCGTAGCCCCTGAGTCGATAATCCAGCCATCACTGGGAGAATTATCAGAGGCGTAGAGGACCTATCCATTGTTACCTTGAGCAACATTAGAGGATTCTGAGGCAGGGATGAGAGATAAGTGAGGTTCCCCAGTGACTACAGCAGCTCGACCCACACTTTCTGCAGTACTTGTCGAAGTGTCCCGTCTTTTTCGAGCTTGTAACTCATGCCACCAATCAGGGTATCCATGTAGTTTGAAGCAGGTATCTCGGGTGTTCTTTGTATTTCCACAGTGAGTACACTTCCCTCCATCAGACTGACCCTTTATTTTTGTTGATGACTTCATCAAATATGGCTGACTTGATTTACCTCCTTTAGTGGCCAGAACCGCACCATTATGAGCATTATCCATTCCCGAAGTCATCACAGCCTGACGAGTATCTTCTCTTCGAACATATGCATAAGCTTGCTCTACAGTGGGAAAAGGCTTTAGCTGGAGAACATCACTTCTGATACTGTCAAGTCGTTCATCTAACCCATCTAAGAAAATATATACCCTTTCCTCCTGTAGGAGAGAGTTATATTTTTGGATATCTGACGTGCACTCCATTGGATTAGGGCGACGGAAGTCAATTTCCCGCCATAGCTCTTGCAAATCATTATAATATTTCTCTATGGACCCACCTGCTTGTCGCATTCGAGTTACACGCCGTCTGAGATCATATACCTGTGATGAGTCAGAACCATCGAAGTATGTTGTAGCAATAGAATCCCAAACCTGCTTAGCTGTTGAGAATCGAATGAAATTTCCAACCAAAGAGGGTTCCATTGAGTTGATCAACCATCCTTTTACAATTGCATTTTTTGTTCGCCATTTTCGAAAGCTTGAGTCTGTTTCTGGTGGTTGTGGGAGATCTCCATTGATGTATCCTAGTTTGTCTTTGCCAGAAATATACATTTCAATGATCTGGGACCATAAGGCATAGTTAGACCCATCTAACTTGATGCCTACTGGAACTGTTGGTGAATCAGTGATAGGTGGGATATGGGTTTGTGCCATCACTTCGGTTATTTTTGTTGTCAAATTGTCAAGTAGAGATTCAGTCGAGGTGTTGGGCGGTAGTGTTTTTTGAGATTCTTCCATGGTTTTGTTTTTTTCTGTTTCTTCTTAGAACCGTTTACAATGGATCCAGAGAACCTGCTCTGATACCATGTTAAACGATGGTTTTTTCTATCACCATCTTGCCTTTCCTTCATTACTGTTAAAAATATATATACAGATTACAAAGAGGAAATTATGGAATAAAGAGGAAATTATGGAAGCTATATATGGTAAGGCTAATTCTAAGGCTCTAGTTTAGGTAATATGTGAAATCAATATATTGTACAAATTATTTTCCTAAACAAAACAAATCTGTTTCCCAGAAAAGATGCAAATCATTGACTCACGCTAACATAAACCTGGTTTTTAGTATTAAATCATATAGTATAATTTAGGCTAAATACCTAAAATAGCCATTGAATTTGTATTTATTTTCATAATTTATATTTGAACTTTTATCGTATTTAACCTATCGTCTGAATTTTAAATTTCTTCTTATATCGCTATTTAAATTTAAATAAAGATGATAATTTACCATATAAATTTTAATAATACTAACATATAACAACATATAGTGTTTAATATTTTTATATATTCAGGTGGTAAATTATTATTATTATTATTATTTAAAATTTAGATGGTGATTGTTTATGATATTTGAAATTTAAGTAATAATTTAATACAATAAAAGTTCAGGTATCAATTATAAAAATAAATACAAGTTCATAAGGTATTTAAATATTAAATCTAACCTACTGCATTCCATCAGAAAAAATCATAAATTAACGGTTAATCGGTACTTAAAAAACTAAACCATAACCATTAACAAAAAAATAAAAACCGTAGCCAAATTTATCGGATCGGTTAATTATAAAAATCGAGCAAATAACTATATTTTCGATTTTTTTCTTATCCCTAATAAAAAGCGTTTGAAAGTCATGCACATGTAACTTGTGAACAACAATATAAGTAATATGACATTTTTAATAAATTTAAAAAATAATATGATATTTTTAACAATTTTATAAAATATGTTACTAATATTTTTACACTTTTAATGGTAATTTGATACTTAATTAGTTAAAAAGATAATATGCTAGATAATTTAATGATAAATTATATATCATCTCATACAAAAAGATTAATTTTTTTATGAAAATGATTGTAAAATTTTTTTCTATTATAACAAAGATTTTTATTAATTTATAAGAATAAAATTTATTATATTTTAAAAACCATTTAAATTTAAAAGGTAAAAAATTTATTAATTTTTTCAATTAATAAAAAAGATTGGATTTCCATCCCATTCCAAGAATTATGATTATCGAAAAAAAAACTATTCATTTTCGGTTTCCACAACAATAAGTGATCGAGTATTCATGAATTAAAACTTCAATATATAATTTATTTTTTCTGACAAACATAAATTCATTATTGACTTCGTATAGTGGCCTTATCCCTAAATAGCCAATGAAATTGGTTGGTCCAAAGAAATTCTCAGTCTTTGCAAAGTCATTATAAATAAAAAAAAAGAAAGTGATATTTTTTATAGTCGGACTTGTTCAACAAAAGATGTAGACATTGATTTTTTTTTACTATTGATTTAATTTCTGTTTTTTTTTTCTCCTAACATATTACATTTAAAATAAAAATAATAAAATAAAATAAATTGGATGGTTAAGAGCAGAGTGAAGAAGGAGGAAGATAAATTTTATTTGAAAAAATAATTATAAATAAAAATGTCAAAATTCTACTGGTAGGTGGACCGCTTAAGAGCAGAGTGGTGCAACTGCTCACTTCGATTTATATTTAAATTCAAATAAGTAAATTGATACCTGAAATTTTAAAATTTTACTAATAGAATTAAATTATTGGAGTTTACTAAAATCCGAAGTGATCAAATTATTTCAGTTCAATTATTTTGAATTTAATATATTTGAGCCATTGAAGCTTTTATTTGTTGAGCTTATATATTTGAAATATTAATAAATTATATATATATATACTGACCAATGTCATTTTGACAATTTTAATTGGTTTGATTTTTCAGTTTTTGATTTCTAAAAATCAAATTAAACCAATTAAATTAAAAATTTAATAAATCAAATTGTTTATAGTTGTGTTTGATTTTGTTTTGGACAATCATGATTAAAAGAGAAAGCATTAGAAAAAAAAAAAATAAAAGCTCGAAAGAGAGTACATCCCAGACCGAGCTATTGATATTATATATACTTGTGTTTTACCTTATTAATTATTAAAAGTATTTTTTTAATACCAAAATGAGTTTAATGATTCGTTCTATATAAGAAAAAAATAATAATAATGTTATTATTCTAACAATGGATATTTTCTTTTTGGCTTTGTATTAGAGGCAATTATGAAACCAAAAGATGAAGATTATTCAATTTCATTTTATTATTTTTCATTTAGAGTTCAAAACAAAAAACAAATATTGTATATAACCATTGAACCTATAAATTATATTCCTGCAGGCATGCCACAAAATGTAAAATAAAATTTTTATTGTTGGTTTCAAAAAAAATAATAAATTGTTGTACAAAAGGAAGAAGTAGGATTGGATTTTTGAATAATAGCAAAAATTATTACTTTTATTTTTGAATTATTCCCATTATATTGTTAGTATTTGCATAAAAATTAATATTTAAAAAAGAGGGGAAATTATTTTACGTAATTTTACTTTTAATTAATTCCTAAAAAAAGAAAAAAAAAAGTCATGCAATATAGGCATGACTTGTTCAAAATGATAGGTACACGATTGTAACATTTTTATAGTATCTCAAAGACTTTGGTAGATGGCCCATTTTTTACGTCATTCCTAGTTTATTAGATCAACCACACAACGGCCAATAATAATATCTTCAAATATATATAATTTTTTTATTTTTATTTAATTGTCTCTAACTTTTTTATTTTCGTATTAAATGCTTAAATAATTAATTTGTACATATATATAAAAAGGATAAAAAATAAAAACAATTGTTTAGTGATTAAAAATAATATAGAAAGTTTAATAAAAATTATAACCATAAAAGCTTAATAGAATGAATCCAATTAATTAAAATTATTCATTTTCTGATGTAGACCAATTTGATTAAGACAAATTAAGTCCCTTGACGTTCATTTTCCGCATGCATAAACAGAATTTCTTTTTCTTACGTCTCTCTTTTCTATTCTCCCCTCAGTTAAAAGCCAAACATTAATTTTATAATAATATATACTAAACCTGTATCAAATTATCATCAACGTATAAACCTGGTTTTTAGTATTAAATCATATAGTATTATTTAGGCTAAATACCTAAAATACCAATTTAATTTGTATTTATTTTCATAATTAATATTTAAATTTTTATCGTATTTAACTCACCACCTGAATTTTAAATTTCTTCTTATATTACTATTTAAATTTAAATAAAGATAATAATTTACTACCTAATATTAACATATAATAACATATAGTGTTTAATATTTTTATATATTCAGGTGTTAAATTATTATTATTATTTAAAATTTAGATGGTGACTTTTTATGATATTTGAAATTTAATTTATGATTTAAATACGATAAAAATTTAAGTATCAATTATGCAAATAAATATAAGTTCATGAGGCATTTTAAATATTAAATTTATTATTTAGGTAATAAAATGATAGGTATAACTATAATATAATGCAAAAAAAGGAAAACCTACAAGCAATTATAGAAAAAAATAATTAAACAATTTCCATATGTATTCCATTTATTATTTTGATATTTTTGCACTTAATTTAAATTTAATGTGTTGATCCCATGCAACAAAATAAGTAGTTGTCCTCTTTTTTTAATATATAATAAATTATGGGTTATTAGACTATTATTACATATATAGTTATAATAAATGATCATTAATACTCCCTCCGTTTTTTTATCTGTTATTTTTTAGTAAAATTAAAATTTCATTTATCTATTATTTTTAAATTTTTAATATAATTCAATTTATTTTTTTAATTTATATTTCTTTTCTAATAAAATTAGATCCAATTAGATTTAAAAATTTAATTTTAATCATACAATTTAATACTAAATTTAAATTTATTTATTATTTTTTAGTTTTAGTAAAAATAATAAAAGTGGCGGATAAAAAAAATAGGGATATTAAATGTTTGGATCATCACGTATTATATATAAAAAATGTATAATATATAGGTGTTAAAATCTTATTGGTTAGCTTTTCTTTTTGCAAACAATATTATGAAAGAATTCTAGATCATGGAAACAAATTTCCACGAGAAGAATCCGAAATAATTAAGAATTGATACACTAAAATAAACACACAAATTATGTCTAGAAGGCCCACATGTCTTTTGTTTATAGTTCGCTGGTTGTTTATAGTTTGCTGGTTAACTTACTTTTCATGTTTCAACTATGCTAACATAAGCATCATATATATATATATATATATATATATATATATATATATATATATATATATATATATATATATATATATGGATAATGATTTCCTAAAATTTAGTCTTTGAGTAATTTTCAAATTTGGTTTGCCATCATTTTCCGGTTTACAAATATGACAAAAATAGTTTAGGTTAATTTCATATCATTTTTCTATATATATATATTCTTTATTATATATACTTTATTGTATTTAAAATAATTATTTTTGCATATATAGACGATAAAATTATTATGTTTTAACCTAATTTCAAAAATAAGATTGTAAAAGGAAAATTGTTTGAACTGTTATTAAAAATATTATATCTTTATTACAACAAGCTGATATGTGTGATATTTAACCTACTTTTTTCCGTCCTAAATTAAACTGAATATATGCATGGAAAAAATTTGAAGTACAAAATTTAATAGGTGATCTAATATCACAAGGCTAATGTTTCTAATACCATGTTAAAAAAAATAAACTTTAATATATATAATTCAATTTAAAAGGTAATTCGTGAGGCGAAATTAACAAAATTATTATAAAATTACTTATTTTTTTTAGTAGAAAAAGTTTAGTTATCAAAATTATAAACACACAAGTTCCAAGTCAAATAATTAAATTAAACCCTAGAAGACGGCACACATAATAATGGCCATGTGAGAACCATGTGAGTATCATGGCAAAATAATATGGTCGGTCCATTTTCTCATTAAATTATATTTTTATTTATATTTGTTTGGCATATCATCAAAGTCTAAGATACCTCGGCATCATTTTAAAATCACGTCCAACATAAGAAACAAAATTATATAGAAATAATACTCTAAAAACTAAAAAATACAATATATGAGATAAAATCATAAAAAAATAATTTTCTTTCTTTTAATCGAATGTCCAAAATTTGAATTATAAATATAAAAAAATATTTGTAGATATTTGAAAGCAAGTGGTTTATTTTATTTATGGGCCAATGATTTCGAATACCGAATGAATTATAAAAAAAACTAAAAGTATATTCTTTTTCAATGTTTTATTAATATAAAAATGTAAACACGCCGGACCAATCGGATGAATGATTTTAAATACCGAATGAATTATAAAAAGCTAAAAGTATATTTTTTAAATCTTTTTATTAATATAAAAATGCAGAGGCATGGATATGGTAGGAAAATATAATTAATGTTTTCACTTCAATTTAAAGAAAAATGTATTGTGTTGCAAGCGTATGGGGGCCGTCTTCTAGGCTTCATGAGAAAGGGTGGAGTTAAAGCCATCTAAAGAAGCTTTTTCTTCAACAATTGAATTGACCAATTTTCTGTTGGTAGATGCATTTCCAACCATTTAATTAATATAATTAATATTTTTTTAATATTATTAGTTTTCTAATCAATTTAATTATATATATTTAAATTTAATAATTTATGAGTTTCGATATTTAGGTAAAATTTAAAAGGCTTGATAATAAAATATATATTTGAAAGACGTAATAGCATGGAAGTTCATTAAAAAGAAACCATATAGGAAAATACTATAAAGTTGAACAAAACAAGCTGAAGAATAATTCAGAACTGAACCACTTAATTAGGAAAATAAAATTAGCTGCAATGGGAAATTATAAATTATATTTATTAGGCCTAGAAGAAACATCAGAGAAGCAATCACAACATAAAACCCAATTGATGTTTAATTTTCATAAACCCAATTGAATATTTTTTTTAATAATTATTCGCTTTCTAAAATTTATTGAATTTATTAGTATAAATATGTAAAATAACTCTATAAATAAATAAATTTAAATATTTAAAAATATTTTATATTCAAAATTTATATTTAATTGCTTCTAAGGGTTACTTTCAAATATTTAAAAAATATTTTTATATTTAAAATTCGAATTTAAAATAAATCTAATTGAATATTAATGCACAAATAAAATGATTTAATTATGCCAAATGTACAAAAATATTTTTAATGTTTACCAAAAATAACACTTTTATTTTTAATATTTAGTTACATACAATAGTGCTCCTAAAATTATTAAAATAGTATAATTTTATTTCTAAAATAACAAAACCGTTAGTTTAACGTTATTTCATCAAAATGTAGCAATATGCTAACGTCAGAGGTTAAAAAACGGAATACGATTAAATTAATAATTTTATTAATTTAGAAATATAATTATATTATTTTAATAATTTTAAGAATAATATTATATATAATTAAATATTATTAATAAAATTATTAATTTTAACAAATATTAAAGATATTTCTGCACATTAAACCATTTAATTATCATTAGCACGTATCAAATGCCTAATACAAGGGAAAATGACTCATTCTCCATTGCTGTGTCTTTTACTCTTTAGACTATAAGACTTTTAATAGTATGTTTTAAATAATAACAACAACAACAACAATAATATTATTAAAAAGAATATTAACAATAATATTCCAATAAATCTTCGCCGGCATGAAAATTTCCTAAATTTACCACCTCTAAATCTTTTATTTATTTTTTATTAGAAGGAGAAGAAAGAAAGTTTGTTGATTTCTCCACTCTAAATTCTTAATCAATTTAAAAAAAATTATGCAGAATTAATTTATTTTCTTACAGTGTAGTACAATTATTAAATACCACCGTTGCACCATATTTTTCTGAGAAATTTCTTATATTGCATGCAAATAATTGAGTACAGTATGTGAATAACCATAAATAAATTAATTAAATAGTATATTATTAAGGACTTTTTCATGGCAACAGAAATTTAAAAAATGGTACGCGTTTTCTAAACTTGTTTTCCTTTTCTTATTATTTTAATTACTACTATTTTTCTTTGGTCTAATAAATCTGCTCCCTTTCGCAAGAACGCAGTTTTTGAAAAATCTCTTCTTCTTCTTCTAAATTTTATTATAAAATTCTCTGATTTTTTTTTTCTGTTTTCTGCTTCCTTGAAATCAATTATTGATTTTGTTTTCTGCAAAAGTTCTGGTTTTTGAAGTTTTGTTTAGCTTAGCTTCAGTAGAAGCAAGCAATAGCTATGGACAAGAGGAACTGGAAATTCAGTAGATTTGGAGTTCTACTGCTGTTTTTGCTTTATCAAAACTTGATATTGTGTTTCTCGCTCAACGATGAAGGTTGGTTTCAAACAATTTGGTTTGGTTCTCTTTGTTTCTCGGGAACTGGAGGGAAAATTAATGTTTTCTGAGTTTGCAGGATTGGCTTTGTTGAAGTTTAAAGATAAAATAGCGAGCGATCCATTCGACGCGTTGATTAGCTGGGATAATGATGATGATGCATTTGATCCGTGTTCTTGGTTTGGAGTTGAGTGCTCTGATGGCAAAGTTGTGACTTTGTAAGTATTTAGCTGTGCAATTTTGGCTTTTAGTTGTAAATTTTCTGTTTATATGCTGAGGAAATGAAGGAAAATGGAGGAATTTCACGTTTTAGAACTCGAGAAACATTTTTCAGGAGTGTTTCAGTCTTCATGTTGTGTGCTGTAGCTGTAAAATTATGGCTTTTAATAGTATTCTCTGCTTGATTGCTGAGAAAATGAAGGAATCGTGGAAATTTCAACTATTTAAGGTTGTATGTGTACTTTGATTTCTAATTTTGGATGACATTTTTTCATCTTTCTCCTTTTTCTAACTTGTAATTACCGAATCTAGTCTGAGTAAGTCAATCATGGCAAATTTGGTTGTCTTAGTTGCCCTTTACATTTTAGAGACTTGTCTTATTGATGTTCAGTCTGTTTAGATTTTCTTGCTATAATTAAGAACTTTATATGTATGCCAGTCCATTCTTTTTCTGCTTTTTCTTGTTGCAAAAAGAATTATTGTTATTATCATTATAAAAAATTATGAATTTTACAGTCCTAAAGATCAGAGTGATGAGAAAGTTTCAGTGGCTAAATATTTTAATTAGTTCACTGGTTTACAAGTTCTTTACGTGAATAAATATAGTTCTTAGTTCACTAATTTTTTGTCTGTTGCAATGCTTTCTTTGTTTACCTGGATAGATAGTGGCTAAACACTAACAGTGGTTATTTTAGTCATAATAGCACTTGCTGATATTTTGTCCAATTGATTTTAAAGTAGAATGTGCACTGTGCAGGAACTTGAAAGATCTTTGTCTCGGAGGAACACTAGCATCTGATCTCAGAAACCTTGTCCACATAAAGTCTATGTAAGTATAAATAGCCAACCTTGTTTAAATTCTTCTTTCCTATTGCAAATTTTTGCCTGTTGTCTTACCATTTTTCGTTTTTCACTGCAGTATTTTGCGCAACAATTCTTTTACTGGCACCATCCCCGAGGGGCTCGGAGCGTTGAAGGAATTGGAAGTGCTAGACTTTGGATACAATGACTTCAGTGGGCCGCTTCCACCCGACCTTGGCAATAATCTCTCTCTGACAATCCTGTGGGTTGATAATGTCAAACAATATTTTGTCATTGAGGTTATTCATTGGTTTTGTTATGTATTAACTAGTTTTTTCTGCCTTTGTTTTAGTCTCTTGGACAACAATAGGCTTCTCGGCAGCTTATCACCTGAAATTCATCAATTGAAGCTGTTTTCAGAATTTCAAGTAGATGAAAACGATCTATCTGGTGGAGAGAAGGAATCATCCTGCAACAAAAGATCTTTTACACGGTATGCCATTGCCATCAAGTTGGAGTTTTTTCTAATATCTTCGGTTGTCTATGGGAAATCTGAGACAATTATAGCAGCAATTACAATATTCTCTTGTGGCCCCATCGGATGAAATTTATACTTTACGAATATTTTTGAAAAAGAAATGTTTCAATGAATTTTATCATGATCTTTTGATGTTCTAATGAATTTTAACTTGTTCTTCCTCTGTCCTTCGTTTGTTTGTGTGATTTCTTAATTTGCTAGTTCATCTTTTATGTTTCATCAAATAATCATTTTGCCTTCCCCAATCTTTTTGTCAGGACTGTTGCATGGGCTGAAAATGAAACTAGGAGGAAACTGCTGCAAAAGTCCAATCACATTCGAGAATCGCCATATTCTCGAGCCCGTTACTTTCTTCCACCACCAGCTCCCCAAGCTGGAAACTCTCCAGCTATAGTGCCATCACCTTCAACTCCTAAAATAAATGCTTCTTATCCATCACCATCACTGTTACCTGAGCCAAATGTGACTTCTTCTTCTCCAACTGGTTCGACTTCAAATCCTTCTCCTCCTCCACCTTCATCCTCGAATAAAAAATCTTCTCGTGTTCCAACCATTGTTGGAGTCACCGGTGCGGCTGTACTTGTCGTCGTGTCTATTGTCAGCATATATTTCTGTAAAGTTAATAAGTCTGCAGTGAAACCTTGGGCCACCGGGTTGAGTGGACAGCTTCAGAAAGCATTCGTAACTGGTAATTCTTCTCTCCAATTGGAAATTTTGGACCTATGCATTTATTTTATGGTGCAATATAGTGCCAATTAATAAACAAGAGCTCATCAGTTCAGGGATGAGAAAATGTTTCCTAAATTTGGCGCCTAGAGTTACTCCTGAAATAAACATCTGGGTATGTATATCTTGTTATTCCAAGAATTCATTTGCAATTTCCTCCTGTTGAGACCATAAAGCAAGCAAGTTTGTGCGTCCATTATTAGACTCTGCTTTAGTATCAGGGATAACTATTCCTATTATATGAAACAAAAGAAGAAATATTACTTATGATTGCTTGTATTTAATTAATATTCTATCTGGAAAAATGAATTGGACAATTGGCACCACTAATCCAGATAATTTCAAAAAATTCCTCTGTTAAATGCTAAAGATACTAAAACCTGAGTTGTCTACATTTCCATCTAGTAGTTTCACTCCTGCTTCTTGAGTGCAATTCATTTCCATTTCATGTTACATGCTTATCCTACCTGTTTATATGATACATACCTGCATTTCAGGAGTGCCAAAGCTTAAGCGGTCTGAGCTTGAAGCTGGCTGTGAAGATTTTAGCAATGTAATTGGTTCTTCACCAATTGGTATTCTGTACAAGGGAACCTTGTCCAGTGGAGTTGAAATAGCTGTGGCATCTGTTGCTGTAACATCTTCAAAGGATTGGACAAGGAATTTAGAAGTACAGTTCAGGAAAAAGGTACTCTTTTAACAAATCCCATTGAAGTCTATGAAATTACGGTGCAATCCAACTTTTCATAACAATTTCTCTGTTCATGTTTCAGATTGAAACATTATCAAAGGTAAACCACAAGAATTTTGTTAACCTTATTGGATATTGTGAGGAGGAGCAGCCTTTCACAAGAATGCTGGTTTTTGAATATGCTCCAAATGGGACACTTTTCGAGCATTTACACAGTGAGTTCTTCACTTTCTGTATCTTTAATGACAGCAGAAATAGGGATTCTAACAAGTTCTTTTGAACTAATTCTGGATCAGTTAAAAAGTCACAGCTTGGTGCTTAATAATTCCAATATAAATGCATCAAGCTTATGTATTTACAAAACAAACTGTATTTAAAATTTATACTAGATTGCAGATCTCTAATGATTGTTGGTCCCGCAGTTAAAGAATCGGAGCACCTGGACTGGGGAATGCGGCTGAGAATTGGAATGGGCATGGCTTACTGTCTCGAGCATATGCACCAGCTAAACCCACCGATAACTCACAACAATTTGAGCTCCTCCGCCATCTCTCTCACCGAAGACTATGCAGCTAAAATCTCAGACTTCAGTTTTTCAAATGTGGTGACTGCAACTGAGACAGAAACATCTGGCAAGAAGTTGTTAGATGCTCCGACGGCAGATCAAGGAAGTAACATTTATAGTTTTGGGGTCCTATTATTCGAAATGGTAACAGGCAGACTGCCATATGCTGTTGATAACGGCTCACTTGAAGACTGGGCATCAGACTATCTGAGAGGGGACCAACCCCTTAAAGACATGGTTGATCCGACTCTAGACTCCTTCAACAAGGAGCAGCTGGAGAGAATAGGTGAGCTGATAAAATCCTGTGCACAACCAGACCTTAAACGAAGACCAGCAATGAGAGAAGTCACTGCAAGTTTAAGGGAAATAACAGGATTATCACCTGATGCAGCAATTCCAAAACTGTCTCCTCTGTGGTGGGCAGAGCTTGAGATTTTGTCAGCAGATGCAAACTAAAATATAAAAAACTAATCTTTTGTTTTTTAAAGCATAGAATTTCTGCTAAAATATGAGGACAAAATTGTAAGTATGAGCATAAGTTTGTTATCGTTTGTTGCCTCTAGATGTATACAGCTTGTATCAATCATAGGCAAAGAGAGTTTGCTTGTATATAAGTGAGAAAGGGTGGAAAATAATTAAAAGATAAAAAAAAAGTGTTTCTTTTAGTTCTTATATGCTCATAATTCGGGTGTGAAATGCACCCCATAACCAAATTATTATGCGTTTTTCTTGGCATTTTTTTCTCTATCTTTATTTGATTTGTTTATTTCTGAATTATTGAAGGGTTGAAATATTAGACTTGTTCGAATTTGGACCTCAGCTAATTGTATTTTATTCTATAAAATAAAATTAACTGTAATGACCAGATTTAGAAATTTTAAGGCAGACCACCTGCCAGAACTAAATGGTTAGAGGTCGATGTTAGGGTACGTTCCTTGAAACCTCAATCTGATTCATCATACTTATCTACCTAACATCCAGAATTATAGTTAATTAGACAAAAAACCAGAATACATGAAATAAAAATTAGAGCTTGGATATTCAATTAATGATATTAAATTCATATGTTTATTTATAAATTGAGCAATTAATATACTTTTTAACTATGGTAAAAAAAAAGAGTACAGAGTAGAAATTCACTCCTAGGCTGAAATCCATAGCAGCTCGACAATAAATTTTAGAACTAAATTTAAAGTTAAATGACTAATAAATCAAACATTAATTAAATTGGATAGTTCAAAAGAATAGAATATAGTCCAAAATTGGAAAATATAATGTCTATAAATTATTCAGAAATTACATTAGCACGTTTTGCAAAAAGACTAATAATTCTTCAAAGTTTCTATCTAAAATACGAATATAATAAGAAAAATGAGAATGCACTTTGTATAATAACTAGAGAAAGTGGTCTTCACGTAGACAAAAACTCTTTAAGTTCAATACTCAAATAACTGTATGATTTCTATAAATTCCATTCCACCCAAAGAACAATCATCCAATTCCATTCCCTCTCCAATCTCACTAGAATACATAAAACTCGTATTATCAGTCTTATTTCAGAGCTTAGAGATCTCGAATTCGAATTCGAAGAATACCCTTTTAACCAAATATGGCAAGCAACCAACTTTCAATTGTCATTTTCTCTCTTCTTCTAGTCTCAATATCTGCCTATGAAACTGCCCCAACCAATGCAGAAGGAACAAAAGTCGATGTTGTTGTTGAAGGACTGGTCTACTGCCAAAGCTGTGACCAATATGGCTCATGGTCATTGAGTAGGGCAGAGCCAATCCCAAATGCTAAAATTAGTGTGATATGCAAAAATCATATGAGACAAGTCAGCTATTACAAGGCCTATGAGACGAATGAGCATGGCTATTTCTATGCACAACTTGATGGGTTCAAAATGGGCCATAACATTTTGGACCACCCTCTTCAATCTTGCCATGTCAAGCTTGTTTCTTCTCCTCTTGCAAATTGTAGCCTCCTTACTAATGTCAATAATGGAATTAATGGTGCTCCTCTTCGTTATGAGAATAAAATTTTAAGAGGAAATCATTATGAGGCTGTGATTTATGCTGCTGGTCCATTGGCTTTCCGTCCAACTCAATGCCCTCCTCAATCTCACAATTAAATCTTTGCATTTGCTTATACTGCCTATATCAGGTTTATGAATTCATTCCGTAACTATATGATTGTTTTCGTTGATGAATTTATGAATCTGATCTAGGTTAGTAGTTTTCTCGAAGCCATGTTTTGTATTCTCTTTTATTTGTCTTGTCTACATTTATCCAATTGTATTGTTTTTGAATAATTTCTAAGTTTTGGTTTTAGATTGTTAAATCTTTGAGTAGAGTTGCAATTTGGCCTTCAAAACTCTTGTATAACTATCAATTTGTCTCAAAATCAACTCTTTATGCCATGTCCAAATAGCATATATCTTTCATCAATTTACAACTATATTTTCACTTGTGCCCAAAAAAAAAAAAAGGAATTGAGGGCTGTTTTCCAAATAGATAAGTTTCAAGTTTCCTGCTTTTTAAGCTTTCAAATGTAGCAAAAGACAAGTACAGAAGAAATCATGGCCAACATATGCGAGAATAAAGATCTATAGCCTAAACTCACACAAGCTAAATTTAGTAAATCTAGTTAAACCTGTTGTACAATGACACTTTGTTACTGAAAGTCCAATGGCATTCCAAACATCTTATTTATATCATCCATTGCTTCTTTAGTAAATAAAGTTGGCTCAAACAAGTCCTTATCACGCACACTGGTTGACCTTGTTTGCGGCTGAGTTTTCTTGTCTTCAAAATCATCATCAGGAAGTATCGAAAACCCGCCAAGATCTTGTTTGACTTCTGGCGCTTTTTCTTGCTTCTTTGGTCTCTTGCTCCTCACAAAATCTATTGGCTTCCCAAACATGTTATTTATATCCTCCATAGCCTCCTTCAAGTTGATTGTAGGGTCTACTAAGCCATGGTGGCAAACATTTTCCACTGCTGGCTCATCTGAGATTGTAGACCCAACAAACCTATGAACAACTGTATCTTCTCTAAGTTTCACATGGGGTGAATTCTCTGCATTATTATCATCTGAATTTTCAGATTGTTGATCCTTTGGAGATGGAAATACAAAAGCATTCTCTTCATTGTCGTCATTTCTGTCTCCATTTTCGCCATTTTCATCACCATCAATGAATATCTGCAGCGGTTCTTGTCTTTGATGCGGGGATTCAGTTCGATTAGCCATGTCTTCATCGACAAAGACTTTGAATCCATTTTCCAAATTATCTTCCTTTGGTTGGCTTCTGTTTGACCTTCTACTGATTGGGGCAGTCTCTATAGGCTCTCGAAACATGCTATTGATAGCATTCATGGCTTCCTTCATATTTATTGTAGGATCTACTAGTCCATGATGGCAGGCATCTTCTGCTTCAGATTTGCCAACTATGGCAGTATCCACAAACTTCACCACCACAACTGTATCCTCACCATGGAATATCCTTGACTTGTCTGACTCTATATCTTTAGCTCTACCCATTTGCACATGGTTCTTTTTCGTAGATGTTATACCAGCCATTCCACCTTCTCTCGGTTTTACTAGCTTTGCATTCTGAGAACTTTTATCTAATTCCTCTTTATCCCTATCCTCAATCTTGCATGCATTTTCATTGCTCTCTTTAGCCTCCACTGCAGATAGTGGTCTTCTTCTACTCCTTCGTTCTTCATGCTGTAGAATTTCTTTCCAAATGTTGGATTATATGATTAATTCTAATTGCCGTGTAGGCAAAATTTGATTCACAAAATAAACAAAAGTATCACCTGGATTTTCTTGTTATTTTGTCTTTCCATGCGAAGAAGGAAATGGTCATAAGATTTCTGTAATTCATCAATAGGTTCTGCAAGACTAATCAAAAGTTGTCCAATGGTGAACATAGATTGGGTTCAATTTTCCGAAACCACACACAAGAAGATGAGCATAAGATCCAAATTACAAGATTCACTGCATCAATGAATACTTTTACAAATGATGAGGGGCTAGTTTGTCCCAATGTTGTCAGTTTCAAATAATGTTCAGTTTAGCTTCTATTTGCAAGAGAAACGTTATTATCTCCAATTTTCTTTGCTCATAGGAAGAGGAAATCACAAGGGTGAAATGAAGCTACTCAGAAATTAAAAACCGACTATATCTCATGATTTCATTGGTTAGTTAACTTCTTGATTTGGTGGCTAGTCAAGAGATTCAATCCAGTAAATCCAGTGACTATATATAAAATAATTAAACATTCTTCTCTTCCTAAAAACAACAATAATGCAAAATTTTCCTGGAGCATAGAAACTCACTTCTGCACTCCTAAATGATACATCTTCTCAGCCTCCTCAAATTTCTTCATCTTCTCATAGCAAAGAGCATATGCCTGGTAGAATAATGATCGCTTTTTTCCTATGGAATTCATTTCCATCTTTCTCAATAGTGTTCTTGGTTCATCCACATAATCCATCTAGTCAAATCCCAATTGAGTAATGAATAAATCAAAAACTCAAAAAATAAAACCTCAGCTATTGTCATGTCAATTGCCGAGAAATATGTGCAATATCAAACAAATAGCGAGTTCCATCAACAGTAAGCGGAGGTTTCAAAATCGAAATTCGAAATTTCCCTTCTGTTACTGTTTAACACAAGTAGCAGATAAGTAATTGGTGGAACTGAGCTTGGCTGCTGAGAAAATTTAGCATGTAAGTAAAAACTAAACTACTTACCATCTGTTTGTTGAATTTATCAGCAACCAAACAAAAGCTAAGAAATTAAGCAAAAATACTAAAAACCAAAACTTCAAAATCATCAAGAACATAATCAACAACCCAAAATCCCAAAGAAACAGAACAAGAAACATAACCCCCAAAACACGAAATGGGTAAGGACAATTTACCAGCTGTAACCAAACACGAAGATATCGCACATCATTTCTGTAACGACGATCCGACTCAAATGTCTCTGCACATTTCTGCAAAAATCGAGGCAGTTTTTCCTTCAACACATTTGACGCCAATGACTCCTTCATTTTCTTGATCCCTCTGCATAAAAATTTGATTTTAATTTCTTTTTTAAACAAAGAAGATGAAAAGAAACAGAGAATAGAACATTCGAAGTACTGGAGCCAGGGTAGAAGTGGATCTTTGCCGGTGTAGGATTTGATATCTGAGATTGAAGAGGAGAAAAAATCTCTGTGAAGAGAGTCGCTGGTTATCGCCATTAATTAGCATTCTTAATTAGAAGAAAAAAAAAGTTGTAAATGGTGGTGAATTTTTCTTATAATTTTCTGCGTTCAAGTTCAAGCACAGAAGGATGTTTGAATTTGGTTAATAGAGGCGCCAAAGGGCTAGTTTGGTAATTTCGTTGTGCTTACCGGGCTTATGGGCTGAACTCAAAATGGAATGTTGATTCATCTAATACTAATAGACTTGACATGTGATTGCGGGCTTGGTTGGTTAGTTTTTCTATATGTGGCCCAGACGTCATTTTGAACAGGCCCAATAGGCCCATAACAAAATTCAAGGAAACAAAACAGCAATGTCTGCAAGCCAGTGATATACTGAGCACGCCATTACCAGCAAACCTCGCGCTCTCTCTCACTCTCTCCTTTCGTATCAATGGTCAAACGTGACCCGGTTTCTGAAAGCCCTGACAATGAGGAGAAAGAACTCGATGTAGAAGACGATGGAGACGAAGAAGAAGTAGAAGATTTTGAAGAAGAAGAAGACCAACACGAGCCACCAAAACCCCGAACTCGAGAGTCACAAGTGCGACTAGAAAGAGCGAAGCTGGAGAATCTTTTCCGACGGATACAGACTGAGCCGGTGCCTCTCCGTGTTCACGATGTGATTGTCAAAGGCAACGCCAAGACAACGGACTGTGTAATCGAAGCCGAAACGGCGCCGCTTAGACAAGTTTCCTCGATGCAAGAGTTGCTTGCGGTTTCGAAATTGGTTAATTTCAAGTTGCAGGCGCTTGATGTCTTTGATTCGGTTAAGATGACTCTCGATTCTGGCCCGCCTGAACTTCCTGGGACGGCTAATGTGATCATTGAAGTTGTGGAGACCGAGAGACCGCTAACTGGAGAAGTCGGTGTCTACACGAAAGGCGAGGTGTGCTCTGTTTTTCTTCATATCTGTACTTTTTCTTCTGGTGTTAATTGTCAACTGCTTATTTGTGTGAAACTGGATGAGATGTTTAATTTGAGTGAAACTGGATGAGAATTGAAATTGAATGGAAAATTTTGTGTATATGTCGTTTGTTCAAGGGAACTTAGGTCTTTAAGATGTCTTGTTTGTCTCAGTCGAGTCATCTTGTCCAGTTTTGTTCCAACAAATGTGCACAGCTCGTGCATTTGCAGAGCAGTTATAATAATAGTTAATGTCTGTTGGATTCGGTGGTCCTCTTAACGTTTGGACGACAAAATGTGGCATTTGATACGTGGATAATGAGAATATCGGTGTATGGATCGGAAATTGAATACTTGCACGTATCTTGGTTTAGTTTGTCAATGTTTTTATGCTTAGCATTAATAAGCCTAATACCTTCTTAATACACTTATAATGCAATGTTTTTATGTAATTTATCATGAAATGGATTTGATTTTTGCTGAATGGGTGGTTTCTTTGCTCAAATTGTCTTTATAATTCTGGTTCCGTGATAGTTGTGTTGTTCATTTTTTATTGCTGAGAATTTGGGGGAACTAGGAAGGGAATGTTCTGCTGGTCTGTTAATTGATGTCATTTTAGTAAAATCAGTACTCATATTGGTGTTTATGATGAGTCTATATTGAGAGACACAATCTTGACTTAGGAAACTATAGTCTTATGTGGTTCGTATGGCTTGATGATGGCATGGGTGCAAATCTGTAAACCCATTTGTTGCATTTGGTACTTGAAAATAATGAATTTCAATGTACATAGAAACATGCTTTGAGATTTCAAATTTGGCTCAAACTTCAAATATAGAAAGCACATAGATTCACTCTTATATGGTCTGATGTGCAGAATGATTTTGTAGGCTAGATTTTCAACAGTTGAAGGATCACTCAAATACAAAAACATATGTGGTTATGGGGATCTTTGGGATGCCTCTTTGGCATATGGCGGTGACCACATGACTGAGGCAAGTGCTGGTGTTTACTTGCCGAGATTCAAAGGGCTTGTAACACCTGTAACAGCAAGGCTATTTCTTCTCTCCCAAGACTGGCTAAAATTTTCCTCATTCAAAGAGCGATCATTGGGCCTCTCCCTTGGCTTAGTCTCAAGTAGGAACCATGACTTGGCATACAATCTTTCATGGCGAACCTTGACAGATCCATCACAAATGGCATCCAGATCAGTAAGGAGGCAGCTTGGCCATGCTTTACTTTCATCTTTAAAATACAGTTTTAAGTTTGACCGAAGAAATTCAGCCATGAGGCCAACACGTGGATATGCCTTTCTGTCTACTACTCAAATTGGTGGACTTGCACCTGATAGCCGGAGCTTGCGGTTTGTGCGCCAGGTTATACTCTTCTCATAGTAATAATTCATCAAGCATTTTTTTTGATCCATTCTTAAGTTATTTTTCTCTTTATTTTTTTTTTCATTTTAAATTTGCACCACCACTTTGAAATTTTAATTTTCACTGTAGTCTTCAAAATTGTTTTCCTTGTAATTGTATGCCATGTTGGGGACGAGGTCAAAGCCACAGATTTTTTTTTGCTGGTGTATTTCGTGCTTCTGTATATCTGATTTATGTTTGGTGCCTTTATTTTTTGGGAAACACTACATATCTTCATTTGTTGTAAATTCTAATAAGCTGCCCTTATTGAGCTTTTAGATGGTTATTTTTGTATGCATCTGCATCTTTTATTGATTGGGCTTTCTTGTGATTTATAAACTAGGAGCTTGATCTTCGATATGCTATCCCTCTTGGGTTTTTGCGTTCCGCAATAAATCTTGGGATCTCTGGTGGTGTTATATTTCCGTGGGGACCTGGATTCACCAAAATGCCTACACCTCTCCAAGAGAGATTTTTCCTGGGTGGCAATTTATCACCAATCTGCACTTTGGGAGGTCCACTTGCATTATATGGTTTCCGGACAAGGGGACTGGGCCCTACTGAGCCTCGAAGGGAATTGCAAAGCAATCCAACGGATGATAGTGCTTGTTCTGGAAGGGATTATCTTGGAGGAGACATTGCTGTTACTGCATTTGCAGATTTGTCTTTTGATTTTCCATCCAAATGGTGTCAAGCAAAAGGAATACATGGACACTTTTTCGCATCTTCTGGAAACATTGACAAACTGACGCAAAATGCGTATCGCAATTTCTCCCCCAAAAAATTTGTAGAATCATTTCGAACAACTGTAGGAGTTGGGATTGTTCTCCCTACACCTATGTTCCGTCTTGAGGCAAGTAATCTGTGATATTTTTTCTATGCTGAAACTAAATTTGAAATTATAATGTAGTTGGGAGCTGTGGGGAAATAGGAGGTAACCATCTGTGGGTATCATAATAACACTTTGCTTAGGAAAAATACATTTTTCCCTCTTGGACTAATGCCGTGCCAGTTGATGCAAGATTTATAATCAAAATTCTGATATTGGGATCCACTTCATGCATTATTGTGGAAGAATTTTCTTCTACTAAGATTTATAGTAATCTTCTTCTAGGAGGGAAATAGAAGGTGCTTGAGTAATTTATGCAGTGTCAATTTTGAGCTTTATATAAAAGTGGCTGAACTTGAAAAGATACCCTTTTGTATGGGACACTTTTTGTATTTAACCCTCAACAGTCTGAAACTGTTTACTGGAAATCTTCCTTTTCGAAATCATCTCAAGAACTAAAAGCATATACCTCACACGTATGTATAAACTATAATTGTGCTAAATTGACCCATTTCTTTCTATTGCTGTTGTCTCTTCATCCTATGTGCAGTTTATTGATTTTTCATGCAATGGTTTGACATTGGATTAAGTTGCTTATGCTAAGCTCAACATTGTTTTATTTCATAATTATGAGTTGTCTTGACTTGGGTTGTGTAATACTGCCAAATAATAATAACTTGTGTATATTGCATAATTCCATGTGACTATTTATGTTAATTTTTCTTGTGAAATTTGATAGAAGTACCTATCTTACAGTTTTCTTAAGTTCAAAACCTTCATTCTTAATCTGGGAATCGGCGACAATGTTATAGCATGCTTTGATTATATCATAGCTGTTAGCCTGTCTTTGACTATAAATTAGGCAGACCAGTTAGAATAGGGTATTCTAGGATGCATTGGCCTGGTTTACTGTTTCATGTGTTCAAGCCAAGGTCGCTTAAAATTGTCTTTGTTCTATTTTCTGTTTGATTAAATATTTCAACATGATTGAATCTGGTTATTCCTTCTCTAATCAGATTCTTTTTGTTTCCAGATAAACTACTGCTACGTATTGAAGAAGTTTGATCATGATTGTAAGAGGTCAGGTTTCCGGGTCAGCTTTGCTACACCATCACAATAAGTATACGTTTCCAATTTTTCTTAGTGTAATTTTGAATTGACATTCAAAGTTCACCGAGTTTGGGATTTTATGAGGCACAAATCAAGGGAAATAAATCAGTATTCAAACATTAACTTGGGCCCCATGTTTCAGGGTGTCGTTATTCCAATTTCAAACATGATTTTAAAGATTCAAGTCCTGTTTTGCCTGTTGGTTTCGGTTTCTGAGCAACAAGTCATGCAATTGTTTATGTTTCACTGGAAGTTACATTAATTTGATTATGTCTTGTGATATTGATCAAACCTTTTTAACATTGCATTCCTAAATATTATTATGGTTATGCAAACATATTTTGCTAGAACTAACTAAGATACAAATGTTAGGTTTCTTCTTTATAACCTAAAAAGTTTGTTTAAGAGTCCTTTGTGTGTAACGCAGCATTGCTTTTGCTTGCCTGGAAAAGAAGGGATACTTTGAAAAGGATTTATACATATATTAATGGGTTGGCTAGCTTATTGGTTTTGAATATAACATTTCGGGTTCGCTAAGCTTGGATCGATCTCTGTTGCAAGTCTAGACCTGCTTTGCAGAGCAGGTGAGAGAGAGGACTAAGCCCATTGATCTGCTTTTGGATCTAATTATACTAAGCCCATCCCATTCTCAAGGAAACTCTCATTTCTGCTGGATTTTCAAGCTTAAGATTAAATTTTGTTTGATTTCAAACAGAAACTTTGCAACAGAATATAGGCTAAATATGCAAATTGCCCTCTAAATTTTGGTAAAAAAATGCAATTTAAATTCTAAAATTTCATTTGATGTGATGTTTGAAAATCAGAATAATTTGGCTTTAAAAATGATATGTATCCGATCTTTAAGTAATTCGTGTCAGTAGTAATTTAGGTATTAAATTTTTTTAATTTTAAAATATTAATGGTGATATTTTAACAAATTAAATTTTAATTTTAAATTACACTTTTTACTAAACTTTAGAAATCAATTTACACTTTTAACCTTGAATTTATAAAGAAAATAACTATTGAGTGATCTTATCAGACCAACCAGTACTCTCTTTCTCTCTCGTCATGCCAAAATCGAGCAGCTTTTCTTGACTCTTTTTTGGATTAAAATTAAAAATGATGCTCAGTTAAAATAAATAAATAAAAATGATGGAACTGAGAATTGCAAATGGCAAATAAATATAATTCTTGGGTAGTCTTATACTCAGATGCATTTTAACGTCGTTTAAGGTAAAAGAAAAACAGCACAAAAGAACAAACAGTGGTTAGACTCGGTGGGTCAAATGAAAGAAAATAAAATAAAAAAAAACATAATTTATTATATTTCTTCCCAGTCAATTGTGGTAAGAGTAAGACCAAGGCAAGGCCAATTTCCGCCATTTTTATTCGAATGTGGGCCCGAGTTGGGCCAATAAGGAAGTGTGGAAGGTGATAGGCCACTGAAGAAAAAGCTGCATTTACGCCGTCAATTAAAATGTCTAGTAAGAGGAAGCCAGCTCTTCCACACTCTACCAAGTCAACAAGAATTACTCATTTTGAATGGACTATTATTCATAAATTTAGTTTTTCTTATTGACTGCTGAATCCCAGCTACAGTAAGTCTTATATATATATTTAAAAAATAAATAAATTTAGTTTTTCTTATTGCATTTTAATATTTTATGTATAATTATATTATAAATTTACTTGATGTTTTGATGTATGAACTAAATTGGCAATATACTAGTATTGATGTGGCCATTTTTTGTTATCTTCGTCTAAGTGGGTTTAGAAAGAGATTCTTACGTGCTTAAACCCATAATTAAACCTAATTACTTGTGGAAACAAATTAAAACCAAACACCGGTAACAATTACGTTATAATTGATTATGGTTGACAAATGTCCATCAAGATTACCAAAATCTTTAAATACCTCGGTATATGGTATTCTATCAGTTCTCTTTTATGTGTCATTTTTAAGTAAAATTAAAATTTTATTTATTTGTCAGTTTTAGATTTTTAAAATAATTTAATTTATTTTTACAATTTATTTTTTTTAATAAAGTTATAACTAATTAAATTTAATAATTTAATTTTAATCACGTAATTTAATATTAAATTTAAATCTATTTATTATTTATTAATATTAGTAAAAATTATAAAAATAAAAGATAAAAATAATAAAAAGAATATAATTTTTCACTCTTTATTTTATCTCTTTTCATTTAATAATACTTAATTGAATTATAGGTGATAACAGTTCGGAAATTACCGGACTATTACCGGGATTGCTTCACCTGACTACTATTGCTGAGATTCCTGAAAAACAGAAAGGTTTCAATGGAGGATTCTTCGACTATCAAGTCAGTAAATTGAAAAAAAGGATGATCTTAGTAAAACGAAATGGCTTAGAGAGAGGAATACCTGATGATCTGAGCATTCATAGAGATGAGTGTCTTGTCCTAGTTGAGAATCCTGATAGCCATGGGAGTCATGCCGGAGAAGAATTCTCATCCAAATAGAAAATTTCTTTTAAATGGGAAATTTCACCAGAACAAAAAATTGAACTATAGTCCAGATCCTTATAGGATAAATGGAATGACGTCGTTATCATAGTACTGACTCGAAGTGGCCTGAACAATCGTAACTATGGGCCAGGCCTATGAGCCCAGTCCGATTATCAATAGGCAATATTTTGAAACTCAATTTGACTCAATGGTCGAACCGATGACTACGACTTGGTAAGAAAACTGGATTGATCTAACATAAAACTCAAAAAATGAAAAATTTTGAATTGGATCGAACTTGGGTTGGATTGGATCGGATTGAGTCAATCACAAAACTGTGCATTTTGTATCAAAACTAAAATTGCCTTTTCTTCTCTCTGCCTTCATTCTCTCCTCTCTTCACGTAGACGACATCTCATTCTCTCCTATCTTCACGCAGTCTCTCCATCTCTTACTATCACCGTCACCGGTTACAGTCTCCAATCGACAAACAACCAGAGCTAAATCCAAATAAGTCTCACACAGATCTGAATTTTTTTTTTTGCTTTTCATTTGTGAATGTTGCTCCTATTTTCATTTTTGTTGGAAGGCTTATGAATGTTGCTCCTATTCAGATCTAAACAGATCTGAACTTTTCGTTTGTGTTGTGAATGTTGCTCCTATTTTCATCTAAGAAAATCCAGATTTACTGATAGAAATTAGATAAAAGTATGATTGGATGATATGATCAACTATTTCCATTCGCTACAAGTCCGACCGTTCGGTTATTTGGGATCTTTCTTTTGATTTTGATTGATCTGTTTGGGACATTATTAGTTGGTAATTCTAGGAATACTATGAATATTTAAAGCCAAATAAAATTGATAATTTGAAAAATTATCATTGTTGAATTTTTTTTTTTATAAAATGATTAGTTATTGTCAATTAGTAGTGAATTTAAAATATAATTACATAGACAAGTTGTTATTATTATCATGGTTTTCATATCCAAAATATACTTTATATAGACAATAATAAGAAAAATAAAGAATAAGGGAGATTGAGAAATAGGTTAGTTGTTCTTAATCCATAAAATTATATTTATATTTTATATTTTGTCTCAAAATAATGTTATCATTGCTTAAAATTATTAGGTTAAATTCTAAAAAAGCATATGTTCCAATTGATTATGAATCAATTGAGAAAACCAAATTTTGGATTGTGTAGAAGGAATGAGAAGAAAGAGAGCTTGACATTGATGAACTTGAGAGGATGGTTGTAGAAGAACATCCAAAAGATGACGTAGATTCAAGTGTGCAAGGTTTGTTTATTTTTATATAATATGAATTTAATTTAAAATATTGAAAATTGTGTGTAATTATATTTAATTATATTTTTATTTTTAAAATTTTAGATGTTATGGGGCATGATTTAATTGAATCTGATCAAGGAGTAGAAGGAGAAGGAGATGATGGAATTCAAGATCAAGATGAAGATTGATTATTATTGATGTTTGTTCAGCATGTTAAATAGGCTTATTTGAATGTTTGTTTTTAATATTATGTGGATTTATTTGAATATTTATTACTTAAAATAATTTATTTAATTTTTATATTTACAAAATTTGTTGGATTTAAAATTAATATTTTTATATTGATATTTGGTAATTAATAGGTTTTTGAATGTATTTTATACTGCATGTTTAATATTTTGTAAATAATTATATTTAAAAATAATAATAATAATTTCGAATCGATCCGGTCGAATCAATTGATCCATAACTCAGTTGGAAAGTCGAGTTGACTTCTAGACCGAGTTTTAAAACATTGTCAATAGGAGAATTCACCCATGTAAACTCCAAGGACACTCTTGTGGTGTTTTCAGGCATCAGAGGTCCATTTTTGACTAATGGTGCCCCATTGGGTAACTTCCCGATCCTGCACACCCTTACTTTTGATAATCCAATACTCTTCAACTATATAAATTTAATTAAAATTTGAAATCCAATTATGAGGTAATACGATTCAAATGAAATTAATTAGAATTAACATATTGCAAAGTCTTGAAAAAAAAAAGACTTGTTTAATGCAAAGTTTGATGGAGTCCAAACAATGGAACCATGATAAGTAGGTTTTGTTGTTAAGATGCCAAAAATAATCTAATTGATCAATTCAAAGAATAAAAAATATTGAGATTTAGATTCAAGAGAATTGAATTTTTCTATTCTCTCTTCCTAATTCTTTTTATAAAAAAGAAAATATCGAATTTAAGATAACTGAAACGAATTACAGATTGAGGTTATTGGTTTATATTAAATTGAGGAGGACAGTATGATACCTCAAAGGTGATAATGTGAAGGTTTCAATGTTAACTCACTAACAAACAAAAGCTAAGTGAAATTTGAGTTTTTTTTAAATATATATATATATATATATATATATATATAAAGTATACATAAAATTATAAAATTTTAAAGTATATAAAATTAATTAAATTACTATAATATATCATTTATTCAACAAAAAAAGTGAATGATAATAATATGCCACGGGTAATTTAGTTTTTAGCTAAAAACTCAATTCATTTATTATCTATAGGAAAATTGTTGAACCATCTTTTACACGAGAAGGACACCTTACATTATAGAAGGACGAAAATTTTCATTAAAAAAGATAACAAACTCTATATTAGAAAGATAAATTTGCATAACAAAAATTTTTAATTGTATTTAATATTAGTTAAATGGATCAGATTTATAAAAATACAAATAAGATCTATACAAACATAAAAAATAAATTTCAAATATGAATTTATTGAAATAAAAACACAAAAAATCCAATAATTTGTGTTTGTCAACTTGGTTTTTATATGAAATTAATAAAACATAAGGAAATTAAGATAAATATTTATGCTTTGCATCTTAAAAAAATTACTTTCATAAATCAATTGGGTTATTTTCGAGTCTTTGTCTATTAACTATTTTTCTTTTTTAATAAAACAAAGAATAAAATTGAGACCCTCAAATTCAACCTGAGATTTAATTAATTAGGCAAATTGGTATTGTTTTATCTTAGTTAATTGAGTGTCATTATCAGAGATGAGACCCATGAGATTCAAACGAATACAATTTATATTATTGGGGAGTGAAAATTGCTGGTAACTTGTCACCCTAGCTGGCTTTGCTGACAAAAATAAATAAATAAAATAAGGGAGACAAAAAAATACCTTTCAAAATTATAATAATATATTTTCCATAATAATATTCCTTGTGCTTGTTTCAAGTTATTGACCTTGTTTGAAGAGCCTAGATTTATCTAGATATTTCAAAAATATTAATATCAAACAAAATAATAATAAACGTAATATTTCTCTTTCGATTCCCAAATAGGTAAAGATTAGGAAGGAAACACATCAATTAATTATTGGCAATCCCTTTTGCTTAATCAAATTAACATAATACTTTTTGGAATCCTTTTTGGAATTATATCTGCACAGATACTTAGATTTAGAAATCTGAGCTTAATTTTCTAATTAGATCAAATATATTTTTTTTAAATCGATTTCCTGTTGACAATATGAATCCACTCTAACTAAAAAATTGAATTTTAACTAAAATATAATTCGCATCTCTATAAAAAAATATTATATTTCAAGTATTTGTCTCTTAGCCAATTTACTCATAAAATTGTTTTTTAAACATTTTACTAAATTAACCATCAAAATTTTATCTCGTCGAAAATTCTGTTGAAATTTATTATTTTCAGATATTTATACTACTTTTAAATAATATTATATGTAAATTCTATCCAGAATACAATTCGATAACCGAACTTTTACCAAAAAATAAAATTGAATTTGATATATATATATATATGCAAGGAGGAAAAGGGCAGACATCCTCATTCTCAAAGGATTTCAGATCCGCAATAGTAGGTTTCACGTATTCTCATGCATAATATAAAAATATTATATATTTTTTTATGTAATATTGTTTTTGAAATTGAAATTATAAATAAATAGAAAAAGAAAAACAGTGGTCCTGCTAAATTGTTAATAGTTGACTTCACAGGCTGGGTGGTGCCCTGTGGATGCCAAATCTCTCATACATCACTCGTATCCTTTTTAAATAATAGTAATTAATTCTATAAAATGAGAATCAATTTATGCATATTTTATATATAGTTCACATATATATCTGCATAAATCTAGTCCAAATAAATAAATAAATAATCTATAATCAACTTTTAATTAAGCAAAACCACTGCTAATTAAGTAATTAATTAGCATATACTTCACCAATTCGATATGCTTACAATATATGCATACACGTTTATTTGTTAGTTAATTATCTCATTATATTGGATAATTTGCACAATAGATCCTTTAATTTTATGTTTTATAACACTAAAATCGTTTAACTTTAAATAAATTTTGAATTTATTACCCCATGATATTATACCGTTTGATCTAATTTAATTAACATTTTTTAATTTTCATATATTTGAAATTAAAATTACAATTATATGTACTCAATTCGTTTTCTTTTAAATATCATTTTTAAGTAAAATATAAATTCTATTTATCTGTAATTTTTAAACTTTCGATGTAATTTAATTTATTTTTTCAATTTATTTTTCTTTCCTAATAAAATTAGAACCAATTAAATTTAATAATTTAGTATTAATCATGCAATATAATACTATATTTAAGTTTATTTATTATTTTTTAATCTTTGTGAAAATAATAAAAGTGACAGATAAAAAAGAACCGATTGAATAATTATTAGTGACGTTATACGGTGTGTTGCCTTAATTATTTAATATTAATATTTGAATAAATATTTAAATCTGATTTAAATGAAAAATTGTATTAATTGCGACTAATCTATTTATGAAACTTTTATTGTATATTTTACTATACTTTTGTAATTAAAAATCAACCCAAACATGAGTTAATTCAATTATCCTTGTAATTTGTAATTAAAATTTTAATTATGATTTTCTGATTGTAATGAACTTGTTTCTGTCGGCTAGAGAGATCAATTTCAACTTATATAAATTTAGATAAATTAATAATTACATAATAGTGACACAATAAGATAGGAAGCAAAGAAATAAAATAAATTAAATTGAAACAGGTTTGCAGGCAGATTGGGTTGACTTGACCCGTAAGTGGAATTTCAATTAAGCTGCTTAAGTCAAATTTAATTGATTCTAATTTTTTCTTCTGTGCAATACAGAAGTATTATTATTATTATTATTATTATTATTATTATTATTATTATTATTATTATTATTATTATTATTATTATTATTATTATTATTATTATTACCTTTTCTTTTAAACTTTTTTAAATCAAATTTTAGTTTTATCATTAAATACATAAAATAGAGTGATTTTGCTTATATTATTGTATTCTTTTCAAAATAAAACATACTAAAAGTACATAGTTCATCATAAATTAACGAGATTGTTATTGCTTTAATACCTCATAGCTAAATGTGCAAAAATGGCCTTAATTTTTATCAAAAATAATAATTTTATCCCTAATATTTAGTTACATATAATTATATTTCTAAAATTATCAAAATAATGTAATTCGATTCATGAAACAACGGTATCATTAGTTTGACATAATTTCATTAAAATATTAAAATATATTTATGTCAACGGTCAAAATGGTCAAACTAATAATCTCGTTATTTTGGATTTAAAATTATATTATTTTGATAAATTTAGGAATAATATTACACGTAACTAACATTAGATGTAAAATTATTATTTTTTGATAAACATTAAAGTTATTTTTGCACAATAAGCGTTATATATATTACCTTAAATTATAGGATAAGTTATTAAGTCATTTATACAGATTAACATGTAAAATTATATTTTATTAGAATATATAATTATGAAGTCAGTCATGAATTAATTTCAAAGGTAGTTGATTGACTTGAGTTATTGAGCTAGGCAGTTGTCTATCTATCAAGCAACCAATTTTGTCAAAAAAGTTCAATAGAAATTATTAAATGACTTATGTAATGTGAACCACAAAAAAAAAATAAATAAAAAGAATTACTTTAGAGACATTAATTCTTTGTACCCATAATTACCACAAATTCAAATACTAACTAATAACTATAAATCTATATTACATTTACATGACTATTTCAAACAAAACCTCTTGGTCGGCCTTCAATTCTCTCAAGAACCCCGTGATATGAAAATTACCTTTTTAGCTAAATAAAAGCAGTGGAAACTTCCCACAAAAAAAAAAAGGGCAGTGGAAACTTTATGTATATTTTGTGGTTATATACCTGTCATATAAATATATATATTTTTCAATTATATCAATAATTTATAATAAATTAAAATTTTGCTTAATTTTCATTTTTACATAATAAAAAAATAATATCTCAGTCTCTTATTTTTTATCCATCTTTTTTTATTTGTCCCAAAATATTGTTCGCTTCCTTTTTCTTTTAATTATGGTTAACTTATAATAAATTATTCATTATTTAATTTCGTCATTTTAATTGAAAATTAAATTTTCTCTGCTTATAATATTTATAATTTCAAAAGGTATTTAATTACACATTTTATATTTAAAATGGATATAATAGAAATTTTATAAACAAATATATTATATCTTACCCATAATAACTATATTCTCTTAAAATAAAAATGAATAAAAATTATAAAATGGTGGGAGTACATGTTTTACATAAAAAAGGTTGTATTTATTAGAATATCATATTTTTAATTCTTGTATATATTTCATATCAACAACTAATAATCGCTAGCAAATATCAATTAAATTGAAATTTTGAACTAAGCAGATCTTTTATATATAAACGTAACCAGTCCTTTATTTATTTCTTTCTTTTTGAAAAATAAATTATGGTTACGTTTTATTTTTCCCATAGTTTGATTTGGGTCAAAAGCTAACAATCCTATGCATGTGCATGTAATAAATTGACAATGAAATTGTGCCCAATTAGTAATAGAGAGGATTCACATTTCTTACATATATGTCGACACGCGCGCGCATATATATATATATATATATATATATAATTCGTGTTTGCTTAATTGGTTTATATATAGTTAATATATGCAAATTTTCCAAATGAACATTTATTAATTGTTAAATCGAATTAATCTTTAATGGACAAAAATGAATATAAATTGGCAATCTCTTATACATATTCTTTATTTGAATGCAATAACTGCTCGATCAAATTAGTTTAGTGATGCATATAGAAAACATTAATGTCAATTTGACATTTTGCTTTTAAGATAATTAAATATTTATATTAAAATTTGAAATTGAATATATATATATATATATAAAGAGTGAATATTAAAGTAATAAGAAAAATCAATAAAAAGAAAATATTTAAGATTTGTCTCACGATAGATTGTGTATTAGCTTATGTATATTTTCACAAACCTTATTAAAATAACAAACTTTATAGCTAATGTGCTTGTGCGCAATGTCTATGTATCGCCCAAACATAAATTAATTTCTTATTAAAATTTTACAAGGTCGAATTCCATACAAAATATCTACAAGAATCATAATAGTAACATAAATATTTTCTTCGCGAACTGTCTTTAGCAAAAAATATATTTGTTTTAATGAGAATTTTTTTTCCCTTTTAGTTATCTTATCAATAGGTTTTTCTTTTGAAAATAGTTTTGTTTTAATAATCTTTCAAAAATACATGATTATTTTAAAGAAAAATTCGAGTAAACTTAATAAAAAAATAGTAGAATATGCATTAAAAATTAATATTTTTTTTTGAATGCGCATTAAAAGTTAATCTTAATCAATAATCACCAACAGAGATAAATTCGGTATACATCAAATAATTAAAAGTGCTAAAAATTCCTATAACATTCCATCCTTTTTATTTTTTTTTAAGTGGCCCACTTTAAGGGGCTAGGACACATGCAAACATACCTAAAAGCTAAAAGCAGTCATGTTTTGTATGGTTTTAGGTGTAATTAGAGTGCGCAGAAAAGCATGGGCTACGATTAAAATATTTATTTCTCAATGAGAATTAACTAACACGTAAGAAGTACTTTATCCGTACGAAAATTAAGTAAATAATTAAAATATTTTAATTTCATAAAAAAATTAATTGATAAAAATATTATTTTATATTTTTAAAAATTTTATTTAATTTTAATTAAAAATAGAGAGTAATAAAAAATATTTAATAAGTTGTATAATAAATAAGTGTATATATGTAAATATATTTCTTAAATTTTGAGAGGATATTTGGGATGAGACAAATTAAAATAGAAAAAAATATATTTTAAAATGAGATGAAGAGAGTATTTTTTCCTATTTTAGTTTGTCCAATTCCAAATGTTAATTCTTTTTGAAATTTAATTAGAATTTAAGAGATATGTTTATATATATATTCATATTTATTATTCAACTTATTAAATATTTATCTTTTTATTAATTTTTACTTTTTACAAAAAATAAATAAAATTTTTAAAAATATAAAATAATATTTTTATTAATTACTATAATTTTTTATAAAATTGAGATATTTTAATTATTTTTTTTATTTTAATGAAAAACAGAAAAATAACTCATAATATGTTAAGGAGGGAGTAATAAATAAATAAGTTAGATAAAGATATTTATCAAAAGAGTTGGTAATTATTGTTGTTGAAATGGGAGAACAATGGGGGTGTCGTCTTCATGTAGGGACAGTGACCTTATCCGTGATTCTCGACACAAAAACAGTACCTTTCTCTATTTTCTCTTTCTTTTTTTTTTCTTTAAAATAATAATATTTTGGTTTTTCCAAAGCATTATTTTTTTCAATGAATTTCGGTATCTGATCTATTTTCTCTAAACCTATATAATCAATTAATATAAAAATCAAATATTAACGAATTCATAATTGAAAACGGCATATGATTTATGTCCGAAAAAAGAGTTGAATTTAAATACTATTTAATAATTGTTTAGTTAAGCACATTTGAAAAACGAAAAGCCGGGAAAATTATAATAAAAAAATTGACCGTCAAATCAGTAAATTTGAAAAAAAAAAATTAAGAAAATGGGATAGTTAAGAATTTAGAGCTTAGAGACATACATAGAGGTAATGTTGCTATAACAGTGTATGATGGTTAATTAATAACGTTTATCACATTGATAATTTTTAATAATAGTAACTTAATTCAAATGGAGTATTCCAATTATCAATATTATTTATATCATTTTATATGCTAATATATAAAATCTTGAATGGATACATTTAATCTTTTGTTTTTTCAATCACCTTTCGTATAAATTTGATTTATAATTCCATTTACAAAATCGAGTTTATATAAATACATAAATTTAGATGATAATGTATTTATATATAAACAAATAAATGAATTTGATCTAAACCAGCAGCCATCGGTTTCAACTTCATAAAAGTAGGAATTAATTGTTTATGATACTATATTATTAATTCATCAATTAACTCATGAATAAGTAATTCATAGATAGGAACTGGACAATAAATAATAATAAATCTGATGTAAGAAAATCATAAATTGGAATTTCGACAATAATTATAAATGTTACTCTCTTCGTTCTTTTTTATCAGTCACTTTTATTGTTTTTACTAGAATTAAAAATAATAAATAGACTTAAATTTAATATTAAATTACGTGATTAAAATTAAATTATCAAATTTAATTGATTTTGAATTTATTACAAAAAAATAAATTAAAAAAATAAATTAAATTATATTAAAAATTTAAAAATAACATATAAATATAATTTAAATTTTATTCAAAAATAATAAATAAAAAATAACGAAGAAAGTAATATGAAAAACTCATAAATGAAAATTTTGAACATAAGATTTATTATTATTATTATTATTATTATTATTATTGTTTTAAGTGGGACCGCAAATTTTGTGGGTGAGTGACAGGCTAGCAAGAGCAGTGCCAACCCTAAATTGAAGAGAGAGAGATATATAATTCTTTTACAAATTACAACCATGCACATTCTTTATTATTTCTGTCCATTTCATTCAAGCAATGCTTATTACTTTAGTAGTCACGAGCTAGCAAGCATTACCTCAATTTTCTTTTTATTTATTTATTTTTTAATTATTACTAGTAAAAATAAAAAATTATGCATAGGGATTTAAACTTTTTTAAATGTAATAAAATTATACTACTTAATCATTGAGTTACTGATCTAATTTAACTTAATTGCGCTTGTAGCTAATTAATACTCATTAAATGTTATAGTGTGGATAGCTCTGATTTCGGCTTTTTTTTTGAAAGGCTGATTTCGGCTTGGTAATAGAAGATTGTAAAGATAGTTTGAGAAGTAGACCGGGTGTGTCTGTTCTTTGGACCGGTAAAAGTTTAAAATTTTTTTAACGTAAATTAAATCTTTATTGATAATATAAAAAATATATTTGAATAGTATAAATAAATTTATAAAATTTAAAAATATATAAAATATTCGAAATTAACTCAATTATTTTTTCTGTTTCCTATTAACAAAGTTTGGGATATTTTTTAAATTATAGTTCTGCCATTAAAAGTTTGAAATGCTAATTCGTTCCTTTTTTTCAGCTTTTTTGCTATTTTTTCGTTTAATGAAGTTATTATTCTTAACTCTAAAAAAAAATTGTTATTCTTCAAAAAAATGTATATATATTACCATTCCTTCTTTTATTATTATTATTATTATTCACTGCAATCTCTTTTATATATTATTTTTGAACAAAATTTAAATTTTATTTATGTATCACTTTTTGATTTTTAATGTAATTTAATTATATTTTTCAATTCAATTTTTTTTCAATAAAATTAAAATCAATTAAATTTAATAATTTAATTTTAATTAAGCAATTTAATACTAAATTTAAATCTAATTATTATTTTTTAATCTTAGTAAAAATAATAAAAATAACAGATAAAAAAATAGAGTATTATTTCGCATTATACTCCTTAAAAACTGATTTTGATACCTAATATTAACCTAAAAATTATTAAAAGGTGCATGTTATAGTTTGTGCTTTGTAGGCCATGGCATTAATTTTCTCCATATCTTTTTCAACGTTTTGAATTTCTTCTTTGCATTTAATATTTATGTTATAGATAAGACATTTATAGGTAAATTTTTCTTTTTCCAATCAGCTCGTTGGATGGGTCGGAATTAAAGCTTATATGTACAAAATTATTGAATTTTTCTTTAACTTGGCATATAAATAAAAGTACGCTCAAATCTAGTGAATCCAATCTAAATAGTAAAAATGTAAAATCAAAATTATATATATGCTACCTGCTATTATATTTTATAATCTTGCTACCAACAAACTAAGAAAAATTTAAATTTTTTTTAAATAGAAACAGTCGTCTTTAGTTCTCTATATAATACATACACCAAATGCATCAAATGGATCCTTAATTTGTAAAAATAGTATTTTCGGTGTTTAATTTTTTTTTTAAATCACATTTAATATTTGTATTTTTAATAGTTGAAATAAATAAGTATTTATTAGAACGAGAATGCTGACTCGAAATAGCAAGTTAGAATCACGCATTATGAGCACGTAAATAAATTATTTTTGTTAAGATAAATCATATAAATTACTTGATAAAATAGTCAATGAAACGGGTATAAAATTGAATACTCTCCACTATTTTTATTTTTGTTCATCTCTTTCTTAAATTGATTTTCTTTAACTATTCTCAAAATGAATGCCTCTGTTTGTTATTGTGATTGGTGTTTTATCTGAGTTTCTTTAACTATTCTCGAAATAAATGCTTCGTGTGTGCTCAACATGCATTTGAAAAAATATTATTTTTTATAAGGTACAATTAATGGATTTTGCGTGACATATATTATTTTCGTTATTTTTTATCAATCATTTTTATTATTTTTACTAGGATTAAAAAATAATAAATGAACTTAAATTTAATATTAAATTGTGTGATTAAAACTAAATTATAAAATCTGATTGATTCTAACTTTATTGGAAAAGAAAAATAAATTAAAAAAATAAATTAAATTATATTGAAAATCTAAAAGTGATAGATAAATAAAATTTGAATTTTACTCAAAAATAACAAATAAAAAGAACGAATGGATTACTTGATTTAGCTAAATTAGTTTTTGCATGGGATATTTTGTATTTGTACGTACCCTATACTATCTAATTCTAATGAAAAGCAAATGCTGAATGCAAATATTAATTGTGAAATAAAATAAAAAAAAGCAGAATAATGTATAAAAATAAAATAAAAAACAAAATTAATTGGGAGAGAGAGATTGGAATTTTGAAATAAATGAAGTATGAAAAACTAATTAGTCATCCAAATGCATATACATCTTTTTTTCAAAATGAAATTTAATTCAACTTAATTAATTAAATTCGTTGCACTATATTTTTCCAAAATTTCTTCAATGAAAAAGACTAATTTAATTCTAGCAAAATTTGAACGAGTCTTTCACCTGTCTTTTCATTTTTCTTCCATGAACTGTCCTATCATGGCATAATATGAAAATATATCGGCGTATCACATATGCTGTATTAATGTAAATATTATTAGGCAAACCACATTTTTAATCCCTGAATTTTTGAATTTATACTATTTGACCCCTCAATTGACTTTTTTATTCTCTTAAGTTTTTAATCTAAAACTAGCCTTGAGTATATATTGGTTGAAACTAAACTTAAGAGTTGAAAAACTAAATAGAATATAAGTTGAAAGATCAAACTCAAAATTCAACACATTTTACCTTACGGCAAAAAGAGATTTTTGATTCCTCAACATTCACGTTGGTATCCATTGAAATTTCAAATTTATACGGAATCTCAAACGATCATTTTTAGTACTCATAAAGATTAAATTCAAAAATTTAAATAAATTGAATAAAATATAGTAATATTAATTTAACTAACATGGAATCTTTAAATTGTTCTCTATTATTTTGAAAGTCTTTATTTGAATGCAATATCAAATAATTTTTTTATATATAATTACATCATTACATGCTCGATCGGGACAGAGTGTAAATAAACTATCAACTGTTTAAAGTACAAATAACTCTTAATATAAACTAAAATCAATACTGAAATATTTAGTAAAATATAATACTATATAAAAATCTAAAATTTTTTGATTTGGTTAATTACTAATATTGAAAAGCTTACAAAATTTATTTAATTGATCCGTTCCTGTTATGTCAGCTTACCGTGGACATTTTAGCATTTTATATCCAAATATTGTATCGAACACTGGCATTACTAAAATCGATTTTTTATCAAAGTAAATCCCTTTTATCTTATTATTTATAAAACTCAAACTCCAAACTTTTTTTTTTTAAAATAAAAACCAAACCGCTTTAAAAACTTAAATACAAAAAGATTAATTTTGCCCCATTATATATAATATAGCCTCAATTAATGCATATGACAAATCAACCCTCAATAAATGCAAGCGAGTGATTCAACTATATATTAAAAAAACAGGAAACGCATACACACATATATATTATATATAATGGAAGATTGAGAAGGAAATCTCCATTTGTAAAGGTCTAGGGTTTTCAATTCCAAATAACAATATATTTCATCTATTTCTTTACCTCACCATCCATTTTATTCTTAAAAGAATTTCATATTCCTTACGTTTCTTCTCTCTCAATTATCTTAGGTAAGAGATTGAGAGACTTAACCATCAAAAAAAAAAAAAAAAAGGAAGAAAAATATAATTTCCAAATTCCTAATCACACACTGTTTTCTTGAAATTCTTCTCATATGTTAAAGGAATACAGCTAAGAAAGATGCAGTTAGGAAGTGATAGCTTTCATTGTAATAATTCTAAGTCAAGTTTTTCAATCAACAAACTCGGCGACGATTGTGATACTGAAGAAGAAGAAGAAGAAGAAGAAGAAGAAGAAGAAGAAGAAGAAGAAGAAGATAAATCTATTTCAGAGCTTAAAAATGGAAAAATTAGCTCAGGTAATTATAGTTCAGTTGACGAAGGGAATGGTCTGAAGAAAGAAGGAACTACTAGATCTGTCCGGCAATATATCCGGTCGAAGATGCCCCGGCTTCGGTGGACTCCCGATCTTCATCTTTGCTTTGTTCATGCTATTGAAAAATTAGGAGGCCAAGAAAGTTAGTATTTAGTTTCTTGATCAATCTTTTGTAATTTTTTTTCTTAATTTTTTTCTCATTAATTCAAATAAAATTTTCACTAATTTGTTCAGGGGCAACACCCAAGTTAGTTCTTCAAATGATGAACATAAAAGGACTGAGTATAGCTCATGTGAAAAGCCATCTTCAGGTTTAGAATTATAGCTTTAATTATCTCCTATTAATTAATTAGAGGTTAATTAATTGTTTCCGGGTTGAATTTGATTTTTCTGTTTTTTGGTCCCTTTCTTCTTGTTATAGATGTATAGGAGCAAGAAGACCGATGATACTAATCAAGGTAATTAGCGATCCCTTAATTACATATAATTTATTGTTCAAATTTATGGTAATAATTAGGGTTTCTTTTGGTTTCATTGACAGGACAAGGAATATTTTTTGAAAGAGGTGATCACAATATCTTCAACCTTAGTCCACTTCCTATGATTCAAGGTTTCCATCAAAGCCATTTTGCCACTTTAAGGTATAAAAAATTTTATTAGCTTCAAATTACTATAAAACTAACAATAATTATACTTCTAATTCTAATAATTAATCAACAAACTACTGATTTAATTGCTTTCTTCCTGAAGATATGGAGATGCTTCATGGAGAGGTCACAGCCACCAGACTTATAGTCCTTATAATGGAGGAGGAACTATAGTAAATCGAGCCAAAACCAATCAAAATTCATATGATAATTATGATCCGGTGAGTATTAATTGTAGAAAGAACCAATCTATCAATGAACTCAAATCGTTCTTGAGTTCTAACTTATTGGCAAGCAAAATTCAAGAAAGAGGAGCAGAAATTAATCAAGAACACAAGAACCCTATTCGAGAAATTCAAAAGGGGCAAAAAAGGAGGAAAAGTTTTGATTTGGATTTGAACTTGTCACTCAAAGTACCATGTAAAGATGATGATGAAGAAGAGGTTAGTGATGGACTTGTTGATAGTAATTTATCTCTTTCTTTATCTCCATCTTCAACGTCGAAGCGAATCAATGGATTAATCATAGACGATGAAGATGGAAGTAGACAGAAGCTTGCAAGAAGGGCAAGTACTCTTGATCTGACTTTTTGAATGAGACAATTCTAAGTGAGATCTTGAGGTACTTGCTTGTTCTGTAGCAATGCTATGGCTTCATATGATCATATGTCATATTTTGTATCTCAAACACAAGGTAATTAATTAATCAATCATAAGAGTTATCATTTTTATTATATTTATTATTATTGTTCTTCTTTTTAGAAATTTTCTTGCGTAAATTATAGTGCTAATTTTCTTGCATAAATTATAGTGCTATATTCATTTGAAAAAAACTTTTTACATGAAATATATTTAGCTCGTTTTGTAATGACTGCTAGCAATTCTGATCATTTTAAAAAAATAAATTTGTTAATGTGTATAAGAAAAAAAGAATTTCAAAATATTAGTTTAGAAAATTTACCTAGCGATGATATGCATGATATAAAGTAGGAGCTAGGTTTGCAATTTGGTGATAACGATGAATGTATAGTTTTAGCATTACAAAATATGCACATTGGGGTTTGGGTATTGTTTTCAGAGTTTAATTAATAGGCAATTTTTGTCTTGGAAACTCTTGCTTGATTGTTTGATTCTGAGTAGTTTAGATTTGAAAATTAGGATCTTGAAATCCTCAAATCATCATCTACATGAAAATTAATTAAATTATGAAATCTCTGCAACCATGTTCCTGAAAAAGACAAACATTTTCTTTCTTTTGTTATAATTTTCGAAATCTTGGACAAGTACCTTAAAAAGTTGTTATTTGAATTGTGTTTTGTCCCGGAATGGCCTAGCTAATATTTAAGCTTGTAGATTATATTATGTAGAAATTTCTTCGCAAAATATTTGGTTTCCGAGAAAATAACATAATCCTATTCACAAAAAGTTTAACCGAGATGTATATTGTTGTTTCCAAGAAAATATATAGTATTGAAATTCTTGAAAATAGGTGTAACTCTTTTAGTTGTTGTTGACTTGGAAATGCAACAAGAAAACTGTTTTAATTTTTTTTTAGCTCAAATTATATAGTATTTCCATTTTATAAGGTTTACAAGCAAGCAAAACGTTAAACTATATATAGCAAATACATATATTAATTATATATATCTTTCTCTCAATTCGGTTGTACCCGATTTTAAATTAGTCAATCTCGTGAGTTTAAAAAAAGTTAGGTACAATATCAAAAGGCCATATACCAATTTCATGTTCATGGGTTACCAAATATATTAGTTATCTACATAAATATATGCGTTGATTATGAAGATTAAGAGTTTAATGACATTAATTTCTCATTGGTGCAGGATTTTTTGTTTTATGGAGCATATTTGCACTGCATGCATAAATGATATGTTATTCTGAATATATATTTAAGACATAAAAAAATCTCATTTTTTTAATTATATCCATAAGAAATTGGATTCTATTCTTTGATTGTAGATGTGAAAAATGAATTAATTATTCTGTTGCAAAACTCTTACACATTTTTGTTGGGAAATTGTTCACATTCTAAGTGAAAATAAAAGCCTCATCATCATATATATGCACATGAAATTGATTAATGAAGAAAGTGACAGAAAGAAATGGAAGAAGGCAAAGCTCATGCATTTACAGGTAAAGCTAAGCTATAAAGGTAGATTGCTTGCACGTGTGCGTAATATGCAAATTATGCATTCAACTTTACACGTGGGTGTAATCCTCCGAATATATATATATATAACAACTCGAAATTACTTGTTTGGTATCGAATCCTGACTGGTGCAATAGATTGCTTCAATGATACCTGAAAATAGAAGAGTGTCGGTGAAGGTCCGACGGGGGACGTTGTGATGGTCAAATTAGTAAAGGGTGTAATGAGTATATATTTTGAATAAAATTGCTAAGAGAGTTCATACCTGATCATATCGTCTATTTATAGGTGTAAGAGTTCTGTGCTGGTTAGAAATTTCGATGATCAAAGGAATCCTATTGGGAGAAAAGTCTCACCGAAATAGGAAGTTTTTCAGAAGCTTTGCCATATAGGGAGGATCCCGATATGGACTCTAAACTCTGGGCCAGATCATGGTACTGGGCCAGAAGCCCATTTTGGTTATCATATATATATATATATATATATATAAAAGTAAGGTAAGGTAATGGTTGGTAATGACTGCTTATTAGTTTAACATTTATGAGTTCGAATTAGTTGTTAAAAAAGTTGGTAACGTTTGAACAACTCACATCGAGCTATAATCCAGCTTAGAAAGTCTCTGTTAAATATTTTAATTATCAATATATATAAAGAAATTTTATAGCTTGTAGAATCAAAATTCAATTGCATGTGTGTTGAATTTATTAAAAAATTTAGATTTTTTTGGCCATTTCAAACCTATTTAACATGACTTTTCATTTGGACTTTTGAACAGTAAAAAAGAAGTAAATGTCGGAACTTTTGATTTGGTGTTTGAAAACTATTTTCTAAAAGATTGTTACTTCATAAGACTTTTTATATCTGTAATTATTTTACGATTGAATAATATTATTATATTAAATTTGTCACTAAAACAAAGAAAATATAACATCAAATAATAAAATATCTCCTAATCTTTTTAATCAATAATTTGTTTTGATAAAAAAATTAAATAAATCGATTGTTATTTTTTTATTGGAAAAGATATTATTGCCTAATTATTTTTTTAAAATTTATGAGAAGAGGCAAATATCATGTGTAAAATACATTGACCATTTATTTTTTTTTAAAGGAACACAAGTTAAAAAATGTCAAGAAAATTAAAAAAAATTAAAGTGGGACATGGATAAAATTTTTAATTGCTTATTTATAGAGGTGGCAAAATTGATCTAAATCCAAAATTTCGTCCAAACTGGTCCAAAAAATGATCAAAGCTCAATATAATCCAAATAAATACCTAGTGGTCAACCCAAAACCAATCCATTTTATTTTTCAATCCAACCCAACTCAATTCAATACTCACTAAACAAATCCAAAAATGACCCATTTCATTATTCAATCCAAATCCGTCCAATTCACCAATTTTCACCTCTATTTATTTACATATATATAATAAATTTGAAAATTTTAAAAATTCATTAAAAAGGAAAAATGAATTTCATTATTTTTCAATAAACCACTTCTAATGACTTGAAAAAAAAAATCAAAACAACTAGAAAGTCTTTTAAAAGTTTAGTCAAGTGGCTTCGTCAAAGCCCAGCCAAATAGCCCGGAATCATATGTTCACAATCAGAGAAGACAATTCACTTGTCAAATAGCACTAGCAAATGTAAGATTAGGGATGTGGATTTTAATCATTTTTCAATTACTTAATTATTTTTTTAATAAGGAAAAGGTTCAGGAACTAATTAAATTAAATTAAATATTAAATATCCATAATTAGGTCTGGTAAAAGAAAAGGGAAAATAAAATTCTTCATTAGATAATGACCTCCATTTATTTTATATAAATACACAAAAACACACAGAAAATTTTAGGTTTTTTCCTACTCAGATGAATTAGAAAGCCCATTGCAATTTAACAAAAGGGCTTAGAGTTTGAATGGACTTATCAGCCTCATATATAATTAATTGAGTTATTGAAATTACAAATAAAAAAAAGGTGATAATAATAATGATATTGATTTCTATCAAAATACTAAATTTTGATTATCCATATATATAATTTAATTCAACATATTTAATATTGATGGTAACTTTTTAATTAATAAATTGTGTTTTTGGCTTAGTAAATGGATAAATGTAGAAAAGTAAAAGAAGAGGTGAATAAGGATCAAGATCAAGAATGAGAGAATTGGAGGAATTTGTGGCACTATTGAGGTTAGCGACAGCTTAATTGGTTAAGGTTATGGACATTGACGAGCGGATTCTCAGTACCGATGAATTCTTGGAAAGAAGAACCCAAAGTGAGTCGAGGAAGACAATGGCTACTCTTTTCACTCCCATTTCTAATATAACAAAATAAATTAACAATTCAATTTTAATAGAATATCCGTGTACAAATATTATTTTTTTAATTAAATAATGATTAATTTTATAAACGGATTCGAATATTAAGTGCTCAGAGATATAAATTTAAACTCAATTTCAATTTGATATGGATAAATAATTTAATATGTGAACGTAATCTCAATATACATATATATATGTATGTATTTCTTGCTTTAAGAAATTTTGATTGGTTGATTGTGGAGGTTTTTGTTGTGGGTGTGGTTAGGGATGAGTATGGACCGATTAACTAGTCCATTAGCAAAAAAATTAACTAGTCCATTAATATCTATTTTTTAAAATCACTAACTATTAATCAGTCCGTTACATTCGGTTAACTAGTCCATCGGTTTCAATTTTTCGGTTTGGTTAACCATTAAAATTTATAACATAAAATTATTAAAAAAAATTAGACAAAGTTCAATTTAATTTTAAATATGTAAAGTAATTTAATATAAAAATTACGAAATAAACATAATTTACTAGTCCAAATTCATGTTATATAGATTAATAGCTGATATTATAAAATATATTTGATATTTATTGAAAATTATAATATGTTTGATTTTAAGTTAAATAAAATTTTGAATAATATTAAATGTTATAACATAAACTCCAAATTATAAGAAAATGTAATTACATGCTATTAAGTAAAATATGAACACCAATATATGATAAAAAAATAATATATATAAAAGTTAATCGAATACTATATATAAATATTACTATATAATTAAAAAGAATGACATAATATAAATTTATTTTAATATAAAAAAATAATATATATAAAAGTTAATCGTATACTATATATAAATATTACTATATAATTAAAGAGAATTACATAATATAAATTAAGATATAAAAATAAAAATATAATTTAAATATATTTTAAAATATTATTTTATGTAAATTTTAGAAAGAAATACAAAAATTAAAGATATATATATATATATATATATATATATATATATATATATATATATATATATATATATATATATATATATATATATATATATATATATATATATATGTATATATATGAACCGGTTAACCATAGACTAACGGTTAACCGATACTTAAATACCTAAATCGTAAATATTAATAAAAAATATAAAAATTAAAAATCGTAATCGAATTCATCGAATCGGTTAATCATAAAAATCGATTCGGTTTCGAATCGATTTTACGGTTAATTATATTTTCAATTTTTTTTGTTCATCCCTATGTGTGGTGCTAGTAGCAGAAGTGGCAGCTATATATAGATAGCAATGGTTTCAGGCCTTTTTTCAGCTAATGGTCTCATTGGGGAGGTAGGGAGGGGATCATTTGAAGGAGAAGCTGGAATGAGGTGGGGCTGTGTTGCTGAGGTGGAGGATACAGGGCGGTGTAGGGACTGAAAACAGACCACCACCTGAGGGCCTGAGATTGCCTTGTTTGGCCACAGGAAAGTCCACGGGTTTTCATATCCTGAAGCCACTCTTCAGCTTTTGTCCTCTGTTAGCTTTGGTATTGCCTCCTTCCTTATTCTGTTTTTGCCCTGTTTCTTCTCTGTCTGTTTCTGTGCCTGTTTTGGGTTCTGATTCTGGTAATGCCATTAATGCAGTTCTTTGATCAAATGGTCCGGTCTTTATGAGCTAATATATATATATATATATATATAGTGATGTTAGTTGATTCGGCAAGGGAGTCGTGTATTTATAGCCACTCCCTCCTACATATTTTAAGAGATATTTTTTTATTTTTCTTAAAAATTAAAAAAATAATTAAAATATCTTAATTTTATAAAAAAATTATAGTAATTAATAAAAATATATTTTTATATTTTCAAGAATTTAATTTAATTTTAGTTAAAAGTAAAGAATAACAAAAAAGAGAAATATTTAATAAATTGTATAATAAATATGAATATATATGTAAATATATCTTTTAAATTTTGAAAACGACATTTGATCAATTATTATTTCCAAGATCATCCATTCTCTTTACACTAAACAATTAGTTAGAAATTCCAATAAGCTCCAAAGTAGGCAATTTATATATCTGATTATTTATTAATACTACATTATTTAACGATGCACTGTTTGAGTTTAAATTTACTACTCTTTGTAGGCCTTGAATATTCAACTATTAATGCATGAATTAGTTTCAAATTTGTAAAGTCATATTTAAACTCTTATTAGTATACATTTTCTCTATTTGCTGCTTTTTTTTAATCCATTTGTAATTTGCTAATTAAACGTGAGCTTTTCCGTATTCCTAATAAACTCTAGATTTATAAAATAAAAATAAACTATTTATTGGAGAATTAACAAAAGTTTGACATTTTGGAATTTCAAATTAACGTCAATTAGAAAATAAGTTAGAATTATTTAAAATCTAATTACACTATTGGGATTAAAAAAACAAATTTTAGCAATAAAACAAGTGCTTCTAAAATAATTTCATATTAAATCAAATAATAATAATAATAATAATAATAATAATAATAATAATAATAATAATAATTAGATCAAAGTATAATAATAATAATAATAATAATAATAATAATAATAATGATGATGAGGAGGAGGAGGAGGATTTGATGGATTAAAAGTAGTTGAATATACAATACAAAATTTAAGGACCAAAAAAGTTAAAATGTCATTTAAGTGGATGGAAGTGGTAAAATGTCTTAAGTAAGAATTTACTATATTAAAAAATGGTGGGGCCAGCATGTCAAAGCATTCATTAAAAAAAATTGTGATTAATTTTTTAGATATTTTATAATTAACTTGTTATTTCGGAAAATTTTTTTAAATTATATATTTTTATAAAAAATTTGTAAATATGGTATTTGTCAAAAAATATTTAGATATGTTGGAATTTTTTTATAAAGATACAACACTCTGCTGCATTATAGTATCAACATAGTATGTCCGGCATGGGCTCCACAGTAGCTAAGGATGCAGCCGTCCGCTGCATTATCTATGTGGAATAGACAGTCTGTCCTTTTCACCGCTTTTCCAATGCTTCACTCCCCATTTTACTATTTTACTTTTTTACCTCCTCTTCTAGAATTTGAACCCAATTAAAACTCATGATTCTCCTTCCCATATCTTACAGTTTCTCTCCACGTTCTTTGTTGCCTCTGTTGGTTTCGTCTAATTGAAATATATGTAATTATTTTGTGGTAATAAGATGATAATTAATTATCAATCTTAATCCAAAAAATTATTTAACATAGTTCAGAAAAATAAATATTTACTTCAGAATTTGTAACACCCTTGTTATATTTTTAACAATTATTTGCTTTTATGATAATGATTAGAATTTGTAACGCCCTTATATCACTGTATTGTACGTACAGTGATCGAATGTTGACACATTAAGACAGTAACTAATGCTATAGCAAATAGTACAATAAACTTTTTTTTATCATCAATCAATATAATACCAGAACATTCAGACAACAGTAACAATAATAATTATAACTACTATGAACAGAACAATACCAACTTAAACATAAAACACATAACTATCTATATCTAAGTCAATTGCTTCGCTGGAACATACACATGTCATGTCTATATTGTTACTTTTACTTTGTATCGCTGATCTTGGTCAACTTTAGCTTGCGAACACTTTAACTTCTTACTTCCATAACCTGTACACAGTAGCAACATTACGTGCTGACCATTAAAAATGTCAAGTGGTGGATACCAATCCCAAACTTTTTACAACATTAATAATCACACATACACATACATGCATGCATACACACATGCACGCGTCCATGAGCATTTTTTAATATTAACTATTCATTTTATCATTTTAATGTGCACTATACAATTATGCACCCATGCATTCAATCGTGCAAAACTGTTCCGGTCATTCTGTACGATATAATTGTTATTTTCATTTTTATACTTATCTTTCAGTCACAAATAATCACTTTAATAATATTAACGGATCTTAATTATACATTTCATTTACTATTTATTATGCAATTTAAAAATTATGAATCATATTATACCTAAGTCAATTGCTTCGCGGGAGTTGGCAAGTTGGATCCCAACTAGGAAGGGGCCTACATAATTTGACAAGTCATCAAAGGCGACACATACAGGCTTGAAGACCTCTTCGAAAAAATACTCCCACACTAATGGAATGTGTCAAACCTCAAGCTATATTATCAGTAACTCGGCATATCTGCCATACTGTGCTTGTTTTTATTTTCGGCACCATCACCGTTTCAGCTGTATTTATGCAATTCAAGTAAGATCAACACTATCGCCAGGATAGTCCATTTTCAATCATAAGTTATGCGATTACCGCTGATAGAACATACACATGTAACGAATAACCGATTCAATAGAAATTATTATTTTTCTCAAGTTTATAACATTTTGGTTTACAAGCTCAGCAGTCCTGCCAATATAGCCATATGAAAACACCTAGTTCGGTGAATACTGCCTCCGTAACTCGCACTTCCAATGGATAAGCAGAACCCAAAACCTCCTACAAATTTAGAAAGGGTGCATATCAGTTGTCACTTGTAGTCCAATTGACAAAATTAATAACATTGTCAACTGTACAACAATCCTGCCTGCAAGTTTGACATCCTTACCAAGTCGCCTGATAAACAAATTCAAGCTTGGCAATCGCAAGCCCACATAACACACGACTCTCAGATCTAATACGAGATATTCAATTCAACAAACTTATTTTCTACAATCTTTTTGTTGAATGTTTTCATTCGAATATATTCGGAATAACCGTTGCAAGAAGTGTTGCATCTCAGATGATAGGCCGACCTACGAGATAGATGCCTGGGGCATCTATGTAAGAAGCTCAACTAAAGAGGTGAACTTAAACAAATGACTTAGGTATTTCACTTGAATGGTTCAGTGAAAATAAACAACATATACACACAAAGAAAACTTAAACTTAGAGAATAACAAAATAGTCCGCCCTTTTATAGATGAAAACTATTACAGAGTATCAGTCCTCATCACAATACACATCATCAAAGAAGGACATATCTAGCTCGGGGTATTTTCCCTTTACAATGGTAGAAATTTTTTTGCTAAAAGCTATACATTTTTTGGCCAACACTTCGGCCACTTTCTCTTCTCATTTGGCATTTTGCCAGTCTCGCTCTGCCTCTCTTAGCCTTAGCCGCTCCACCTCTGCTTCAAGAGCCCGGTTGGTCTCCTTTTGATGAGCTAAGGAAGCCTTCAGCTCAGTAATTTTTCTCACTGACTCTTCAACTCATTTCTCAGCATCGGTGACCTTTTGCTCGGCCTCGCCCATCTTTGACAGGAGGGCACAGTAGTTGGAGTCTGCTCGCCTCCACTTGCCCGATGAGGGTGTTCATCTTGGAGACAGTGGCACTGACTGGCGTCTAGCAAATGTACTAGATCAGCTAGTAATATAGCGAAATATAGATTAAGATCCCAAATATCGTACCAAGAAAATATGGATTGCTAAGGATAATATCTATATATGAATTAAATTAATCTGAGATTATTTTCCAAATATTTTTGATTTAAAGGCAAAAATTAAACTAAATAAATAATTAAATAAAACAAAAACTAAAATTAAATTAACATGAATTAAAAATAAAACAATGATTGAAATTCTCTTGCTAAAAGAACTATCCATCTTAACTTTCATTAAAATGACTTAATTTCAATAGGAATACTAGCGATTATGAAAAAACTAGTAATAAAGTTAGATATCTTTATTCAAGTATATCATTCTTAGTATTAAACTCATAGACAAACCTAATACTTAGCATGAAAATCTAATTTTAACTTTCTAAATATTCATTGAACTCTTTTGCAAGTAATTCAATTCCAATTTATTCTTAGTTCTTCCTCTCTTAGTATAACCAATAAAATTAATACATAATTACCTAATATTTCAGAAAATAGTCATGCATAAATATTAAAGAGTTAATCTAAGAACATGCAAATCAATGACAGTGTCTAAATCAATTTTTAGTTATTTATTCAATAAATCAATAATTAATTTTAATACAATCAAAGATAAAAATAAGTTTATAACCAATAAATAATCAACTGATATTGAAATTAAAGCTCAAAATAAAGTCATAACAATGAAAATATAAGTTTTCAAATATCCATTAGCAAAATAATAAAAATTACTTCATAAACATGTTTAAAAAAACTAAAACAAAGTTGAAAAACTAAAACAAAGTTGAAAAATTAAAATAAAGTTGAAAAGCAGAAAAACTACGTAAAAACTTAAAACTAATGAATTCTACTAGTTTATTATACTCTATGATTCTAATTGATCTTTGGTGTTATAGTCTTCTATTTATAGGCAAAATAAGTTATAGAAGCTTTCTAAACTTCTTCAATTGAAATAGGAAAAGAATCTTTCTTGAACTGAAAAATCGAAAATCTTTCGTAGCATTGGAGTTGATTTTGAACGGCCAAGCAGTTTTTTGCCTTCATGAAATGCACTACCATGCATTCTTCCCCAATGAAAGTGCACGGCCAAGCAGTTTTCAGTTCTTTTCCATGCACTGTAGTGCATGGTTTCTTCAAAGAGGATACACGGCCATGTAATGAATTATTCTTTAAAAACACAAGACCAATTAACTTAAATTCCTTTAGTGCACGGCCAAGTAAGATTAAAGCTTCCTTTATGCACGGCCAATCACACCTCTACTGGACTTCACGAATATTTTCTTGCATAAATTTCCTCTTTTCATAGTTTTAACCCAAAATTTCTTGCCTTTTTATAATTAAGTCATTTTTCTTCAATTTAACCCTGAAAAATACCAAAATTTATAATTAACTCCAAAAATATAAAATTAACCAATTAAACTCAAATTCAACCTAATTAACACAAAATTTACTTAATTAAACACCTAAAAATATACTAAAAATATCATATAAATTACCATTATCAAATACCCCATACTTAGACTTTGCTCGCACTCGAGCAAATTAGAACAATCAAACTGCTCAAAATAATGAAACTTAAATAAAGAATCATGCATTTCAAAATCAAGTTTAACAATTAACAAAAACACTTAATAAAATTTTCAACTATAATAAATTCAAACAAGACAATATGAGTTAGTTTTCTTGTGTGCGTGTAAGATCAAAATATTTTAAGCATTTTTCAAAAATTAAAATACCAATGCAAATTCATAGCCAAGTTTAGAATGAACGTACACATGAGTATACAAATGGTTTTGCGCTTGAAACTCTAGAAACACCACAGGCCTCTCCTTTAGCACTGAAATTCGAAAATCATCTCCGCTAAATAACTCAAAGACAAAACTTAGAATCACTTAGGTCTTTTAAAGATTTTAATGGGGTTAAGGAATTGATCATCAAAAAATGGATAAAAGATCAACAATAAAAAATAGCCACTCTAAGATAAAATAGACTAATAATTCTAACTTTTCATCCCATTAACTTAAGCAACAAAGAACTTAGCCAAACTTTCTCAACCCTTCATAATTCAAAGCTCTTATGTTGAGAACACATACTGAAATCATCTCCAATTCCACAATTCATACATTTTTTAGAAGTCATATCTATTTTTCCTTGTAACTACCCCACACTTAAGATTTTGCCATACTTGCTAGCTTTATTTCAATATTTCTTTTTTTCTTTTTATTTTTTCTTTATTTTTTTCTCTTTTTTTCTTTCTTTTTTTTTCATACTAGCTTTGATGTTGGCAATACAATAATAACATGAGTAATAACAAGATATCATTTTACTATTTACTTGACTTCAACAATAGCCCTTAACAATAAAATCAAAAATGTCTTATCACACCTATCAAAATACTCAATTTTCATTAATCCATTCAATCCTAGAGTGGCCAATTTTAGAAGAAAAGATAAAAACTTTTTAGGCTATATGGTAAAATAAATGAGTGTAACAAGAAAAATAAATATGACATACATTAAGCATACCTCATTAGGCTTAAAATAGCTAACAATGGATAAATATTCATAAATAATAGGAAAACAAGTTAAGATATGGCTCAATAAGAAAAATATTATCTAGATCACTTTCTAGCTTGTTTTGAGTTGCTTTTATGCTTTAAAGGGTGAAGAGGAAGGTTCTAGTGTTCTAAAATTCATCACTTAACTATTTTAATACATTATTTTTCTTTAAGTTCAAAAACTGGTCTTAAGTGCTCAAAAAGATATAAACTAACAAATATAAGTCTAATTGAATGTTAAACAAGCTAAAAATTCATTAAACAACATGCTTGTTCTAATGCTAAACAAGAATTTTAAACATAGTACATTCTAAATTCAAGTTCAATATGTTTAAAATTTGAGAAAAAAACTGAGACAAACTAAGCTAAATATACAATAAATGATAAATAAATTAAACCTACTTAACTAACATGCAAACTAAAAACCAAACTAAACAACTAAAGCAAAAACAAAATGACTAAAATAAAATAATTTACGAGTTAAGACAATGAGCAAGGTAAGAGAACTCTCTTGATTGAATTGATTGAAAATCTAGCTCAGCTGAGCTCTTTGGCTGGTGTCTAACATTGTCTAGCAAGTATACTAGATCGGCTAGTAATACATGAAAATATATATTAAGACCCCAAATATTGTATCTAAGGGAACATGGATTGCTAAGGATAATATCTATGTATGAATTAAATTAATCCGAGATTGTTTCCCAAATATTTTTGATTTAAAGGCAAAAATTAAACTAAATAAATAATTAAACAAAACAAAAACTAAAATTAAATTAACATGAATTAAAAATAAAATAATGATTGAAAATCTCTTGCTAAAGGAACTATCTATCTTAACTTTTATTGGAATGACTAAATTTCAATAGGAATACCAGTAATTATGAAAAAACTAATAATAAAGCCAGATATTTTTATTCAAGTATATCATGCTTAGTATTAAACTCATAGACAAACCTAATACTTAGCATGAAAATCTAATTTTAACTTCCTAAATATTCATTGAATTCTTTTGCAAGTAATTCAATTCAAATTTATTCTTTGTTCTTTCCCTTTTAGTATTAACCAATAAAATTAATACATAATTACCTCATATTTCAGAAAATAGATGCATGAACATTAAAGAGTTAATATAAGAATATGCAAATCAATGACAGTACCTAAATCAATTTTTAGTTATTCATTCAATAAACCAACAATTAATCTTAACACAATCAAAGATAAGAATAAGTTTAAAACCAAGAAATAATCAACTGATATTGAAATTAAAGCTTAAAATAAAGTCATAACAATGAAAACATAAGTTTTTAAATATCCATTAGCAAAATAATAAAAATTACTTCATAAACATGTTTAAAAAAAACTAAAACAAAGTTGAAAAACCAAAACAAAGTTGAAAAGCAGAAAAACTAGAAAGACTACGTAAAAACTTAAAACTAATAAATTTTACTAGTTCATTCTACTCTATGATTCTAATTGGTCTTTGGTGTTAGAGTCTTCTATTTATAGGAAAAATAAGTTGTAGAAACTTTCTAAACTTCCTCAATTGGAATAGGAAAATAATCCTTCTTGAATTGAAAAATCGGAAATCCTTCGTAGCATTGGAGTTGATTTTTCATGGCCAAGCAGATTTTTGCCTTCATAAAATGCACTGCCGTGCATTCTTCCCCAAAGGAAGTGCACGGCCAAGCAGTTTTCAGTTCTTTTCCATGCACTGCAGTGCGTGGTTTCTTCAAAGAGGATACACGGCTAAGTAATGAATTATTCTTTAAAAACACACGACCAATTAACTTAAATTCCTTTAGTGCATGGTCAAGAAAGATTAAAGCTTCCTTCATGCATGGCCAAGCACGCTTCTACTAGACTCCACGAACATTTTCTTACATAAATTTCCTTTTTTTTTACAGATTTGACCCAAATCTTCTTGCCTTTTTGCAATTAAGTCATTTTTCTTCAATTTAACCCTGAAAAATACCAAAATTTATAATTAACTCCAAAAATATAAAATTAACCAATTAAACTCAAATTCAACCTAATTAACACAAAATTTACTTAATTAAACACCTAAAAATATCATATAAATCACCATTATCAGGCACCTACCAGTAGGGAGCCCTACCGCAACAGAGATAAAAGAGGCAAATGTCAAACGAGCACAACGTCCATAGAAAATACAATGAAATGAGACAATATTGCTTACCTTTGTATGATGCCTTTTCACACGAGCGGACAGTTTCTTGCAGTTTAGGGCAACCAGGGGAGCTACTTCCTTCGGTACACAAGACACCATATGCGCAAAGGAGTTAAAATTGTAATTTTATATGGAGTATTCACTCCCCTTCCCCCCTCCCAAATTTGCAGACCTCAGCAACTAAGGTCTGGAGATCCTTCCCATCCTTTTCCCTGGACCCCGTCGCTTCAGCTGAAGATCTGAGACCTATATCCATAACTCGAACGCTAGCCACGTGGGTCATGATCGAGTCATCTGGTATCTTCACCATGATGGGAGCTTATCTTTCTTCGACAGGAGGAGCCAGGATTGCCTCAAGTGTGGAGGGGAGGCATGCTAGTAGCAGGTTCAGCTGTCTTCGATCTTTTAGCACTCATGATTTCGGTAGCTCGGTTCCCTCTCTTTATGACTATAAAAAAGAAACAAATTATAAAAAGGATATCAATATCATACAATAACAAATGAAACAAAGCTACCTCTGCTCTGGCAAAGGATGAGCTCGGAACCATAAGGGTTGAGTGGGTTCTTCAGGTTCCATTTTTCCTGAGCAAGCTCTCTCAATCGAGTCAGAGTAAGCTCCTCTTCCTCAGTCAGCCACTAGCCATTGTCATTACGATTAGTAAACCTCCCCCATGTAGTCCGAATAGGGAAATCAGCTTATAACCACTCCATCAAAAAGTACCGATCCTTTTAGTTCTTAAATGACTCAGGATTCCTAACGAAGGCACCATAACTTGCCCAAACTTATATGTAATTATGGTCTTTGATCCCAGTGTGAATACCGACCATGTGGGTAGCTTGAAATAGCTTCAGCATCATATTGATGTCATGCTCCAAAGCCTAAATTTGAAGAGCAGAAAAAGTATGCCATGCATTGGGATGAAGTTACCCAATCAACCTATTGAAGTAGTTTAGTACCTCCACTTTGAAACCCGTCAAGGGAAGATGAACATCGGCTTTCACTTGTGCCTCGTAGATAGCAATCTTTCGCTTATTGGCAAACTCAGTGTTCGCCCGCTGGGAGAAGCTGGATTTACTTACCACATATTCGAAAAAAATGTCAATTTAGTGAGCAAGGTGTCAAACTCATCCTCTCTCACCTTACAGATGACACTGCCCATCTTGGGCAGACGATGAAGAACGTTTCTGGATATGGGTGCAGCAACGGACTGATCGAATTGGAAAGGTTGTGGGAAGCTGAAGCCCCACTAACATTAGGGTTGTCACCTTTCCTCATTCTCTCGCTCGAATCCTCAATAAAACTCATGGCTCCTAAGGTAAAAAAGGAAATGAAAATAAAAAGAGAAAGAAAGGGAATGTGGAACGAACCTTTTATGAAAGAATATCTTGGCAGGAAGACTGGAAGGACAAGAGAACCTCATGCCCAAGCTTTTGCTTCACAGATTGCGTTCAAGGAAATTGAGAGTACTAGGAAAGGGAAAAAAAAAGAAACTAAACGAAAAGGCATTCTCAACGAAGGGGAAGCTTAAATAGAAATAGGGACCCATATCGACCGTACATATGGCGAAGGATCGGGCAAACAGGTTGCACCATTATGATAATGTGCGAAAACCAAAGCGATCCTAATCACGTGCGCATGACAAACCAGGATGCAATAATTTTTCCTATTAAATATATTTGCGCAAGCATCGATGTTGGCCCAATGGTTCACACATAGTTTGGGATGTGAAAAGATAAATTCCCTAAACACTAAAATCGAGCATAGAACGGTCGCCCTGCTCGCCAATAGCTTCGCAAGCTCATCCGACATTCTGGCTAAGAGCTCTTGGCTCATTCGACCTGCTCGCCAAGAGCTTCACAAGCTCACACGGCATCCTGACGCAGACCTTCTAAAGCTCACCCGACATTCCAGACCAGAGCTCCTAGCTCATTCGGCCTGCCTGCCAATAGTTTCTTAAGCTCACCCGACATCCTGGCCATGAGCTTCTAGCTCATTCGACTTGCTTGCCAAGAGCTTCTCAAGCTCACACGACATCCTGGCCTATATCTCTTAGCTTATTCAGCCTGCCCGCCAAAAGCTCCACGACCAACTAAAAAGGCTCTTTAGCCACAAGTTCCCATTCTATCGTGCTCAGCACCCCTAAAGGCACCCCAACTAGTTTCGGAGGGATTCCTTAAGGAGTCGGGCAACCTAGAAGAGCCAATCCGACGAATAGCTCGCCTCGTCCGGTCGGCTTTATCCCCAACATTGCAGATATAAATGTCGCTAACTAGGGGGGATTCATGATAACATGACCCAAACTATTACTTCGGTTTACATGCCTCAAATAGATATAAAACTCGTTGAGTTCTGATTTGGACACCTGGGCTGACCAATAGTTTGAGCTAACTGAACTAGGAAGTCCGTTCATAGCCTGGTCAGAAAACATAAATGCAACCACCACGATAGGGAAGCAGTTATACTCTTCCCCTACGTCTCCCTCTAGAATTGAAGAAGTGAAAATAGTGGTCAAAAGAAAGGGAACCTCCTCCTACAACCTCTTGAAAGAACGCCAACCATGCTTATAAAAGAGAAAACAGGTATGAAAGATTACTTCAATCTGATTACACAAGAAAAACACTATCATACCTTTAAGATTCTAACTACGTTCATTCCATTTGTCATCAATTATATAGCATGCCACATTAATAACCTCTCACCGGAATGATGATATGGCACAACACGTCAGCCACCACGTCACCTGTTGAAATAAACAAATAAGAAAAAAATACATGTTAACCCATTTGCCTTGACCAAAGCAGGTCTTCAACGCAAATCGGATCTTGCTAAGATGATGAGCTTCTAGGCTTATAAATCCATGCTACTCCCTTTGCCTTTCCAATGTGGGATATGAAAAGGGCGTAAAGCTTGAGAAGATCACATTTTCATGATTTTTTTTACTTTCTTAATCATTTCCATAACATTTTCATGATTTTTTTTTGCTTTAACCTCGTTAATGGACTGCAATTATATATATATATATATATATATATATATATATATATATATATATATATATATATATATATATTAAATGGTGTCATTATTAATGAAGAATCAAACTAATAATATATGAATGTGGAAAATTGTACATACGGTAAGGTTTTTAAGAAGCCAGTGAGTAATATCCCTATCCTTGTAAGTTCTTGGATGCCATTTTCTTGGAGACCAGTCCACATATGTTATGGACCATTTAGAAATGCCGGTGGGATCGATCATCTTAATTAATTATAAACACACAAATACATAATTAATAATCTTATTTACCTACTGAATATTAATAATAAAATGCATATAAATGTTAATTTTACTGACATTAAAGAAGGTTGGCAAGTAATGCTCATCGGCGTAGCAATTGCGCCCATCCATATTTGGCTGAGGATAAATTTTTAAACATTTTCAATCCATAAATATAAATATATAAAGAGAGAGAGAGAGAAACGCATTCTACCTTGCAATATTGATTAAACTTTGAGAAATACAGCGACTCTGATATAATGATAAGGGCATCCTGCCTTTTCATGGAGAACCACTAAAACATGCATATCCAAATTATTCTTATTAAGTAGTGATTTAAATAGCTAATTAACATGCCAGAAAAAATAAAAAGAATTACATGTACCTGAGAAACCCTTTCGAAAATCTTTCTTTTCAACTTCAGGGAACATGCGTTCTAAATATCTCGCACATCCATCGGGACCATTGTCTTCGAAACTATGAATTAATTAGGAAAACAAATATAAGATCAATTGTAGTTTGAAATGGTTGAATAGTTTGAATATGATTTGATTTCTTACCATTCGATGTAGCTAAGATTTGTGAGCATCAAATAATTATATACATACTCAAAGTCACGCAATGGTACACGGCTGAGAAAATAAATAAATAAATTTCCATCATGATTACAAATCAAATAAAAAGAATTAAAATAATTAATATATAATAAACACAATGAATATATCGATCGCACCTATCAGAAAGCAAGACAAAATGTTCATTGTCGGGATCTGAAATTGCATATGCCAAGAGTCTCCTCATCACATACACATCTCCTTAAGCTTTTCCCTCTTTGGAACTTCATTCGGGCCCGACCCATAATCATAAATATTTGTGTTGTGACATGTCATCATTTCTGCAATAGATTGCTGATGTGGCATGCCATATCATCATTCCGATCAGGATCATCATTGGAAACCGATGAGTACGATTTTTATGCAAATCGGTACTAAGTTTGAATATAAATTTTATGCAAATCGGTACTAAATTCAGTGACACTTCTAATATAAAAAATAAATTATTTACTTTTGGGTAATAAGACCTAATTTCAGTGACACTTTCGATATAAAAAATAAATCATTTACTTCTGGATAATAAGACATAAGTTCAGTGACAATGGGTAAAATTGATCCTCTTAAAATGAATTTCATTTCATTGACAACATGTAACTTGTTGGCACTAAATTGGTCTAATTTGCAAATTAAACATCATGAGATTGACTTCTCAGCTATCATCTTATCCATTTTTTTATCGAATCAAATACATAAAATCTAATTTTATTACTGAAATGTCTCAGCAACTAATAATTCTAAAAACACAATCTTTTTCAGTATTTAATTTCATTAACATTAGTATCAACCATGAAACCATTTAATAGTTTAATTAATTCCTGAGAAAATCGAAATTAATCTATTAATAAAGATGAATTAGCAAGTGTAGTAGAATTCAGCAAGTTCTTCCACGGAACCCAACTAAGAGCTACCACTTTCAAGCATCCATAACAAATGTTCAAACGAAACAACTTCACAAGAAACAACTATTTCTTCCTCTATGAGGAAATACCATAATTAATTAATAAGTGTTACATAATTTTAACAAATCTCTCTTATTTTCCTCTGAAACATTCTATCAATCATAAAAATGGAAATTTTACAAAATCTGAATGTCGATCATTGCCACTCTCAACATTTTATTGAAATTTTACAAAATCTGAATGTCAATTATTGCCACACTCATTTGAGTCACTTCCAAATTACCAACAGAGATAATTCGAAGGCTCCCCCCGCATATCTCAATAAGCTTTTCCTTGTTTTGACCTTCATTCGGGCCCGACCCATTATCAGTTAGAATACAGACCACCGCATCTTAATGCAATACCAAATACTTTTTTCTTTTTCTTTCTTTCTTAAATTGTCATTATTTGATATATAATTATATATTTAAAAATATATTTACTTCCCAATACTGCCTTTGTTTGATTTGTTCTTTTCATATATTCTTTCAATAATTCTGGATATAACAATTTTTCTTTTAACTAAGGAATATATAACTATTTCCAAATTGGCAATGCAAAGGCATATACACTAGATTGTCATATTATATCTCCAGAATAAAACACAATGAATTTTCTGCCCCATCAAATCAAATTATATTAAATGATGACTATTAAATCGATCATTCAACAGGTAATATGACTCAAACGGTGAAATTGGAATCCCATGCACGTGACTGCTTATTCATCGACCTTTTGCTTGAGCAGGAATTGGGTGTGCTTGGCCTAGCAGCATTTCTGTAGAAGTTATGAAGGTTTATTAGTTTATTACACTAAAACAGTTAGCTGTTTTAGTGTAAAACTCGAGTTTTCTGTTTTTACACTAAAACAGCTAGCTGTTTTAGTGTAAAACTTGAGTTCTCTGTTTTTACACTAAAACAGCTAGCTGTTTTAGTGTAAAACGAGTTTTCTGTTACTTACACTAAAATAGCTTGCTGTTTTAGTGTAGAATAATTAGTTAGCTTTTTTAGTTTGTTTTGTACATAGTTTAGTTAACTACTTACTAGAGTTAAATGGCAGTTTTCCTTAAGTTAATTAACTCTAGTTAGTTTTTCTTAGTTTTTTTCACTTGTATATAAATCTTGTTATGTGTGTATGAAGAAATATAGAGAAATACAATTTTCTTCTCCTCTTTTCTTGATAATTTAACATGGTATCAGAGCAAGATCAAGATCTTTCTTGACGTTCTTCAAATCTTTTCTGTTTACAGATTTTAACTCGAGAAACTTTGGTTGAGCATTCTCCTGAAGGTTTTCTTCTTCTGTTTATCTCTATTTTCAGAGTGGTTTTTTGAAATCAGATTGTTTCTCATTTTACTTGAATTTCCTGTTTTTTTACTTGAGTTACTTGTTTACGATGATGACTACTCAGATCCAAACTTCTGGTTCTGATAATCTTGGATCATCTTTGGTCTCTGTACCTCTTACTGGAACAAACTACAGAACCTGGTGTAAATCCATGAAGTTAGCTTTAGCTGCGAAGCGAAGATTAGGGTTTGTTACTGGAAAAACTCCTCAACCTTCAGAAAACTCAGATGATTTTGAGGATTGGTGTGGCAATAATGCACTTGTCATCTCTTGGATTCTTAACTCTTTATCGAAAGATTTATATGATTCTTTCATTTATGTTACTACTGCGAAGGAACTTTGGGATAATTTGGAGAAAAGGTTTGGTGAATCTAATGGACCAATGCGGTACCAGATTAAAAGAGAGTTGAATGCTACTACTCAAGGAAATAGTTCTGTCTCTGCTTATTTTACTAAGCTTAGCAGATTATGGGATGAATTGTATTGCATTGTGCCTCTTCCTCAGTGTAGTTGTGGCTGTAAGTGTGGTGCATTTAAGGAATTGAATGACCTGCATGAATCTGATATGATACTTCAATTCTTGTTAGGATTGAATGAAAGTTACAATAACGTTGCAAATCAGATTTTATTGCTCGATCCATTGCCTAACATTGATAAGGTGTATTCAATGATTTCTAATGTTGAAAAGCAGTTGCAGATTAGTATGTCTGTAAATGAAAATACAGAAAATAGTGCTTTCTTTGCTGGATCCAATAAGAATTTAGGGAGTTCCAAGATATCGTCTTTCAAAAAGAAAGAAAGTGCGAAGAAGGGAGATCGTTATTGCATTCATTGTAAAACAGAAGGGCATACCAAGGAAACTTGTTTCAAGATCATAGGTTTTCCTGATTGGTATCAAGAAATGAGACAGAAAAACAAGAAGATGGGACCTAAGACAACTAGTCATAGAATCAATATGGCTAATACTCCTCTTGACGGTGAAGATAGTGATGATTCAGATCAGCAGTCCATGAGAAATTTTATACAGCAAGAGATTTCGAAGATGCTTCAAGGCAAGCAAGTTGTTCAAACTGAGTGTATCAATTTTGCACAAGATTTTGCAGGTACTATTTCTTCTGTATCTCATGCCAAGATTGGAAAAAATGATTGCTGGATTATTGACACGGGTGCTAGTAGTCATATTGGTACTACAAAACAAATGTTTAACAGTCTCAATTCTTTAAATTTACTCAATTCTGTTCAATTACCAGATGGGACTGCCAAAACTATTTCTTCCACTGGTGATATTTCTCTTGCTAGCAAACTCCTTCTTAAAAATGCTTTATTCATTCCTTCTTTTAAACACAATTTGTTGTCTGTCAGTAAACTCACTACTTTTAGTTCTTTGATTTTCACTTTTCTTCCCACCTGCCGTGTCTTACAGGACCAGAGGACTAAAGTCATTCTTGGCATTGGCAAACTCAAGGGCAATCTTTATGTTCTTGAGCATGATTCGTTTTCTCCAGATGTTATTCAAGCTTTTTTTCCTTTAATTCAGTCTGATATTGTACTTCCTAGTAGTTTATCTTTTCTTTCTCATTCTCGTAATTCTGTAAATACTGTTGTTCATAAGTCTTGGTCTCTTTGGCATCAAAGACTTGGACATCCTTCCATTCGTGTATTAAAATTTTTGCCTTCATTCAATAAAACATCTGATTTTCAGCACTCAGATATGGTTTGTGATGTCTGTGCTAAATCCAAACAAACTAGAATATCGTTTCCTGTTTTGTCTAGTCATACTTCCAGCTTATTTGAATTGGTACATCTTGATGTATGGGGGCCCTATCAAGTGGAATCTTTAACAGGAGGGAGGTATTTTCTGACCTTGGTGGAGGATTTTTGCAGGAGTACTTGGACTTTTCTTATGCAGTCTAAATCTCAGGTGCCCAAACTGCTGGATGCTTTTATTGGAATGGTTTTCACTCAGTTTGGGGTTGCTTTGAAGACCATAAGAACTGATAACGGGGGAGAGTTTGTGGGCCGATTATGTCAAGATGTTCTTCTTGCTCATGGAATCTTGCATCAAAGATCTTGTGTGTATTCTCCACAACAGAATGGGACTGTAGAGAGGAAACACAGACATATTCTTCAAGTTGCCCGGTCTTTGTTGTTTCAAGCTTCCATGCCTACTCTGTTTTGGGGTGAGGCTATATTACATGTAACTTTTTTGATCAATAGGACTCCTACTCCTATTCTTGGTTGGAAAACTCCTTATGAGTTGCTGTTTAATTCTTTGCCTGATTATGACAGCATTAAAGTGTTTGGATGTCTTTGCTATGCCACTAATGTTACTCCCCATAAAGACAAGTTTGCTGCTCGTGCATGTAAGTCTATTTTCCTAGGCTATGTTCCAGGCAAAAAGGGTTTCAAGGTATATGATCTTGATTCTCATACTGTCATGGTGTCCAGAGATGTTGTGTTTCATGAAGACTATTTTCCTTATTCCAACATTTCTTCCTTACCTGAATCGAATGAATTGCCTATACCCAATGTTACTTTACTTCCTGAATTTACAGAAATCCATGAGACTCCTGTTTGTCCATCTTCTTCTTCTACTTCCCCAGTTCGTGCCGTAAATAACAATTCAGTGGATGTTATTGCTGCTCCTCATAGAATAAGTTCCAGATCTACTCGACGGCCTAATTGGTTACAAGATTTTGTAGTCAATAATATTTTACCTATGTCCTCCCCACATATTCCTTCTACTTATCCTTTTACAAAAGTCTCTTCTTTGTCTCCCATTACAGATAATTTTTTAGCTACCATCACCATGCATCAGGAGCCTTCTTCTTATAATGCTGCCAAAGATAATCCCCACTAGATTAAAGCCATGGCTGATGAGATTGAAGCTTTAGAAAAGAATCACACTTGGGAGTTGACTTCTCTTCCTCGTGATAAGAAGCCTATTGGTTGTAAGTGGGTTTTTAAGCTTAAGCTTAAGCCTGATGGCAGTATCGACAGGTATAAGGCACGTCTAGTTGCCAAAGGTTATACTCAAGTTGCTGGTGAAGATTACACAGACAATTTTTCTCCAGTAGCTAAAGTTGTTACTGTCCGAATTTTCTTCACCATTGCTGCAGCACGGGGATGGTTTATTCAGCAGATGGATGTCAATAATGCCTTCCTTCATGGGCATTTGAATGAGGAAATTTTCATGGATCCACCACCAGGTTATTCCAAAGCTGTCCCTGGTTTGGTTTGTAAACTTAATCGCAGTCTTTATGGGTTAAAGCAGGCTTCTCGGCAGTGGAACTCTGAGTTAACTAATTTTTTAATTTCTTATGGTTTTCTTCAGAGTCCTCATGATCATTGTTTGTTCACATTTTGTCGGAGTGATGTGTTTTTAATGTTGTTAGTTTATGTTGATGATTTGCTTATAAGTGGTACTTCTTCTATGGCAATTGCTTATTTTAAGGCAGCTCTGGATAGCAAATTCTCTATCAAAGATTTGGGTGATGCTCATTATTTTCTTGGCTTAGAACTTATTCGAGATGATCGTGGCTTATTTGTTAATCAACGCAAATATGTCTTGGATTTACTTTCGGATACTGGGCTTCTTGGGTCGAAACCGAAAGTTACACCTCTCCTATCTCATGTCAAGCTGTCAGCTGATGGTGGTTCTTTACTTGCGGATCCTCATGAATATAGGCGCATCATTGGCAGATTGCTTTATCTCAGTTTCACTAGGCCGGATATTGCATATTCTGTACAGCAATTAAGTCAGTTTGTTCATCAACCTCGAGATTCTCATCTCAAGTATGCGCATCATCTTCTTAAATATTTGAAGCAATCTCCTTCTTCTGGTCTGTTTTTTCCTTCAGATAATTCCTTGAGTTTGACTGCTTTTTGTGATGCTGATTGGGCTTCCTGTGTGGATACTCGACGTTCATTAACTGGTTTTATTGTCTTTCTTGGTTCATGTCCTATTTCCTGGAAATCTAAGAAGCAAACTACTGTGTCTCATTCCTCTGCTGAAGCTGAATATCGTGCAATGGCTTCCACTGTCTGTGAATTACAACCCGTTTTGCAAGACAATAACAATTATAACAAAATAGACAACATGACAGAATAAATACAAATTAGGAATAATAATTATAATAATAAGAAAAAGAAGGTAACAATTCTTCTAAAAACAGTAATTTTCATTAAATGAACCAGAAATGAAAAAAAAAAAACACAAGAAATTTAAAAATAACCAGTGCTTTGGATCTTGTTCTCCAGCAAGATAAAAAATTATCATTCAGAATGGGGTGCCTCCTGCCGGCCAATAATTCTTTCTTGTCCGACGGTACCAAGTTTTTCCTCATGGAAGAAAGCATAAGCAGCAGCATTTCTTGTGTAAATTGCCACTACTGATAATAACAGTGCAAAATACAGGTGCACATAATTTAATTCTTGGGGGGTAAAAACCAAACAGATGGCTATAGAACAAAATAGGTTAACTGGAGCAATTTCTATTCCATTAGGAATTACTAGGCCAATGAACAATGAAAAATAGGCCATAAAAAGAAAAGTAAGTATGATTTCAGTGTCGACTTTTTGACCAAGTATTTACTGGTGCCATATGCCACAGCAACTAAAACAACTAACTCTAGAGAAGCTTTCAAAATAGGGCCCCAGGGCGAATCGTAATACTGGAATTGGAGTATTTTTTTAACCCATTTTTTGTGGGCAAAGAAAGCCACGGCCAAGCTTACTAAAGCTATTAAGCAAAGTAAGACCTGGAGTAGCTTATACAGAACAGTAAGAACAAAGGGTGCTGTACTGTAAAACTCACTTTTGGTAAACATAGTGTCGTATGTGAACCATAATACAGCAATGGCGTACAAAGCAAACAAAACTCTCAAATAGTAGTTCATATTGATAAACAAACAAGAAAAAATAAAAGAAGCAGCAGATATGGATGAGAGAAATATAAAGGAATACAAGAAAAAATAAAAGCAGCAGCAGAGATGGATGAGAGAAGAATAGGGAGAGGGCAGCATGTTATATACACACACGAGCATATAAAAACAAAAGGGAATTTGAAAAGAAAAAATGGAAAAGAAAATGTATAACAGAATGACAGTGCGCTCCGTTCAGTATAGGCAGTGTGTGTTCCCTTCAGACCCTTATTTTCCAAATGTATAATAGAATGGCAGTGCGCTCCCATTTTCATGCTTTGTTAAATGTAAACTGTGAGAGTAACAGATAACAAGTAGAACCAAAAAAAACAAGCCAATAGGAGGTGTGCCTGGACCCGAAATATTGGATATTATTTCATAACCCGAACCAACCCTAAATAATATTCGGATTCCTATCCGATCAGCCCTACTTTTTTGGATCCCGACCCACCAAACCGAATAATCCAAAATTATTTAAAAAAAAAAAGAAAATAATGAGTCCCAAATGAGAATAAACTGTTTCCTCTCCATGTGTAGAAATTGAGTTATCAGATTACCTCACGCATGGAACATCAAAGTAATTTTATACTTTTATTAATAAAATAATATGTTAAATCAAGTAAAAATCCAAACAATATAATTTATTCTCAAAAAAAGAAAAAATTTAATTCTATAATTATTTTTCTAAAACAGCAAGGTGTTTATATATATATATATATTGATTATCTTATGTTCCTTTTACTATTTTCTATTGTTGTTTTCCTAGATGATTCGATGTGGATTGCGAAGTCGTTCATATTCATTGGTGAACGATTGCATCACAGCTATGGCTGAAGGGCTCAATTCCTATATTTCTACAATCATTTTCTTGTTCTTCTGTGGGGAGATAACGGTTCTGACTATTTGTCAAGGCCTGATTATAGTGTTGATTCAGAATGGGACTCATTTTATATTGTTATGCTTAGAATGTGTAATAAGCCTGGTGCAAGTTCTCAAAAGCATGGGAGAGGCAATGTTTTGAAACTTGTTTTGACCGGGTGGTTGAACCAGTTGGACCGTGACTCGGTACGAAAATTGGTTGGTCCAACATAAAACTCAAAAAATGAAAAAACTCAAAATTGACTCGGGTTGGACAGATTTGAACCGAATTGAACCGTAAAACCGATTTGGACTTCAAAAATATTTCAGAAAAAGTAAAATATTAAAAATTAAAGAAACGGTTTACTTATTTTATTACATCTGATACTTGTGGTTGGAGAATTATAGATTTATATAATTTGATTTATTTTTCAAATTATAATTAATTAAATTTGAATTATAGATTTATATAATTTGATTTATTTTTCTTATTATAATTAATCAAATTTTAAATTTTATCCCATTCAATTAAGCTTGTAAAATGTTTTTGCATGAAATTATACACTTTTCTGTATAGTGAAGTGTTATTAATTACATTTATTCAGGTAACTTCCGGTAATTTATACATATGTTAAATAAATTTATTAGAATGTTTATTTTTGATATTATGTGGATTTATTTGAATATTTATTACCTAAGACAATTTATTTGATTTTTATATTTACATAATTTATTAGACTTAAAATTAATATTTTTTAAATTGATATTTGGTAATTAATAGATTTTTGAATATATTTTTACATACTACATGTTTAATTTTTTGCAAATAATTATATTTAAAAAATAATAAAAATTCAGAGTCGATCCAATTGAATTAATTGATTTATAACTCAGTTGGCAGACCGAGTCGATTACCTGGCCGAATTTCAAAACATTCGTGAAATCAACACAGTTTTCATCCCGGGAGTACCTTCTCAACAGTGGATTTCATTTAGTAGTGCTATAATATTTGACGAAGTGAATTGTCTTCTCTGATTGTGAGCATACGATTCCGGGCTATTTGGCTGGCCTTTGATGGAGCCATTCAACTAAACTTTTAAAAGACTTTCTACTTGTTTTGAAATTTTCCCAAGAAAAGTCATTAGAAGTGGTTTATAGAAAAATAATGAAAGACATTTTTCCTTTTTAATGAATTTTTCAAAATTCCAAATTTATCCTAATATATGTAAATAAGAAATTAAAAATTTTATCCATTTCCCATTTTAATTATTTTTTTTATTTTCTTGTCATTTTTTAACTTATTGTTTTCCTTTTAAAAAAAATAAATAAATGGTCAATATATTTTACACATGATATTTGCCTCCTCTCATAAATTTTAAATAATAATAATAATAATTAGGTAGTAATATCTTTTCCAATAAATAAATATATTGATATGATTTGTTCAGAGGTTACCAACATTTTTAACAGCTAATCCGTAACTCATAAATGTTAAAATGTTAAAGTACTATATATAGCTTGCATCATTTAATGCACTCAATTTCTTATATTTTTTTGGAGGAGTCTCTTTAAAAACATTCCATTGATCATAAAAATAGATATTTTACAAAATATGTAAAGAGTTGTTTGGGAAATTGAGTACATAATTTTTAAAGAACTTGATATGACACGTACCTACTCTCTTTTTATTTTTATTTTTTTTTAATTTTCCAAAGTAGTATTTCATTTTTCAATAATCATTTTATTTATTTTATGTCGAATTGGAATTTTTATTTGTGCAGATAATAGCACTCTTCCTGAAGAGGTCCTAGTGGTTCTGCCATTGGGCATGTTTTTTTGGTGGCTAGCTTACAGATTATTTTGGCCAGTTTGAAGAACGAAGACTTGTATATGACTTTACAAATTTCAAACTAATTCATGCATTAATAGTTGAATATTAAGGCCAACAAAATGAAGAATTTTCCATTAACTGAATGATTTGAATAAAATAATGTAGGAAGAAATGGAAAAATTAAAAACAACCTTAGAAGAAGCAAACAAGACCGGACCATTTGATCAAAGAACTGCATCAATGGCATTACCAGAATCAGCACCCAAAACAGGCACAGAAACAGAGAGAGAAGAAACGGGGCAAAAACAGTATAAGGTAGGAGGCAAAAAGCAGGCAACACCAACACCGACAGCAGAGGACAAAGCTGCAAAAAAGCAAAGGCTGAAGAGTGGCTTCAGGATACGCAAACAAGGCCATCTCAGGCCCTCAGGTGGTGGTCCAATTTGAAGATCTGTTTTCAGTCCCTACTCCGCCCCGTCTCCTCCGCGTCTGCAACACAGCCCCACCTCATTCCAGCTTCTCCTTCACATGGTCCCCTCCCTACCTCCCCAGTGAGATCATTAGCTGAAAAAAGGGCTGCAAGCCTGAAACCATTGCTCTCTATACAGCTGCCCCTTCTCCTACTAGCACCACACCGGCACACCCACAACAAAAACCTCCACGATCAGCCTCAATGAGTTTCCTAGAAATGAAAATGACAATATGCCTCAATCTCATGGTCAGAGCTCCTGCTATCCTATCACATATCAGAGACGAACACATCATTCTGTGACTGACAACAGTGCTTTTCCATGGGGATGTAATGTAAAAATCTCGGCTTTATTTATTTCCACTTTCATGATACTTAACCTAGATAAGATAAAATTGAAGTATATATGATACTCTCTCTAAATATTATAATTTTTTAATTAATTCAAATCAAATCAAATCAAATTCTGCAGAAAAGAAGAAGAGTTGCTAAATTGCTAGACTGAATCTGCTTATTGTATTAATAATCATACGAAGAAAAACACAAAATAAAAATGATTTTTGGAAAAAAAATGTTGTTTAGTTTGAGAGAAAATGCAAGAAATTTGCAGAAAAAAATTGAAGCAATTCATCAAAAATATGCATTTCGCACATATAAGATGTTATTTCAGCAATCACTCAATATCTGGATCCGTTTATAAAATTAATTATTATTTAATTAAAAAATAAAATTTATATCCCGATATTATATATAAAATTTAATTGTTAATTTATTATTTTGTTATAGTAGAAATGGGGGAGTGAAAGAAGTAGCAGTAACAGCTTTGAAGCCCTTAGGCCTTGTCTTCCTCGAAGCACTTTGGATGGTGGTAACTTGTGATTAATTAATACAATAAGCAGATATTAAATATATTGAATTAAATTAAATATATGGATTATCAAAATTTAGCATCTTGATAGAAATTGCAAATAGTAGGATTATCAAAATAGAAAAAGAAAATTATTTTAAAATCAATATCATTATTATTATCAACTATTTTTTTATTGGAATTTCAATAACTCAATCAATTATATATGAGGCCGATCAGTCCATTTGGGCAAAACTCTAAGCCCTTTTGTTAAATCGCAATGAGCTTTCTAATTCATCTAAGTGGGCAAAAAAATAAAAAAAGTTTGTGTGGTTTTGTTTATTTATAGAAAATAAATGGAGGTCATCATCTAATAAAGAATTTTATTTTTCCTTTTCTTTTACCAGACCTAATTATGGATATTTGATATTCAATTTAATTTAATTAGTTCCTGAATCTTTTCCTTATTAAAAAAATAATAAAGTAATTGAAAAATGATTAAAATCTACATCCCTATTGTTGTGGAAATTCGGATTAATTTTCACCAATAATAACAAATTTACCAAGAGCACTATTGCACAGGTGAATAAAGCGTAAATAATTGTACTCAAAATCATACACGATAAAATTCTCAGAAAAGACAGAATTTTCCTAAATAATTAAACAGCACAATATTCACTAACAATGTACCTGACAATAACTATTAAATAAATAAATAAAAAATACTAAAATTTAAAAAAATTCGATCAATTATGCCTACATCCTCAAACACTATCAAATTATATTTCACTATTTTAAAAAAATAATATAAATAAAATATTCACAAAAAAGAGAAAGAATTAACTTTAGGAAAGCTAGGCAATTTTTGGATGTTTAAACTAAATGAGAATATTTGCTTTTATAGGTAAACAAACCTTCTCCAAAATCCTAAAATCCCGATGTGGGATTTGTAACAAATCCATTGTAAAAAAAAATGTCAACAAATGTGCGTGGAGGAGCCACAAAGTCAACACCGATTTTACATTTGCTAGTGCTATTTGATAAAGGGTCTGTTTGGATGGTGGTAACTTATGGTTAATTAATATATAATATAGTATGATATAATATAATTTTAATGATACGATATTTGAAAAAAAAATATATGACAGTATGTAAAAATTAAAAAATATTAAAAATAACATATATATAAAATAAAATATATTATCAAAATTAAGCAAATTTATGATTTTTTAATCATAAATCAAAATTATAGAATATAATACCACGAAAAAAATTACACTTTCAAACATTATTTTACAGAAAATAAACATTAATAAATCAAATTATACCACCAAATAAACACAGCCAAAGTGAATTGCCTTCTGTGATTGTGAGCATGCGATTCCGGGCTATTTGGCTGGGCTTTGATGAAGCCACTTGACTAAACTTTTAAAAGGGTTTCTACTTGTTTTGAATTCTTTCTAAGAAAAGTCATTTTTACTTTTTAATGAATTTTTCAAAATTCAAAATAACTCTTATTTCCACATGTATTAAACTCTTCTATGATGCCATATAAAATTATCTCATATTTACAAAAATTAAATAAGACGTATCATATATGAGCAAAATTTTTTAAAAACATTTCGAATATGTGTATTTCAAGTTAAAACTTAAGACTATATCATATATTTTCAATTTATTTTTCTATAAAGCCATTTTTTAAGGTAGGCAAATAAATCCTGCTATTGTTAAAAAAAGTTTAAAATTAATAAAAAAAACCCTACTCTTATTCAGCTTTCATTTCCATGGAATTAAACAACAAGTAATTAAGAGCTGATACAAGTAAATAAGTAATAAAATTAAATAAACTTTGAATTTTTCAAAGAAGGAGAAAATATCATTAAATGAAAAATGTACTACAAGCTAAGCAATTGAAATTTAGATTTGTAGCGTAAAATTCTCCAAATCATAAATAAAGGAAAGATCCAAATCCATAAGTCTTCCTTCCTCAAACTGGCCAAAATAATCTGTAAGCTAGTCACCAGATGCACATCCAGAATGCCATAATCCCTCGCAGCCAGCAATACTTGTGTATTTATTTGCAGCTGCATTGTGAATAAAATAAAATAGATGGAATATGTATTCCTGACAAGTAGTTTTATGACCAGAATGGGTAATAGGCTGAAAATAAAAATCAAGTATTTTTTAAAGGATCCCATAAAATAATTGTCAGTAATTGGAATTGGAAAGTGAAAAATATCACAGACAATCCCACAAATTACAGCAAAAGTTAAATGGAAACATAGCATAGCATCCATTATGATAAACTCAATATCAGCAACATTTTCTCGTAGCGTCGCAATATACATTGCGAAAATCAAAAGTAAGTGAAAAAAAAGTACTTGTGAGCATCGGCACCAAAGATTTGAGATTTTTTTAGAACAAAACCAAAATGCACATATGAGTGGAAAATAAACTAAATTAGATAAAAACATTGAAACTAAAATAACGTAATAAAAACGGGTTAATTTCACCCATGGTCACTGAACTTAGGCCATATTACCCAAAAGTAACTGACTTATTTTTTCTAACATAAATGTCACTGAACTTAGTACCTTTTTTCATAAAAGTCATGTTCACCGGTTTCCGGCGACGATCTTGGCCGGAATGCTGACGTGGCATGCCACGTCAGCAGTCCTTTGCCGGAATGATGACGTGGCACGCCACGTCATCCGCCACGTCACGTGAAGATGCCACATCAGCCGCCATGTCACCTGTTGAAATAAACAAATGAGAAAAGGACACATGTCAACCTATTTGACTTAACCAAATCCAAATTGGGTCTTGCTAAGGTAATGGGTTTCCAAGCTTATAAACCCATACCACTCCCTTTATTTTTCCAATGTGGGATATGGGAAGCTTGAGAACATGACATTTTCATGGTTTTTCTAGCTTTTTTAACTATTGAATCCATCACATTTTCATGGTTTTTTTTGCTTTAACCATTTCTAATTCTTTCATGGGATGTGTATGTGATGGTTAAAGCCAAAAAAATCATAAAAATGTGATGGATTCAATGGTTAAAAAAGTAAGAAAAACCATGAAAAAAGAATAATCTTCTCAAACTTTATTTTTTCATGGTTTTTCTTGCTTTCTTAACCATTGAATCCATCACATTTTTATAATTTTTTTGGCTTTAACCATCACATACACATCCCATGAAAGAATTAGAAATGGTTAAAGCAAAAAAAATTATGAAAATGTGATGGATTCAATGGTTAAAAAAGCTAGAAAAACCATGAAAATATCATGTTCTCAAACTTCCCATATCCCACATTGGAAAGAGAAAGGGAGTGGCATGGGTTTATAAGGTTGGAGGCCCATTACCTTAGCAAGACCCAATTTGGATGGATGACCCAATTTGGATTTGGTTAAGGCAAATGGGTTGACATGTGTCCTTTTCTCATTTGTTTATTTCAACAGGTGACATGGCGGCTGACGTGGCATCTTCACGTGACGTGGCGGATGACGTGGCGTGCCACGCCATCATTTCGGCAAGGGTTGCTGACGTGGCGGATGACGTGGCATGCCACGCCATCATTTCGGCAAGGGTTGCTGACGTGGCGGATGACGTGGCGTGCCACGTCATCATTCCGGCAAGGGTTGCTGACGTGGCATGCCACGTCAGCATTCCGGCCAAGATCGTCGCCGGAAACTGGTGAACATGACTTTTATGAAAAAAGGTACTAAGTTCAGTGACATTTATGTTAGAAAAAATAAGTCAGTTACTTTTGGGTAATATGGCCTAAGTTCAGTGACCATGGGTGAAATTGACCCTAATAAAAACCTTACTAAATATTTTTTCTTCCGTGTCTTTGAATCTCCTTCAACACACACTTTTCTCGACAAATATACTCGCTTAATTAGGCAGAAAGAGATAATCGAAATATTCAAGTCATGAGGTTGTTCCTAATTTCATGCTTATAGGATAATTAGAAATTGTTTTTTTTAATAACATATCTATGAATTTTAAGTATTATTTTTATTTGTTTATTATTAAATTAATAGAGTTTTATATACGTTGGTTAGTCATCTAAGATTTAGGAAGATAAATTCAAAATTGCTAAACCCAATCTCAATGGTTTTCGGATTAATCTTTTTAATCCTTTTTGTTTAAAATCTTTTATTATTTATTACTTCCTTGGAGATTGTTTTTTTCATTCAGAATTTAGAATTGAAAAAAAAATTATGCACTTCTCAGAATTTTAAAAAGAAATTAATGGGTTTTTTTTTATTTTATCCTTATCTTGATATTTTAAATATATTTATATGTTTTTTGTGTTAATTAAAAAAAACAATATAATCAATTACTAATATTTAATTATTATTTTTATTTATTTATTTTTAAATTAATAGAGTTTTATATACGTTGGTTAGTCATCTAAGATTTAGGAAGATAAATTAAAAATTACTAAACTCAATCTCCATGGTTTTCGGATTAATCTTTTGAACTGTATTTGTTTAAAATCTTTTACTATATATTTATTATTACTTCCTTGGAGATTTTTTTTTTCAGAATTTAGAATTGAAAAAAAAATTAATGCACTTTTCAGAATTTTAAAAGGAAATTAATGTATTTTTTCTATTTTATCCTTATCTTAATATTTTAAATATATTTATACGTTTGTTGTTTTAATTAATAAAAAAATTCCTTAAAACAAGAAATATATATATAAATTGAGAACAAAAGATGGAGTAATTATTTAATATTAACAACATCAAGTAGAAGGACATGTAAGAGTTCGAAAAAAACATGGTCAATGGGAAAAGCACTACGTAGTCTTCAGGAGGAGGGCATTTACCTGCACAAATAAAAATTCCAATTTGACATAAAACATATGAAATGATTATTTTAAAAAGAAGAAGAAGAAATCCTTATCCTTTCATAATATGTATTTGCTTGGCATATTAAGCTCTTTCAAAAATCCATGCTTAATTCCCCAAATAGCTTTTTTCAGATTTTGTAAAACCTCCATTTTTATGATCAATAGAATATTTTAGAGAGAAATTAGAGATATTTGTTAAAACTATATATCTCTCTCTATATAACGTGGATATATTTTGAATGAAATACAACGGGGAGTTTCACAAAAATACTCAAAAAAAAAAAAAGAGCTCTCCTCAAAAATACTTTTTTTTCTTTTTTTGTTTTCCTTTTAAAATTACCTTTTCTTAAATTTTCATTTTTAAAAATACTCCCTTACCTTTTAAAATTACCTTTTCTTAAATCATGAGGCGGATACCCCATTTCTCGTCCCCGCCAACGCCCTCGATTTTATAACGAAAATTTTTTCCCCCCGTTTTCATCCCTGCATGAAGAAAATTCGGGGATTCTTCATTCCGAACTGAGCGGGTCTCCATCAGGACCGAAAAATCTCTGTTCCGTGATCATCCCTAAATAGAATATTTTAGAGAGAAAATAGAGATATTTGTTAAAAGCATATATCTCTATACATACATATAATGGGCCTAAATGGCCTTAATTAATGAGATATAAGTCCAAAGTGGATATATTTTGAATAAAATATAACGGAAAGTTTCACAAAAATACTCAAAAAAAAAAGAGCTCTCCTAAAAAATACTTCTTTTTTTATTTTTAAATTACCTTTTCTTAAAATTTCATTTTTAAAAATACTCCCTTAAAATACAACATTTAACTCAAACTTTTCCTCTCGTCTCCCTCTACAACAACAAAGAGCACTGAATTCATATATTTCCTCCATTCAATTGCAAGTGGATTTCGAAGAGGACATTATAAAAGCTGTCCAAAAACAGTCCACGAGCATTTAACAGACAAAATCATGGTAAAATAAATTATTTTTATCAGCTCATTATTAATGTGAAATTGAATAATATAATACACGTAGGGATAGAAGGATAAAGGAATTCATGCCTTGCGACAGAGGACATGTTTTTCAAAGTATCTTGCAATATACGCTCATAATTCTCAGCTTCTTTCAGTGTTTTGATGCTACTCGGACTTCTTATATAGTGGCTGAAATAGAAACATTTAATTTAATTATATAATATAATTAACATTCTCTAATTATTATTTTTTTCAGAAACAAGTGAATTCATAATTATAGATTTATTTTTATATCAAATGAAATATCAAGATTATTAATTTCATACCTTATTTGTTTCTGAAGATCTTCCAGTTCAGAGTTGCATAGCAACAATTCATTTCTGGTTTCCTGAAATTCAAATTAATTATTGATTAATAAATTTGCAATAAATAAATTTATCTAAAAAAGATACCCATTTGAACTTTACGCTAATGTTTAAATTGCCCAAAAATTTTAGCTTTCTGCAAATTCAACCCACGTCTTTTTTTTTTTTATCATAAAAAGGATTACCTTGAAAAGTCGATATCAATTTCTGGTATAATTATTATTTAACATATTGAAAGTTTTTAAATTTATACTCCTACTTCTCATTTCCCTTAGTTAAAAGAAAATTATAGAACATATTAAATCTTATTTGATAATTTATCACATTTATTATTATTTCTGTACATAAAAATAAGAGTTATACTCATTTTCTATGTAAAGCTCATCGTTTTCTCAATGAGAAAGGTAAAACCTTGATAAAATTGACTTTGACTTTAAATTCCTTTTCCTCTATTTTTTTCACCTCCAATACATTTACAAAAATATATCTTTTTAGAGTATTGAATTTCATATGAAACTAAGTATGATCAAAGCAAGCATAATTTGTATTATGAAATTTAATATACCAGTTGTTATACCGGATGGTATACCTGATATACAAAATGATATACCAAATTTTATAATATAATTAGCATTCTGAAATTTAGTATACTGGTTGGTATATCTAGTATATATACCGTTCGGCATACCAAATTTCAGAATATATTTACAATCTAAAATTTGATATACTGGACGGTATACTAGGTATAGTAGTTGACATACCAAATTCTAGAAAATAATTACATTCTGAAATTCTGTATACCTAATATACCGTTAGGTATATCAAGTTCAGAACATATTTTTATTCTGAAATTTGATATCCCGGACGATATACCGGATGGTATATCAAATTTCAGAACATGATTTTCATTCTGAAATCATTAAAAAATTGAGCATTCAAAGATTTTATATCAATAAAAACACTTGATATCTGATTTATTTTTTGAAATTAACTCAACAACTTTTTTTTATGTTAGATTAACTCAACCTCTTATTTATATATTTTCTAATAACTGATTATTACATCTCATTGTTCTTTATTTGTTACCATCCAAAGCTTCTCTCTTTTATATCATTGAAACTTATTTCTAAATTAATTTAAAATTTCTAATTATTATAATAACCGCACAACGTATACTAATTTTTTGAAAACTGAATAACATATCTAATGGGATTGATTTTTGAATTACGGTTCAACGAGTTTAACCGGTTTTATTATTATTTAAATTAAGACTTTTTTTTAGCATTTAAGGTTTTTAATATTAAAATGTAGTTTTTTTAAATTAGTGTATGCACTTCTTGAATTATTTTAGTAGCAATGAATTTATCCATATCATTTATTGAAAGTTCCATTAGTGGGAACTAAAGCAAAGACTAGAGAGACGTGATCAAGCTAGAAAAACGAGAAAAAATAAACAAAAGAAAAAATGTAGTTTTTTTAATATATTTTTTCTTTTTTTTTCTGTTTCTTTTGAAGTTATAAGTACTGATAAAAAACATATATATATATATATATATATATATATATATATATATATATATATATATATATATATATATAAAAGATCGGCACACATAGAGGAAGCACAACTGATAATTATGATTTATATGATATTTTTATTATGTTTTTAAGTATTTAATTGAGTTAATTTAGCTTTAATTTGGTTGAATTTTAGTTTAAATTTTTCCATTTGTATTTTAGGAGTTAATTTTAAGTTTTGGTATTTTTCAGGGTTAATTTATAAGGAAAAATGACTTAATTGCAAAAAAAAAGAAGATTTGGACTAAAATTGTAAAATTAAAAAAGTTATGTTAATAAATGTTCATGAAGACCTGTAATTCTTTGAGTGGTCGTGCATTGTGTTGGCTTAAGACATGAGTGGCCGTGCAACTCTCTTTAAATAAGCCATGCACGGCAGTGCATGGGGAAAGGAAGAACTGTGAGTGGCCACTCAAACCCTAATGAGGAAGAATGCACGGCAGTGCATCCTACAATGTAGTATTTTGCTTGGCCGTGCAATTAAACTCCGATGGGAAGAAGGATTTTTCAATTCAAGAAGAATTCTTTTCCTACTTTAATTTATAAAGTTTAGAAGGCTTCTACAACTTGTTTTGCCTATAAATAGACGACTCTAACACCAAAGAAAGATCGTGAAGTAGAATCAAGAGAACTAGCATAGTTCAATAGTTTTAGTTTTTTTATGTAGTTTTTCTTCTGTTTTTATTCAATATTTTTCTTTTCAACTTTGTTTTAGTTTTTAACCATGTTTATGAAGTAATTTTTCTTATTTTGCTAATGGATTCTTGAAAATTTATATTTTCATTGTTATGACTTTATTTTGAGCTTAATTTCAATATCAATTGATTATTTCTTGGTTTTAAGTATATTTTTATCTTTGATTATGTTGAGATTGATTGTTGGTTTATTGATTCAATAATTAAAAATTGGTTTAGACATAATTAATGATTTGCATGTTATAAGGTTAACTCTTTAGTGTCAATGCATGATTGTTTTCTTATTTTGATGTAATTATGTATTGAAATTATTGATTAATAATAAGAGAGGAGGAACTAAGAATAAACTGAAATTGAATTTTCTTGCAAAAGAGTTTAATGAATGTCTAGGATTTTAACTGGATCTTTATGCTAAGTATTGAGTTATTATTAACAAGAGAATTTGATGCTTAAGAAAGATATTCTTGATTCAAGGTATCAGGCTTTTATTTCATCTAGTTTGTTTCATAATCACTGGTGTTCTTATTGAAACTAAGTCATTACAATGAAAGTTAAGGCGGATAGTTTCTTTAGCAAGAGAATTTCATTTACTATTTTATTTTTAATTCATGTTAGTTTAATTTTAGTTTTTATTTTGTTTAATTATTTATTTAGTTTAATTTTTGCCTTTAAATCAAAAATATTTGGAAAACAATCTCAGATTGATTTAATTCATACATAGATATTATCTTTAGCAATCCATATTTAGGTAAGATATTTGGGATCTTAATCTATATTTTTTTCTATTACTTGCCGATCTAGTATACTTATTAGACACCGATCAAGAACTCAATTTGCAAAAGAAATGGGTTTGTGCACTATTATCTAAAAGTTGTATGCACTCCTTGAAGCACTGAATAGCACATTTAAACAGGAGACGAGGTTATAACACACGAAATAATGGGTATTGTAGTTCAGCTCCTTGTATAGTTGCTAATGATAAATCGCCTAGTGATATTTTTATGCTATAGTGATAATTTTATGCTAAGGATGGTATTGATGAATCACCTTAGTTGTGTAAAAATAGAAAAGAAAAGGAAGAGAGATTAACTAAATTCTATTAATTTTGTATGTCATCGTTACATTGTGTACAACCCTTATATAGTGTTGGCAGCACATGTTGCTTGGTGTTGACATCACATGTTAATGATAACATTAACATGTGCTTGTTACATAAATTATAGAACATGGATAACTTAGTTTTAACATGTGCTTGTTACATATAAAACATGGATAACTCATCAGTGTTGTAACCAAAAGAAAGTGAAATACATGTGATGTAACCAAAAGAATGTGCTATAACCAAAAGAATAAAAATGAATGAAAGTATTTATTCTTTAATAGCCTCCGTCATGCTGAAGGTGGAGAAGCTTGTCTCAATGAGTGTGGAAAACTTGAGCATCAATTGGCTTTGTCATGATGTCTCCTAGTTTATCGGAGGAGGAGATTAACAGAAGCTGTAACACACCTTTTTTTAGTTGATCATGAATGAAGTGATAACCTACCTCAACATGTTTAGTTCTTGCATGAAAAACTGAATTTGAGCTTAAATAGATAACTCCAACATTATCACACCATAGCGTTGTAGGAGTACGTACTGGGTGTTTAAGTTCTGCTAATAAGGTCGTAAGCCATATAATTTCAGCCGTGGTGTTTGTTAAAGCTTTATATTCACTCTTTGTAGAGGAGTGAGCCATAATTTATTATTTTTTCGAAGTCCATGAGATAAGATTGTTCCCAAGGTAAATTAAATACTCATTAGTGGACCGTCGATCTGGATAGCCAGCCTAGTCGCTATCCGAGAAGCAATGCTGCTGGTTAGTAGAGGACCTGGTAAAGTAAAGGCCGCAAGTGCTAGTGTGTCATAGGTACCACAACAAACGTTTGCAAGCCTACCAATGGACATTCGTGGCATAATGCATAAACTGTGCAAGTTTATTTATAGTGAACGCAATATCTGGCCTAGTGAGAGTTACATATAGTAGGGCCCCAATAACTTTTCTATACTGTTTAGCTGTTGTCAATGGAGTACCCATAGATTTGCTCAAATTCGGAATGGAGGCCATAGGCATAAGACACCCTTTCGAGTCACCCATTTTTGTTTTTCTTAGTAAGTCTTCAACATTCTTCGACTGAGTTAGAAGCAAGCTATTTGGCAACCTAGGAACCTTAATGCCAAGAAAATAATGAAGATAACCAAGGTCTTTTATAGGAAAAATCCTTTGCATTTGAGAAACAAACCATTTCAATTTTGTTTCCCACTTGCATGTGACAATGATGTCATCAACATAAACCAGGACATATAAAAGGATAGTACCTTGATTAAAAATGAATAATGAGTGGTCGACCGAGGAGACGCGAAACCTAAGTGACACCAAAAATTCAGAGAGGCGATGAAACCAGGCTCGTGGAGCTTGCTTAAGACCATAAAGAGATCAATGAAGTTACATACATAATCTGGACATTACGGATCAATAATTCCAGTTGGTTGTTCCATGTATAATTTTGTGTCCATAAACCCATGTAAAAAAGCATTGAAAATGTCTAGTTGTCTTATTTGCCAAGAGTGAGTAGTGGCCAATGCAATAACAATACGAATGGTAGTAAATTTGACCACAGGAGAGAATGTCTCAGCATAATCGACACCCGACCCTTGAGTATATCCTTTTGCTACCAACCGAGCATTGAAATGGTCTATACTGCCATTAGATTTCCTTTTGATGCGGTAGATCCATTTGTTACCAATGATATTTTTATTTTGAGGTCGAGGGACCAACACTCATGTGTTATTGGCAAGTAGAGCTTCTAATTCACTGTGCATAACATCTCTCCATTCATGGTATTTCTTTGCTTGAGTAATAGTTTTTGGTTTAATGGTGGGGTGATTTGTAAGGGAGGTATGGACAAAATTGGCTTGGCAACAAGTAAGAGTAGTGGGTCGAAGTATGGTGAGTACGAGTTATGGGTGAGGTCGTCGATTTGTCAAAAATTGGGTAGTTAGTAAGATCTACAAATAATTTCAAACCAGGATTTGGGTAGTCGAATTATAGTAATCATCATGATTAGATTGGCTGCTAGAAGTTTGATTGGGATTTAAGATATGTGTGTATGGATTAAGATAAGAAAGAGATGAAAAAAATTGAGTATTAGGAGATAAAGTAGAAATAGAATTCTAACTTGCTGAGGACTCTAAATGAGGTGGAGAAAGTGTAGTCACGTGCATCCAAGAAGGAGGTGGGACCTCTTCTCTTGATGATACGGTACCTGTAGAAAAAGGAAACACTTGGACATGTATTGTGGCATGTTTAGCCAAATAAATTCTACCAGTGGTAGGATCTAAACATCGATCTAAAGGCTGAGTGAAGTGAACTTTGTCCTAAATACACATACTGAGTGGTTCTAAAGGAGAATTTATGATTGTTATAAGGACAAAGGAGTGGAAAAATAACATAGCCAAAAGGATGAAAACTCAAATAATGTGGTGTCTTGTTATACAACTTGTAAAATGGTAAAGTATTTTGAAGAACATGGGATGGTAATACATTAATTACAATAGCAGTTTGCTTAATTGCATAATTCCAATATTTAAAAAGCATGTTAGCATGAGCAAGAAGGATTAAACAGGTGTCCACTAAGTGTCTAATTTTGAGTTCAGTTGTGCCATTTTGTTTGTTAGTGTAAGGATAAGCTATTCTATGCTAAATACCTATATTTTTAAAGTAAACATGAAGTTTTTGGTATTCACCATCCCAATCCGAATGAAAAGCATGAATACGAGTGTTAAATTTATCTTTCAATCATTTTCTCAAATTGTAAAAATATTTGGTAGACATCACTTTTATGTTTTAGAAAATATACCCAAGTGCAGCGAGTATAATCATCAATAAAGACAACAAAGTAACGATGACCCAAAGAGAACATAATGTCCCAAAAATATTATTTCAAATGGAGATGAACTAGAATGAGGAACAGAAGCTAAATGAACTCGAGACAATTTTCCTAAACGACAACTAGAGCAAGGGGATAACTCAGAACTAGTAGCAACAATATTTTTATTTTGAACTAGAGCTAAAAGTTTTTTAACATTGGGGTGACCCAACACATGCGTGCTATTCATCAAGAGATGAGGCTTTGGCAGCAAATGCATGCTTCTTGGGTAGATGTAGCATATAGATTCCATCCTCACTTGGACCCCGCATCAGCATTTCCTTGGTTTTTTGGTCCTCTATTAAGAAAAATTTTGGCAAAAATTCAAAATAACAAGCATTGTCTGTAACGTCCCAAGTTTGAATTAACCGATAATATTTGTAATTTGTAAATAATGTTTCGAATTAGGTAAACAAGGGGATAAATTTATTGAATATTTGTTTTAGTTTTGAATTAAGTATATTTTTATTTTAGTTAAAATACATTTAGCAAGCTAATAATTATACTAATAATAATAAACAAGAAATAAATGTATATAAGTATATAACAAAATAAATACTTGTATTATATAATAATAATAATAATAATAATAATAATAATAATAATAATAATAATAATAATAATAATAATAATAATAATAAAAGAGATAATTATCTAGAAAAAAAAAAAAGAAAAGAAAGGTCTCTACATATTTCGGGTAGCAAGTTGTGGCCACCAAAAATTTAGAAAAACAAAAGGAAGAAGGAAAAAAAAAAGAAAGAAAAGGGAGGAAGGGTGGATCGAGAATGGGAGAGAGGAGTATAGATGCCGCTGTTCTGCCTACTGCCTCCTACAATGCCAATCACCGATAAAGAGATCAAGACCGCCGCCTTTATTCTTCTCCCTTGTCGGCGTTCAACTTAACTGCGGCATGTCCATTTATCCGTTAGTAGTCCCGATTTTCTCTCTCCATCAAATTATTTCTTCTATTTCCGATGACTGGCAGCAGTGGCAAGCGACACCACCATCATGGAGTGACTCCTCGCAGCGAGATGAATCTTTCGGTGCCTTCCATCGCCCCTCACTCACTGGCGATTGGTAGATCGGAGAGAAGTTGCCGACTGTTGTTGCAGGATTTCAACCAAACCAAACGGTGGCTGGACACGTGGTTGCCGAAAATGAGTCCCTGGAGTTTTGGCATCCATTGTGCAGTGTCAAGGCATCACAGGCAAAATTTCGGCGAGCCTCCGACAAGCAGATAATTGACGAAAAAATTGCAAGAAATAGGTATGTAACTATCAAACTTACTTCTGCGAATTATTAATTGAAAAATTGAGTTAAATTATGAGAAATTTAGTTACCGTTCATAAAATTTGGCTGCCTGTTTCTTGTGTGTGTGATTTAATTATATTTAATGAGTTTTGTTTAATTGTTAAATTGTTCGTTGGATTACTATATCAAATTACATATGTAATTAAAAATATTGTTTATTAATTAGAGGAATAAGTTTGAGTTAGACAATTGTTGAACAAACTATAATTTTAGACAATTGAACTTATAGTTATAATTTAATTATAGTAAGTATAATGGATGAATTGGTCAATTAATTGTACTATACTTGGAAAAATGAGGAATTTTATATATATTAAAAGTAATTTATTAGTTAATGGTTTACGCAATTAAGTGAAAATCTTAGTTGAATTATTGAAATCTCACCGCTCATAATATAATTGCAGCGAAAAGACACGAAAAGTCTAATTAAGTGACATACAAGAAACTAAATTTTACACCTGATGTACAGAGACTTATTGAATATTTTTTGATGATAATAATTGGAAAATTAATTGAATACCCTTAAAAGGTGAATTTAACATAGAATATAAAGACACGTGAATTAGTTAGTTAGTTGGTACCTTAATATATTTAACAAGATTTAGCAAATTGGATCCCCTCTTTGATGGAAATAGTTTTATAGTACTTATCCGGTTTTGATATGAAATTTAAGCAGACATTAATTCTCTAGCTGCAAGAAATTATGTTAGAAAGAGAATAGAAATACATTCATATAGATAGTTAAACTAGTTAAATACCCTATATAAACTAAATGGAAATCAAGGAGATGTTGATGAATGCATTTGGTAGATGATTAAATATATGCTTAGTGTTAGGCTAATATTTATATGTGTGTGAGTTGGAATTTTATGAAACAATAAATGAAAGTTATAAACTAATCTTGGTTTATTTAATACTGATGAAATTAGAAAATTGTTTATATTTGCTTAGTGACCAGTTAAGCATGAGTCCAACTTTTAAGAAACCAAACAGTTAAACTTCATTGCAATGAATTATTTAACTAATTAACTAGCTTATATACCCAATTAGTTAGAGTTGAAAAGTTGGCGTACTGGCTATGCTTGAAATATATGTGAACACACCTCCCCACAGCCTGTTATTCTTCTACTATTCATGCTACCTCATTGTGGAACGGTAAGTCCAATAAGCTAATTTATTACTACATATTGTTTATAGATATGAAAATGCTTATTTTGTTTTAAATGAATTATAAGTGACCACTGCAGGAACTAGATAGATTATATATTCAAAAGTATATTATTGTGATTATGAATCTCTGTGCATAACTTAGGAAGGATACTTGAGGCAAGATTCATAACTAATAATCAGTCGGTGGAAAAAAATGATAAGGTGAAATATTACGGTGTTCATGGTATTAAATGGCATGGTTTAATTATAATTTTATACTATTAAATACATATATATGAAGTGTTATTAAGTAATAAGTCATATATGAGAATAATTTATAGCATAAAGCGAATAAAATATTATGATAAAAATAACTAAGATATGAAAATATAATAATTCTTTTATGTCCTTAGTGTACGGTGGATAACCCAGGACCCTAAGATAGTATGACTAGCCATAGGGGGCACTTACCCCGCAGTGTTGTGTTAGTGCAATTGTAGTGAAAGAAATAAAATGTGAATATATATATTGTCAGTCGGCTCATCATTGATACATTGGGAGTAGCCGCATGCTTCCTAATGGTATTGATACTTTCAAGAGTAGTTGCATACTCCCGAGTAGTATGGACACTCCCATTGACTGGATGTGCTTTTTTGCTTATCCGATTTATGATTTTCTTACTGTCAATATTTAGGGGCAAAATGATAATTTTATATAAAAACCGGAATAAAAAAGTAATTATAACCATTTAGATATTATAAATATGATTATTCACTTCTTAATGTAAGGAGATGATAAGTATAACATAAGTGTTATGATAAATTATGTAATGCCTTATAACATGTAATGTAACAAATATTTGAATGTTGTATACATGATCACATGTAAATGATTAAGGCTTTTATGTCAGGTATTGATATATTAGTAGGAGCTGACATCTAAATTGAAAGCTTACTTGAGTGTTCAATGCTATAAGAAATGAATATATAAATATATATGTGTATGTGCAAACTAAAGACACTAGTTTATTTACTCCTCATAATCTGATATGAACAAACTATGAAGTGTTATCTGAGGTGATAATATGTGCACATTGCAAACCAGAAATGTAAAATTTTATGGATGATGATGATTACGTTTAAAATAAGTGTTTGTTGAAATGTAATATACATGCATATATTTTTATCCAAAATGCATATATATACATATATATACATGTTATCACAGAAAATATACATAGATTAGCTTAATTATTTACTGAGCAGGAAGAGAATATTTGTGTTGGAGTTTGCTTGGTGTGTGGTGACACAGTCAGACAATATTAGAAGTGTTTTTATTTGTTTTTCTACAGCACAACAACCCTTTGATGCTTCTTCAAATCCTTCATCCAAAAATTTCAACATAGTTAAAAATATTTTAAATTATTAAAAAAATTAATATCAGTCAGTACAATATAACCACAACGAAAAATATAATTTCAATTTGTTCGATTATATATATATATATATATATATATATATATATATATATATATATATATATATATATTACCAATTTAGTTTGGTTATTGCTTATTTCTAATATGTTTTTGTATCTATTGTTATATAGATGGAGGGTTTTGAAGTTACCATATTCAGTTGGGTTATTAACCCTATCCAGAAGGGGATTGTAAAAGTCAATATAAGTGATGTTGGAAGCTCGGAGTTGGGATTGCAATGTAGACAGCAAGCGTTGAAGTTTCCCATTAAACACCACACTGTCATTATTCTGCCTTTGGATACACCTTCGATTAACTAAGTTCCCACCGAGTGTCATTTGTATCGGCAAGCAGCCAATTGGTGGCAAACCTGCCACTGCAAATCTTCTACCTCCTGCATCATATAGCCTCCGCATACAAAAGCCAATGATAAGTAAACATATATGTTTTCGTTATAACCAAAATTTCTATTATAATAATAAAAAAAAAAAGATGAAATAATTTTTACCGAGGGAAATCTTGCATTGAAAAATTGGAAAAAATAATAAAAGCATTTAAACGTGAAAAAGCTAATTTCAGAATAACTTATATTATTACTTATGAGCAATAATAAATTTTACTATCTTTATTGTTTATATTCATAGGAAAAGGTCCAAATTTGTCCATGAATTTTTTAAAAATAGCAAAGATTTGTTGTTAAAATTTTTTAATTTGACAGTAACTAAATAATTTATATTTATCTTTTTATTTTAAGTGTAATGAAAAATATGAACCATTTTTTTTTTCAATATTTGTCATCTATCCTAAAAATTCTTAAAAACAACTTTTTTTATCCATAAAATTTAATTTTTTCAATAAAAATTATTATCAGCTCCCTAAAATTTTTGATATCACATTTTTACCAATAAAATTCTATATTTTGGACAAAAAAACTATTGTTAACAAACGACAATTGAATCAACCAATATTGATATAAAGAGTATCTTATTAAACCATATTCATTTATATACTAATATATCTATTAAAATTAATGATAAATTTTTATGTTTGAATAATATACATTATTTTATAGATTGATTAATGCTGAAAATACTAATAGTATTTTAGGTAGTTAAATTTTACCGGTTTAATAGTATTAATTTGTGTTATTCAGGGTCAATTAGTAGTTAATTGGATTTAGTTAAGTTGATTAATATACCTATATGCTATGTACAAATAGTTCATTTGCATGTGATATTTATTTGTTTTACTTTTATTTCCATATTTTATTTTTCCTCACCGACCCCTTTTTTTATATATTTATTAAATTATGCGTACTATCACTGGGCCTATCTAAATTAGACCTTACCATTTGATTAACAAACATCCTTGAACCGGGCCTAAGCCCAATAGAGTCCAATATATGAACTGTCTAATTATAACACGTATAGTGTATCATATTTATGTATTATTGAAACCTTTAAAATTAAAACCGAACTCATATACTTGTATAATTCAAGAAACTTAACAGGCTATCATTGCAAGTTTAATGGTCTGAAATTATGTATTATATTGTATTAAATTAATCGATGCCATAAATTAATTCTAACAGATTTTAATATTTACTATTATAAAAAATTTATAATAAAATTGGATTGAACAAAATCTCAGGGGGACCAACATACAACCTATTAAATCTAGTCAGGACCGCTAAGTTCGCCAAATATTTTACTCTAGAAATTAATTGGATGCCTAACTAATGTACTTAAATGACTAAAAAATTTCTCAAAAAAAAAAAATGAAACTAGAGTACCTAGAAGCATAAACCATTAGATTAAAAATAAAAAAGGCTTAATAGGCAATTTTGCCCCTGTAGTTTGTTAAAAAGAGCAATGTTGCCCCTAAAATTTGTTTACGTGCAATGTTATCCCTGAAGTTCGAAAAAAAGAGTAATATTATCCCTGAAATGACTGTTGGCATTTAAGGATTTACCAATTTATCAAATTGTTTGATTTTTAAACTTTAGAGATAATATTGCTATTTTTTTTCAAACTTAAGGGGCAACATTATACGCAAATAAATTTTAGGGGCAATATTGTTCTTTTTGGCAAACTTCAGGGACAAAATTACACATTAATCCAATAAAAAATATATTTTTTTTAATTTTCCAATTCTATCGAATTTTTTCATTTATTTATAGATTAATAGATCCAAAATAGTTGTATAGAAATTTAATAAAATGTCATTTTCTCTCGAACCGATTTTTTTTTTTTCATCTTTTAAGTTAACAGATAAGTTAAGAAATGATCGAAGACAAGGAGGAAGAACATCCCAAACAATAAAAGGTTCAAACAAAACTAAAGATCATCTTTTCTTAAAAAAAAAAAAGAGTTAAGAAATAGTATAATATATTTACTTATTTTTATAAGACAGAAGTTAGATTTTTTTATTTTTTTACTCATGGTACTCGAAAAATTGGTCCTATTTGTCTGTCAAGAGGGTTGCGTCAAGGGTGTCCATTGTTGCCTTATCTGTTCATTCTTTGTGTTCAAGGGCTCTCTCATCAATTGAGCAAGATGGAGTCAGGAGGGTTAATTCATGGAGTTTTTATAGCAAGAGGTGCTCCATCTGTCTCGCATCTATTGTTTGCCGATGACAGTTATTTCTTCTTTAAGGCAGACTCTAGAGAGGCTTCTTCTTTGGTCAAGGTCTTCAAGATGTATAAAAATGCATCTAGGCAGTGTATTAATTAAATAAGTCATCTATTATCTTTAGCTCAAATTAATACCTATCAATCGATGAAAGATAGAGTTAGGAGCATCCTTCATGTTCAATTGGATTCAAATGATGATTCTTATCTTGGGATGCCTCTATGTGTGGGGAGAAATAAGAAGAAGGTGATTGGGTTCATTAGGGATAAGATTAGAAGCAAACAACAAGGGTGGAATAGAACTCTATTATCTAGGGCTGGTAAAGCAGTGTTAATTAAAGTAGTTGCTGAGGCTTTACCTACTTATACGATGAAAATGTTCTTGCTTCCAAAGACTTTTTGCTAAGAGATTGAGAATCTATATATTGAATGCATTTTGGTGGGGGTCGAAGGGTTTGGGAGACAGAAAAATTCATTGGAAATGCTGGAATTTTCTCTGTAAAAGGAAGTCGGAGGGTGGGCTAGGGTTTCGTAAATTATTCGAGTTTAATCTTGCCATGGTGGGTAAGCAGGCTTGGCATTTCCTTTCCCAACCTAAGTGTTTGGCGTCAGTATATTTAAGGACAAATATTTTCCTAAATGTTCTTTCCTTGAGGCTGAGATTGTTTAGAATCCTAGTTATGTGTGACGCAATCTTTGAAGAGCTCAAAATTTGTTGAAGAAGTGTTGTCATTGGAGAGTTGGATATGGTAAAGATATTTTAATATGGAAGTCACCGTGGTTACCAGATGCTGCTGATCCTTTCATTTCCACCCCAAATTCGGATACCAATGCTAGGGAGAATGCTAAGGTATCTTCTTTATTCTCTGATATTGGTTTCTCTTAGGATAATGAGATCCCCTATCAGATTTTCAAGGAAAGACATGGAGGACTTATCTCAAAGATTGCTCTGAGTTTTCAGCAGCCAAGGACACTTGGATGTGGACTGCAGATCCAAAAGGTCACTAAGAGTTTTCAATCAGCGAATCAAAACTCTGATTTGCATCCTACTCTTGTTGATTACCAAAAGAATAGTCAAGAGGTTGAGGATAAATGGCAGAAACCTCAGCTTGGTTGGCTGAAACTGACTGTAGATGCGGCGACTTTTGCAGCTCATCAGACAACAAGCTTTGGTTTTGTGTTAAGAAATGATGAGGTCTAGTTTTCTACAGCAGGAAGTCGTCCACTATTTGGGGTTGATTCTCCAGCAACTGCAGAAGCTCTTGCAATTCGAGAGGTTCTCAGTGTCTAGAAATTTGCAACAGGTTTTAATTGAATCAGATTCCCAAGTGGTAGTGCAGTTAGTGATTTCTCAAGCTAAAATTGAGTCAACTTTGGCACTCATTATCGATGATTGTGTTGGTCTTTGTTCCTCTATTGGAGTAACGTTGTTTTTGCTAAGAAGTCAGTGAACTATGTAGCTCATGGTCTAGCTCGAGCTTTTAATTTTATGTATGGTCTCCATATCTGGTTGGAGGATCCTCCAACTTTCTTGTTGAATTCTTTGTTATCTGATTTGCTTTAACGAAAGCCTTTTTTTCTTAAAAAAAAAAAAATCATATCAACTAAACAGAAACTGAACTAGAAAACTAAAATACGAGATTAAAAAAGAAAAAACACTTTATTAAATAAAAAGGAAATAAAAGAATAAAAAATTAAAAATTAGAAAAAATAGTTCTTTAAATCTCAATTCTCAATGGAAGAGGATTTCTAAATAGCAAGAAGATAAAAAAATATCATTGATAATCGACCACGATATTATCATCTTTATGCTGGCTACCAATATCGTTTGAGTTATCTTTCACGGTATTTTAATTGTGTAATATTTTTTTTTTCAAAAAGAATAAAATTAGTAAAATTTATTGATAAAAGCATCACTGCTGCACCTCCAAGTTCAAATAGAATTTGCTTATCTATTAATTTTTACATATTAAAAGCCAAACAAATGGCTATGAAAGGATAAAACAAAAAAGTGACTATGATTTCGGTATCAACTTTTTCATTTTATACTTTACTGCTGCAATATGCCACCGTTACTTAAAAAAACCCCGCTCTGAAAACATTTTCACAACAATGCCCTCAAATCTGTCATAAAACTTGTGTTGAAGGTTTTTTTTTTTTTTAACCATTTTGTGTTGGCAAATGTAGCCATTGGCAAGCTTCCTAAAGCTATCGAGTAAGCTCAGGACAAGTTTATAAACAAGAGTAAAAATAAAAAATGAACATTTATGGAACTCACTTTGAGTAAAAACAGGCTCGTATGACAGCCATAAGATAGCAACGGCTAAAAAAGCAAAACAAACTTTGGCATAGTAATTCACATTCATATTGAAATTAAACCGATTAAATTGAATTTTATATTAAAAATCAAGCCTATTGAACTAAAAATTAAGAATAAAAAAATCAAACAGTCTAATCATGTTTTGTACTTTTGTTATATACATAGAGAGAGTTTTGAAGTTACCATATTTAGTTGGGTTATTAACCCTATCCAGAAGGGGATTGTAAAAGTCAATATAAGTGATGTTGGAAGCTCGGAGTTAGGACTGCAATGCAGACAGCAAGCGTTGAAGTTTCCCATTAAACACCACACTATCATTATTCTGCCTTTGGATACACCTTCGATTAAATAAGTTCCCACCAAGTGTCACTTGTATCGGCAAGCATCCAATTGGTGGCAAACCTGCCACTGCAAATCTTCTACCTCCTGCATTGTAAAGCCTCTGCATACAGAAGCCAATGACAAGTAAACATATATGCTCGAAGTTGAATGGCACAAAACTAGAATTTTAAGTATTTATTAATAAACAAATTCAAAGAAAAATTACTCACTTGAATGGCAGCTCGAAGTTGGTTGAGTACAAAATCTTGGTAACCGGAAATATTATACTGAAATGATCTCAAACCAGCATTATAAAAATTGCCAAAATCATCAGTCCCAATGCTAATGAAAAATAAGGCATTTTCAACTATAGACTTAGCCCTTCCTTCACCAACTGATGTCCTTATCCTCGATAAGGCTTCATCAAACAATTTTATTTGATCACTTATATTAAGAACATTAGCTAATGCTGCTGTTAAAGGATCCAAACCGGATCCTGCTGAGCGGAAATTGACTCCGGTGAGCAACTCGTTATTGCCAGCAGGTTTGGTGGCGAGGTACGCTGGCAATAGATCTTTTATGCCTAATGCGGAGATTAGAAAGTTTATTGGTAGCTTTCCATTAGCAAATCTTCCAGTTGGGATTCGGTTAGGAAAATCTCTTCCGTATGGTTTATGATCAGCGCGAAAAGTAGTGATAAGAAAATGGGAAAAGGTACTAGAATACCCCCGAAGTTGTTTTCTTGTAGCTAAAATGTCCTTAATATTTTTTTGAGCAATAATACCCCTAAACTCAAAAAAGTAGCTCTGAAATAATCCTCCGTTTAACTTCCGTCTGGATAAGGGTAACGGTGATTACGTGGAACCTTATGTGGCATCAAAGAGTGAACTAAAATGCCACGTTAGCGTCATGTAAGCGCCACCTGGAGTGGGGCCGACAAGGGTTAAAAAATTATACTCTCATTTCTCTTCATCGTGTTTCATCCCATTTTCTTCTCTTTCAAGCTCGCCCACCCATCGAAGAAGCAAAATCTGTGCATGTTGAAATCGAGCAAGGTGAGAAGATCTTTCTCTACGTTAGCTCTACTCCTAGTTGATCTCTGTCTCATTCTGATATTTTCGTCGTTTTTTCCCCTCCCCCTATTTTCATAAAGTAGGAATTGTGCTTCCTGAAATTGAGTACCCCTAATTCCTAATCTCTGTAATATTATAATCCTTAATCTTTTTCTGAAAGAAAAAATTCAAATCAGTGTAAAGATTAGAAATGGCATCTTCAAATTCAGCTGAAGAAAGCATAAATCGAAGAAGGATTTTAGTGGAAGGAGGTGTTACATAATACTTATACAGATGTGGGAAAAGGACAATCTTGCTGGAATCTTGGAGTTTGAAAAATCCAGAAGAAGATTTCATCGATGCCCTGATTTTCTTGTTGATGTAAGTTGTAATTGTAACTTATGAGATCTTGGTTTAAATGTTATGTTAAATTGGTATATTGTGTGCATGAGCCCGATTTAAATGCTATGTTAAATTGGTTAATTGGTGAACTTGAATGATCTTGATTTTGATGTGTCTATGTTAAATTGGTTAATTTATGTACAGGATAGGGACTGCAAGTTCTTTCGATAGGAAGATTGTGAAATGACTCTAAAGGCATTTGAAGTAATAAATCAATTGAAGAAAGAGAATAGGTATATACGACGAATTTGCAATTTGGGAGGAGATTATGATCTTCAATTGTTTGACATATAGAGGCAAATAAATTTTATGAGGAATAGTGAAGTTAATTTTGAAAGAGATAATGAGAAGTTAAAATGGAAGCTAAGAGTTTGCCTAATAGTTGTTTGTGTTACTTGGTTTCTGGTTGTTCCAATTTTATTGCTATAAATAATTTAATGTTATGTTAGGGGTAATTGATTGTTGTAATGAAGTTAGAAATATGGTTGTAAATTAACTGTTGTAATCAATTTAATATTGTGTTTGGTTTAATTCATTTGATGAAATGAAATCCTTATAGAATTAACAAATGTATGTTGTATTTCTTTTTTTTCAAAAGCATTGTTGCTGATGACCATTGAAACAAGTAGAAAAAATCGCAACAAAATTGAGGTTGCAAACAAATTGTAGTTGTTAATAGAAAGTCCCAATCACTGACATAATAAAGCGAAAATTATAGCATCACTTCCATAGTTAAGACGAACTAACACCTGATATATTATATATAAAACTTAACTAAGTTCTTACAAAATGATTGATGTCAACTATTATCAGCTAATAGTTCATAGCATCACCAACGACATTTACATAATCTACTTCACAGCATATACAAAATATAAGCCATATACAAAACTAAGGCATATGCAAAAAGCTAGCTCACAGCTAATAGTTCACAGCATCACCAACAACATTTACATAATCTAAGACGAAATATAATGCCTTTACATTTTTCTAGGCCAATGCATCATGAACCTTCAAGTTGTTTGCCCCTTTTTCTTCTTGCACATCTCTTGTTTTTCCTTTTCTAAATCAGAATGGTTTGCAGTACTTTTGTTTTTTGCTTTTCTCTTTCTTTGACTTGGTTGGAATGGCAGGTTTGCATGCCCCCTAGTTTCGTTGCTCACAAAAGATATACTTATTTCTCCTGTTGGCCCTCTATTATTTGCTTTTCTTTGTGCAATTCTGGTATGTGATTCATTAGGTATTGGAAATCTGGTATTCACGTTGGGTTCCTCAGCATCAGCATCAACTGCTTTGTCCTTATCACTATCAATCAGCACACCTAGAGAGTCACCTTGCTGTGATGAATTTATATGCATTTGGTCAACGAACTTACATCAATTGTACAGATAAATCAATTCTTTTGTACGCATAAATCAATTGATTTATATATAGCAATCATTAATAAACTTACATGGTATGTTGCCCTACCAATTTCAGGATCATAGAAATAAGCATAACCTTGACCCACCTTGTTATTTCTAACATAAAAATATTATTTCTCGAGATATGGGATATCCCGACACCTGTGAACTTTGAGACTGCAAGTAATCAGCCCCTATATGAATATCATTTATTAGATGGTGTTCTGCTGTTTGATTTTCATGGTTTGCAGTAGAACTTGAGCTTAAATCTTGTTAACAAAAAAAATTATAAAAAATTACGAATGCATATACATCTATAAAATTATAAATTTATAATATATCATTACCTTTTTACAGTTCCTTCTTTTGTGTCCCAATTGTTTGCAATTTCCACATCTTTGTTTGAAGCCTCTTTTGGATAATTTTTGTAAAGATCCAACTTTTCTTGGTTCATTGTAGTCCCTCTTTCTTTGTTTTTTTGGTCTACCAGCCTGCTTAACATAGGGAGGAGGTTCAATTGGTTGAAAGTCATCCACTCTCCAAAATTTTTGCCCCCCTTACCGGCTCCAATTTATGCTTATAAATCTCCATACATGTTTGCTTGTTGTAAAAATAAGATATGTACTTGAACAGATCTAGTTTGTTGTGGTTCATGGCAGCTAAAGGATGAGGACATGAGATTCCTGTAAGATCCCATTCCTTACATGTGTAAGTCTGCATATCCAATTTAATAACATGTCGATCAACCCCTTCACTAACTTCATACCCATTTGACCCATTAAATTCAACTCTACATTTATGTGTTATGTCTTTGTTATCCTTGTAGGCCTTAAGATAGTGTGGTGACCAATCATTATTCCACTTAAAACACTGTATCTCTAGCTTTGCAACCCTAATCATTGTCTTCATTCGTATCTCTTCTAGCATTCTTATGATTGGTTTATGTCTTGCTTTTAGCATCCATCTGTTAAAACTTTCAACCATACTATTATCCACACTTGAAGATTTGCATTTGAAGGAGAAGTATGCTCTGCACCAAGTTTCAAGATTGTATGTCAATAAATCCTCAACAACCTTATTCTCTATGCTAGCAAGAATTTTTAGATTATCAATGAACTCTTAATGATAAGTAGACCATGCACAAATCCATAAGTGTTTCTTCAACTCATCCCCGCTTTAAGTCTAAGACCAATTTGAGTAGATGTGTCTTGCAAAGAATCGATGGTCACTTTGTGGAAGAATTTGTTTTACAACTGGAATAAGTCCCTAACGTGATCCACAATAAATATATATCATATACCTTTTAACAACCTTCAAAGTGATAGAAAGCAGCAATTATCAAGCTTAAGTATGATGTACTAGATTTATTCAGTAATTGGACCCTTTGATTTTTGGTTTTTTCTTCGGCATTAGAAACAATATGCTGTACTAGATATCTTCATGGCATATCACATACCGCCAGTGTGATGTACTATATATATATATTAGAAACAATTATCAAGCCCAAGTATGATGTACTAGATATATTCATGCCATATCACATGCTGCCAGTGTGAGTCCCAAATACAGTATTATCATACCGGGTCGTATAACTAAATCAATTTATAGTAATATCATACAAAATGGTCAATATAATTAGCAGCAAGCCAACCCACAAACCAAAACTTCATTCACATGACTATTGTGTCAGACACATGATTATAGAATGATGAAAAAAAGTAAACAATATAGAGACCGCTGGAAAAAAATAAAAATTACATTTTGCATATCTGACATAATTATCACAGATTCTCCATCTCCAACTGCCAGCTCATTCGTTAAAATTCTAACAAACCATGACTACTTAAATTTGGTTTCTTTGGACACTATGGTCCATGCAACAGGATACATGTGATTGTCTCCATCTTGCGCAATAGCAACTAATAATTGTTCATTATAAGGATCTTTCAAAAATGCACCATCCAACCCTAAGATTGGCCTACATTCGGATTTTCAGCCATCTTTTGTAACGCTCCTAAATTTGCATATGTAATGTATGGTATGATGTAAAGTATAAATTATTACCTTAGGACAAATTTAAGAGTAATTGGAAATGAAAAAAAAAAGAAAAAAAATGTAAAGGTTAAACGTGCTCAGGCCAGAATAATCCGAGGATGGGTGACCTAACGAGTAATGTGAGTTAACTTTAAAATAAAAAAATAGTTTTTCTGATAAGTTTGAATTTTTCGATTTTCGACCAGCTGAAATTTTTCTAAAATTGGAACTATGCCGAAATGATCTCAGAATGACCTGAAATTTTAATCAAAATTTACTGCATATATTTTGACATGTGGAAAAAAATTTCAAAGCATTCTGATGAGCGAAACATTGATATTTTGCGCTTTTTTTAAGTCAGTTTTAGGTGCTTTTCATTGATTTGTTTATTTTTCTAACTGTAGGAGTGGATTTTGTGAAAGTTGTATTTTTTAGGCTAATTGGAGATGATATGGAGAAGCAATGAATTTTTGGAGCAAATTTAGAGCAAAGATCTGATAGTTGAAAATTTTGGAAGTTGCCTTGCCCAAGGGAATTGCCCAGTTGCCCAAGGCAGAAAACCAAGCCTTGCCCAGTCCCCTTGCCCAAGTTGCCCAAGGGAGATTGACAGTGGACTGCGATTTTTCAAGATAATTTTATGCGAATTTGACCTAACTGCCACTTCTACCCTAGCTGATATTTAGGAATAATAAGACCTTAATTTAGGAAGTAAAAGGCAGTAGTTTTAGGAAGTTTGGATTCTATTTAGTATTTTATTTTATTTTTTTCTTATTTGGGTAGGAGTAAACTTCTTCTTCTTTAGGAATTTTATTAAGAATAAAAGGGGGAGATCAGATCTGATTGAAGGAGGAGGAACGATTCTGAACTGAAGTTTTTTTCTCTCATTCTTTATTTGTGGTTTTGTAACAGCCATGAGTGGCTAAATATTTATTTTAGTTAAAGATTAATTCAAGGCCATGATTTCTTTTACTGTGAGATTGTTGTGCTCAATTTTTGTTCTTAATTTCATATAGTGTTCATGTTATTTACTATGGATTAGGAAAATCATATCCCGATTATTATTTGTTAGGTGTGCAATTTGAGCTCGTTGTGCATTTAATTAAGTAATATATTGCTAATTGAATTTGCTAAATCCGTAATTGTTTAGTGAAGTCAATAACAAGTAGCAATCAGTGTAGCTCCCTCATAAGGGCTATTATGTTGAGTAAATGCATGATTTGGTTTAAATCGATCTCGCTTGTAGATTGGTTGGCTTAGGTCGGGTCTTTCTAATTCGTAATGTTGTCAATAGATTAAATTCTTTCGATTATTAAGGGTTGTTTATTGATTAGGAATTAATTACAGTCTTACTTGATTAATTCATTAATACGAAAAGATTAGGTCGGGAGCGCGATGCCGACGACTATAACTGGTCCATTGTTTGGTTTTAAGAATTATTTCTTCATCAATGATCAGTTGATTGAATCTTGTGCTACGAATGTCTTTAACTGAAATTTTCCATCCATTGATTTTGTCTTTATTTATTTTTTCTGTATTTTTATTTTATTGTTTTGATTTTGCTTTTTATTTATTTAATTTTTAGTTTACAAAATCCCCCCCATCTTTTATTTTTAGTTTGTTAATTTTCTAGTTATTTAAAGAATTAAAACTCTACCAATCCCTGTGGATTCGACCCTGCTCATCACTAATTACAAGTTAGTTTTAAGTAGAAATTTTATTTTTGTTGGTTTCGACACCCACCAAAAATCGAGTTTATGTTAATTAGCCAAATTAAATGGAAATTTCTATTGGCTTAAGGATATATTTGGCATAATAATATGGGTCAAGAGTCATTGGGGCGGAAATGGATCAAAGAAATCAAAGGAATAATTAAATGGGTTAAAAACCTAATTGATTTAGTGCAAATTAGGCTAATTAGGCCAATTGGTTGGGCCAAAAATGGTTGGGCCTAAATTGACCCAATTAGTATAGGTATATAAAGGGAAAATATCAGGTTTTTCTAGAGATTTCTCTCTTCTTCTTCCCCTTGAGTGCCGTTCCCTATATAAGGAAGAGTTCTACATTTTTCTTGACACTTCCACCAATTCCATTTCACACAATTTGGTGCTCACTACAATCTTGAAGCCTTAAATTTACTTCTTATCATCTTAAAAGCTTATTTAAGAGGGAGAAAGTGGAGTAATTTGGAAAAAAAAAAGAAAGAAATATTGAGACAAAGCTTGGGAAGGATTCGGTCATGGTGAGAAGTAAGGGGAAATCAGGGAAAGCAAGAAGGGCAAAGGCAATTTAGGTGAATTTAAGCTATATTGAGGTAAGCAAACATCAACTTATACTTTAATTCATCTAGTTTTCCTTAAATTTTACACAAGTTTGCATTATGTAGCTATGAAATTTTAGTATGATTGGGAAATAAATTAAGATATTCTAGTAGAAGAGTGTAACATCATATAATAACATAGGATTGATGGACAAATCAATCCAAGAGGGAAGAATTACATGGTGGCCGAATGATTCTTTAAGGTATGAAATGTTTTATTAGTTGAGGGTTATTTGTCTATGGGACACGTAAAAGAAAAGGAGATAATAAAGAGATTGGAAAAAAAATATATAGCATGATTAATTAAATCCTTAAACATTATGTATGTAATAAAAAGGATGGTGGATATAGTTTGAGTATTTGCCTTTAAATAAAGACTTAGTGTGATTAAGGATATATAAAGGATTTATTAATCTATGGGAAAACGTGGTGTAAGCTTGTGAATCTACTGATGCTGAATTAGGACTCTAAGAATATTAAGATGTAAGAAATGATTAATAGAGTATTTGGCGTGAAATATTCATTATAATGAAAAATTGAAATAATATGAGTATATTAGATTCTAGAGTAATATGTGAATATAATGTCAAGTATGAGAACATAAAGGTATATATGTAAGTAACAAAGAGTTATCAAAATAAAAGAAGTATGTGTTCATATAAAGATATATAAAATAATAGATTAATATGGTAGGAATATGACTTAATGAAGAAAATAATTTAAGAGGATAAAGACCCTAAGTGGCCGAATCATGCTATGCAATATAATAGATAGTAATTTGATGTTAAGGTAATGTTTGATGAGAAAAAGTATGAAATGATAATAAAAGAAATTATTGGAAGTACTGAAAATTGTTAAAAGAACAAAATCGTGGAACTTAATTATAATATTGATGTCTTGTTTTTATATATGTAAAAATGACAAAAAGAAAAAAAATAATTAATTAAGAATTTGATATAACAGAAATTTAATAAATATGGCATGTGGTATAATTAGAATGCCATAGAGAATGTAATAACATTTTTAATTTTAATCTAACTCACATATAATCTTGATACCAAATCTGAGTCCAAACATTCAATAACAATAATAGGTTATACAAAACAATTATGACCAAATACTTTTATGATTAAAACAATTATGGCCAGTTGACGTCTTATATAAACACATTTTCCTATGTTTTATGTTCATAAATATAGAATATCCTGTGGAATTACATTAATTTCTATACCTAAAACAACGAGACAATTTAGTATGTTATGTTATATTTGTACATGATTTAAACATTATTGCTCATTAAGGTGTATGTATGCTATCAATTATAAGCATATAGATTGCATATGAAAAGCATATATACACTAATTCAATGATTAATAACATATATGCATTGTTTATGTTCACGCACATAACTTTTAGGTTTCATAAAAAGACGTGTAACTAAAGTATACAAACAATATAAAATAAAGTAGTGAAATGGTAATTATCCAAGTAAAAAGGAGCAAAGGGGTAATTTCTTTATTAAATTAAATATATCAAAAAGGCTAATAAAAGAGACATAATTTCTTTACAATATGATGACTCCTTAGATAAAAATGAAAATTTTGAATATTAAAGATAATTAAGTGTGGCATCATTGATCAGAAATTAAATCCAAGAGTTAATTGTTATGAAACGAGCAATTAAATAAACGAAATTAAGACATAATTAATTGGAGTAAAAACGGAATGACATTTTGGAAATTTATAGATGTATGGAATAATGAATGAACGTATATGGTAAACATGTTACGCTATTAAATGTTTTAAAATTTAAGGTAAGGTAAGTGCTTACTGTTAAATAAAGTCTATGTGATGGAAACAGTAAAACGGAACCATAATTAAATTGTTATGTCAAACCTTAAAATATTAGAATTACGTGATTTGATTACCTATGCGGGATGCGTAGGAAGCTTGAGGATTTAAACCTCAAGTCCGAATCAATTATACTAAAGTGACTATAATCACCTTGGTATGTGCATCGTAAATGGAGAAATAATCTCATATATATATTAGAATATGTATACAAGTAATCGTTGTTAAAGTAAATTACGTTTATTGGAAAATTAATTACGTAAATTATAAATGAGAATAGTAGTATATTAAATGTGTTTTAATTGAGTTGAAATTTAGTTGTGACATATTGGAGGATGGGCTAGACATTTTGTGTTGGAGTTTGAAATAAAGGTGGATGGTAGGATAGACTATAATAGAAGTGTTTTGTGCACTATCATTTCAGGGGGTGTTAACAGACTTTAGGAAAAAAATGCTGTCAAAATTTTTTAACTGAATAGTATTTTGTCAAATAATAAGGCCTTTAAACATAAATTTGTTTTGATCCTCATTAAAGGAAACTAAGTTTGAATGCGTCATGATAACCAGTATCCAGGTGTTTTAACTGACCGGACATAGGGTGTTACATCTTTACAAGCTTTAAACATGATGAAAATTCTTTTGAAAACCCTTCTTCCATTCTCCAGCTATCCTCGATCAAGCTCCAAAGCTCTAAATAGATTGAAGAATCTGGATTGCTTCTTTTTAGTTCTTCAACATAAGCTTCAATTATTTTAAACTCTTCCTTGTACCCATCCTTCATTATTTTAAGTATAATTCCTTTAGCCCTTTTACACTTTGCTTCATTTACATTTACATTCAAATCATCCGCAATTTTTTTTCTCAGCATCTCACAATTTATTGATGGATCCTCTTGCACAACTTATCTCAGGTAATTTGCTAAAAAATTTTTGGTTGCTCTTAAATTATCATAGCATGTAAGACATTTATGAACTTCATTAATTGTTTTCACCTTCACACCACTACCTTTACTGTCCTTACTAACAAGTAAGAAGAAATGACACCCCTTTTCACACACATATCTTGTCCTACATTTGTCTGCTTTCTTAATCCTCAGCCCAAAACCATTGCAAATTGCATACATGTTCATTGCTTCTCGAGCTTCTTTCATATCTTTAAATGTCATTCCTACTTGTATATGCCTTATCAAATTCTCTTTAGCATAAGTGTTTTTCCTCCTTTCTCTTCTTATAGTCTCTAACTCCTCATCTTCAAGAAATGAAAGGGAAAAATCTGATCCTTTGTCATTCAAAGTACCTCATGAATCATAATCATCACTCACTTCTCTTTGATCATCATCGTCTTAATTCTCACCCTCATTTGCACCTTTATTACTGTCTTCTTACGGAGCACCATTCACATCCACCTTATCCTCTACATCTTGATGTCCTTTGCCCATGCCATGCATACATTCATTTACCCCATTTATTTCTTCTTCAGTAGCCTCATTGACATCTTTATTTTGTCTATTGGTTTCTTCTTCGGCAGCCTCATTGACTTCTTCGTTATCCATTTTTCGTTCCTCTTCACATGATGGAAGCATGAAAATAACATTCGGTATGAATAGATTACGATCTCCAATAGCATTTGTTTTAGGATTATATCTGTCTTTCCTAATTTCATGAACACATACTTGCAAGCATTGACAAAAAAACTTAATAGACTCATCTTTAACTGGAAATAGTCTAACTACTTTAAATTCATCATATATCTTAATCATATCTAGTAGCGAATTTACATCTAAATCACTTTCAATACTTGCATACTTCTCACTATAAAAATGTATTGGAATCTCCATTAAAAACAATTTCACGTCTTTCTCTTCAGTTTTCTCATCAAACAAGTCCTTAATCTCAAAAAACGATAATTTATCAACATCATACTTTTCAACCACATACACTTCACCCACATCATAACCTAACTCATCATCAATTCTCCACATCCCATCATAATTTAATTCCAATCTAACGGTATTACTCATGTTCAACCACACAATACATACAACCAATTTCCACATAACAAATTATATTAATATATTATTTTAACTAATAATAAAAAAGGCACCATATATAGATACTAAGCAATTTAATACACAACAAACAAAATTACTAATTTATTAATTAAGCTTATCTGATCTAGGGTTTGTAAATAAACAATAAAATAGGAATACATTGACCTAAGTACACAAAAAAAAAACAAACAACAGGACCACAAACATAAAATGGGTAAAAGATAGTGGGAATTAATTATATGTTTACCTTTTCTTCACTTGACACTTTTTCTCTATCTTTTTCATGGTATCTCCACCTTTCATTTGTCAACAACCTTTGTCACGGTATCTCCCACATATAAAAGTAAAGTAATTTTGGGTTTGAGTGAGACAGCAAAGTGGGATGCAAAATTGGAGCGATATCAACAACTATAGCTAAAACATAGTGAGATTAACGTGCAGATTTGCTATAATACAAAGGTTCAGCTTGGTCGATTTCATAAAGCACAGGTCGTGCTTTGAGAAAACATTCAAAAAAGGGGGAAAATACGATGGAGATGGTGAAATTAGAGAGAGATAGAACAACTTGAGCTGATCTACACAAATAGCTAAGTTCATCTTACTCAATTTCAACAGGAAGGAATGATCTGTACAAATCATGCTTCTTTGATGGGTGGGTGAGCTTGAAAGAGAAGAAAATGGGATGAAGGGGGAAAACACGATGGAGAGAAAGGAAAAAGGATAATTTTTTAACCCTTGTGGGCCCCACTCCAGGTGGCGCTTACATGGCACTGATGTGGTATTTTGGTCCACTCTTTGATGCCATATAAGCTTCCACATCATCGCCGTTACCCTCATCCAAATGGAAGTTAAACTTTTAAAGGATTATTTCAAAGTCACTTTTTCGAGTTTAAGGATATTATTGCTCTAAAAAAATTTTAGGGGCATTTTAGCTCCAAGCAAACTACTTCAGAGGTATTTTAGTACCTTTTCCCTAAGAAAATTATTATTTCCTGTATCAATTATTGAATCTCCAAATCCGAAAATTACAGATATATTTGCAGAGGAAACAAAAATTGAAGAAAGAAACAAGAAAACAAAAATCATAATAATTGTTTTAGGATCCATGTTTTGTCTTGAGATATGCAAGAAAGAAAGAAGCTATGCTTGTATTTATAGGGAATATCTTATTAAACCATAGTCATTTATATACTAATATATATTTTTAAAACTAAAAATGGATACTATTCATTATACTAACCCAATTACTCAGGCCCAAAACCATGAAAAGATAAAATCTCAACTAATCAAATTGTCAACTTGTTTTTGTGACATCAAGCTGATCAAACTACTGATAATGTCGCCTGTTATATCACACATGCCCCTTTTGCCTATCATCTCAATCACCGTTGGCATCAACTCTGCCAAGCTAGGTATTCGAGTACCTACAATATCTAACTCTTTGAAAAATACGGATAATGCCACTCTGAGACCTTATCTCTGTGTATTTTATCTCTCTAAAATACTCACCGACTTAGGTATCGGAGTGTTTATTCTGATATGACCAGACACTCTTTCTTTCTTGCAAGTCTCAAGTAGCCATATGATTCGATAAGTCTACTTTTCTCATACTCAAACTGTCTCTCTCTCTCTTTTTAGATATTTCAAAAAATATCAATAATAAATTTCTAAATAGGAATAATATACATTATTTTATTAGCTTGATTAATGCTGGAAGTACTGATAGAATATTAGGTAATAAAATTTCCATGGCTTAATAGTATTAATTAGCGTTATTTAGGGTCAATTAGGAATTAATGGACCAACTCCAAGTTACGCATTCGAGTCCCAACCAAAGATTATTTAACTGGATTTAGTTAAGTTGATTAATGCACCTATATGCTAAGTATAATTAGTTCATTTGCATGTGATGTTTATTTGTTTTACTTTTATTTCCATATTTTATTTTTCCTCACCGAACTTTTTTTTTCTGTTGGTATATTTATTAAATTATAAGTACTAGTATTGGGCCTATCTAAATTAGCCCTTATCATTTGATTAACCAACACCTTTGAACAGGGCCCAAGCCCAATAGATGAACTGTCCAATTATAAAACTTATAGTGGATCATATCTATGTATTATTGAAACCTTTAAAATTAAAACCGAGCTCATATACATATATAATTCAAGAAACTAGTAAACATTATAATTAATTATAAGCATTTTTTTAAATAAATAACAGGTTGGCATTGCAAGTTTAATGGTCTGAAATTATGTATTATATTGTATTAAATTAATCGATGCCGTGAATGGATTCTAATAGATTTTAATATTTACTATTATACAAAATATATATAATAATTTATAATTACATAAATTGCATTGAACAAAATCTTAGCGGGACCACATGCAATCTAATAAATCTAGTCAGGACCGCCAAATTCGCCAAATATTTTACTGTAAAATTAATTGCATGTCTAACTAATCTACTCAAATGACTAAAAAATTCTCAAAAATAATAGACCTAGAGCATGCAGAAGCATAAACCATTAGAAATAAAATAAAAAAATATTATTTTTTTTAATTTTCCAATTCTATTGATTTTGTCATTTATATATACATTAATAGATAAAAAATAATTGTATAAAAATTTAATAAAATACTCCCTCGATTTTTTTTATGGATCACTTTTAAGTAAAATTTAATTTTTATTAACTGTCACTTTTAGATTTTCAATATAATTTAATTTATTCTTTCAATTTATTTTTTTAATAAAATTAAAACTAATTAAATTTAATAATTTAATTTTTATCACGCAATTTAATATTACCCAATAAAATAAATACAATTATTTCAAAAATTAGAACATACATAAATTTTATACCAGCAAAGGCTATTTTTTGGTTGGATGATAAATCTTTTATTTCTTAATTAGAAATATTATATTTAAATTTTAGGCATGTAATATTTTTAAATATTAAAACTTTTTATTTATTAGTTTATTTAATGTGAATTTAGATTAACGCACAAATTAAGTTTGAAAATTGAATTATTATAAAAAATAGAATAATTATTTAAATATTTTAACAAATTTCTTTAATTAGATATTGGATTTCAGATTTTCTTTTTCTGATTTTTTTTTTTTTGGAAAACGAAATTATCCTATCTATTCCAATTCAAACCATTGGAGAATACACAGAATTAACCAATAAAAAATGACACATAAGAAAGATGATATCTTGTGAATTTTGCTGGTTGCTTTGGTATATGCTTCCCGTATCTCGTCTTATTCTCATTCTTTCCTAATAAAAACGACAAACCAAACATCCCCTTTCTCTCCCCCTCTCTACAACTCACCTCCTCCTCTGTGTTAGCCATGGCTAACACCATATCTACAAAAGCTCTCAGCTTTCTTCACTATAACAACAATAACACTCTCTTACCCTCTTCCCCTTCTAATACTTTTCGTTTTTCTTTCAACAATTCTCTCCATTTTTATAAACCTCTTCCTCTACTTTCCTTACCTCCTTCTTCTTCTTCTTCGGGTTCTCGGTCTTGTTTTAGAATCACCCGGGTCTCTACAGCTCCATTAGAGTATGTTCCTCCTGCCCCAGACTCCAATTTCCATAAAGAAATCTCCCGCCTTATAGCTCTTCGCTCTAAGCTCATTGACTGCAAGTCTTTGGACCATAAGCTATTGGTCCTGGATGCTGATTTCAGAGTGAAACGTTTTTTTAATTTGCATAAAAATGGAGTCGTTAGAGCTTTGGCTTCGTTTAATTTGGGTTCAAGAGAGTTGTTTTTGCTTAAGTGTTTGGTGGGTGCTGGGCAAGACCATGTTCTTAGTTTGGGAATTGGGTTGGTGGAGAATGAAGTGGATAATACTAGGAGTGCAGTAAAGACTGCCCTTTATGCTTTGGTAGAGATGATTGAGAGGTTTGATCATAATGAAAGTTTGGAGACTGGTTTCAAGAAGAGTAATGGTGTATGGTTCAGTGAAAAGGAGGTTCAGGATTTCAGGGACCTGCTGAAGACTTTGGAGGAGATCGAGCAGTTCTATGATTGCATTGGAGGAATTATTGGGTGAGTAAATTTCAAGCTTGTAATTTTCTATGTGACTTATGTGCATTGGAATGTATGTTTAGTTTTGCAATAATAATAATTGAATGGATATGTGATTTGTTGTTAGTATATGTCATTTTTTGTGGAATTCTTTTGGCTAAACGTAGAGGGTATGTGTTTAGCTACTTGGCATATGCAGACAAGAATACTGGATAATGTCCTAGATAGGAGGTTTCCACTTTTGAGGGCAGATAATTGCAAATTATTCCAAAAGTCGTGTGACATTTGATGTCCATTTTTTAGCTTTAGCTCAAAAATTTCATGGTTCACGCATTGCCATATTATCATTTCTTCCTCTAAATGGCTGGAATGTGTTCTTTGCCTTTTTTAAGTTAGTTGCGATAGATTTGGATTTTGAGCTGTTGGTTTGGGTGGAAGATATAGGATTTCCACGTGCACCTTCCCAATACTTTTCAAGTTTCTTGGTCTCTCATTCACATGTGTGTTTTTAACTGATCTTTGATCGTTGGCCTATTAAGACAATGAGGATACCGTGTCAAAAATTAATATATTAAGTTATTTGAGGACATAATTGCTGCAGTTATCAGATAATGGTGCTGGAGCTCCTTGCCCAGTCAATTAGTGAAAAGCAATCTGCAAAGTGGTCCCAGCACATACAGCAATCAATGGAATGCCAGTTCTTGGAAATTCATGCTCCTAATGTAATTGACCTTTCAAAAAATATGGAGTATGCATCTCAAGCGGCTCTATGGGGAATTGAGGTCGGTCCCTAATATTTATGCCCTGTTGATGCAAAAACTTTGCTTAATTTTCTAGAATAATAAGATTTTATACTTTTAGGGTCTGCCAGACCTAGGAGAAATCTATCCTCTGGGTGGTTCTGCAGACCGCCTTGGTTTGGTTGATCCAATAACAGGTGAATGCCTTCCTGCTGCAATGCTTCCTTACTGTGGAAAGACTTTATTGGAGGGCCTTATACGAGATCTCCAGGTATAAAATCTCTGTTCCTCAAATTTGAAGCTTTTTTTATATATATTTTAAAATTTGATGTTTTATTATGGAAACTGATGATTGCATATTGTTATAATATGATTCATATTTAATATTGTGATTGCAAGGCTAGGGAGTTCTTGTACTTCAAGTTGTATGGAAAGCAATGCATCACACCTGTTGCAATCATGACAAGTTCAGCCAAGAATAACCATGAGCACATCACTTCGCTCTGTGAAACACACAGCTGGTTTGGGAGAGGTCCATCGAGTTTCCAACTTTTTGAGCAGGTTTGTAAGATGATATATTCTGTTCTTTCTTCTTTTGTTGTTCGTTAATTCTTTTTGGTTTTCAATTAAGAAAAAGAGTTTTCCAATTGCCAGCCTCTAGTTCCTGCTGTTGCTGCAGAAGATGGGCAATGGTTGATCACAAAACCATTCACACCTGTTTCCAAGCCTGGTGGACATGGTGTTATTTGGAAACTTGCTTATGACAAAGGCATCTTTCAGTGGTTTTATGATCATGGAAGAAAAGGTGCAGCTGTTCGACAAGTCAGGTTATCTATATTATTGCACACTGAAGTCTTTTTACTTTTTGAATGCATGCATCAGATATTCATTTTTATATTAAACTGGCTTCTGTACAGTAATGTTGTGGCTGCGACAGATTTGACCCTTCTAGCACTGACTGGTATTGGTTTACGCCATGGAAAGGTATAGTTGGTTTTGACCATTCTTTTTTCATGAGTTCTTTTTACATAATGCAATTAAATGTCAAATGTTTGTTGTATCTCGACTTGACATTGTTTAGGGTTTTATTAACTCTGCGGAGTCACCTCTAAGTCCATGAATCACTAAATCTTTGACCTTCTCTCATTAATTACTCATTGTACATGATACAGAAGTTGGGCTTTGCTTCTTGCAAGCGTATTTCAGGGGCTACAGAAGGCATTAATGTCCTCATAGAGAAGAAGACTCTTGAGGGGAAATGGGCTTATGGTTTTTCATGCATTGAATACACCGAATTTGATAAATTTGGAATCACAAGTGGACCTAGTTCATCTAACAGGTAGGCTTTTAATTGCGGAGGTTTTTATCTTGATATTCTTTCTGTTTTGAATTACACAAGTGGCTTCCTGTACTCTCAGAGCCTAATGACTGTTTCATAATGCATATGGTAGTGAGTGGAATGGTGAAACAAATTAATCACTGTAATTGATACATTAAGTTGCCATGCAAGTTTTGACTTTGCAATTCCTTTAGCATGAGGCTGTGCATGGAAAGAGAGAAATTTTTCTATGAAAATTGGAAGGAAATTTTATTGCTCTCTCCTTGTAATTTATACATAAATTTACTATTTTTGGATTTATTTGAACATTATCTTAAAACAGAGTCTGAGTATCAGATTTAACTTCATTTTTATTCAAGGTTGCACCTGATTATCATTTTCCTTTGTTTGATACTCTTACCTTGTTCAGTTTAAAAAAAAAAATGTGCCATATTATTTTTGCTTTTTCTTGTTAAGTTTGCAGGCAGAGTTCCCTGCCAATACAAACATTCTCTACGTGGATTTATCTTCTGTGGAGTCAATTGCATCAAGTAAAAGTGCAAAATGTTTACCGGGAATGGTACTGAACACAAAGAAGTCGATTGCATACAACGACAAAATTGGGAACTGTCACAGGTAAATACTGTTTAGCTTTTGGCTGCTAGGGTGTACGGTTGATATTGTATTGGCTTAACTATTTTACAGATGGTTCCTTGGGTTACCATCATTTACCTTTCTTTCCTATTTTATTGCTCAGCAATGAGAATGCTGCTGATGCTATTATGATACTATACTGATTGAGTATCTTGTTAACCTGAAGTGTCCGTGGTGGTCGTCTGGAATGCACAATGCAAAACATTGCTGATAATTTTTTGAATACGTATTCGTCTAGATGTTACCAGGGTGTCAAAGGTATAGTATGTTTTTATATATAAATTTGTAGCACAAGATCTTGTGCTTTATAATGTTGTTAAAATTTGCTTCATAATGTATTGGCAGATGAGCTGGACACCTATATTGTACATAATGAACGAAGAAAGGTTACATCATCTGCTAAAAAAAAGAGGAGACATGCAGCCAGCACTTTGCACCAGGTTCTAATTTTCTTATTGTAGTATTATTGTTGTCAGCAAACTAAAAAAAAAAAAGTAAAAGAATGTAGTATTTTCATCTCTAATATTTTGAAACTTTATCCCATCAGTGCATCATTCAGAACACTAAACTCCATCTATTTCACTATATTATTTCGTTTAATTAACCAGTTAAACTACATTCAATCCCCTAATAACCTTGCTGTCCCTGGAAAACTGACTCTGATATATTAATAAAAGCACCATGTTTTTGGTAGTTTTGAACTAAACGTGTTTCCCTCAAGAAACACTATGATCACCCATACTTACCTTCCATAATCTGCTTTATTAGATGCTTCTACCTGAATTATTCTGTTTTCTTTCTTTTTGGTTTGCATGAGTGGATGCAACTGCATGTTATAAGTAAGTTTGTGGTTCATTTATTTAAATCAATGGTGTGAATTATGATAATTGAAGCACCAAACTTTTTGTTTTGTGTTTAACTTGCAAGAGTGTCCCCTGTTCATGGAACTTGGCTTGGAACTTGATTCTGAACAATAGGTTGAAACATGCTATTTTATCAGTAGGACTGTCATTCATCTCATTGTAATCTAATTTTGAATCTCTGTGCAGACCCCGGATGGTTCATTGTTGGATATCCTGAGAAATGCTTACGATCTTTTTTCCCTCTGTGATATTGAACTTCCAGAGGTATTTTCTTTTCAATCTGACAGTATATTTGTTATTTCATTTGCTACCATTAGTTTTTTAATATCCTTATGAAGTGATATCCATATATGGTTTCTCGTCTTTGTAGATTGAAGGTAATGATAGATACATTGATTCTGGACCCCCTTATCTAATCTTTCTGCATCCTGCTCTTGGCCCATTATGGGAGGTTACAAGACAAAAGGTAACTTTGTTGTTTGCTGCTGCTATGATCAAAAACTGATGTATTTAGGTCTTTCATTTAATTCATTGTGAATCTATTGTGATGACTTGATGACTTTTCTAACTGGAATTTTGGATGATAAGTTAATTAACAAATTCTGATTACCACTCTTTATAAGGTAGTAAACAAATTCTGATCACTTTTTTCTATCTTAAAGTTTCATGGAGGATCAATTTCCAAGGGGTCCGAGCTACAAATTGAGGTTGCAGAGTTCTTGTGGAGGAATGTCGAGGTTATAATATACCCATTATAGTCAATTAAGGCATGAAAATTGTTACACTTCTATGCTTACCTGGTTTCACTCTGCAGCTTGATGGGAGCTTAATTGTTATTGCTGCAAATGCCATGGGCTCAGCCAAAACCAATGCAAACAGTGAGCCAATATTGCAGTATGGGCACAGGTATTATTATGATAATTATTTGTAGGTTTTCCAAAGAAATGAAGGTCTAGTTCCATAGTTGTTGACATCGGTTTGCTTGTCTAGATGTGCAAGATGTCAACTCCAAAATGTGAAAGTTCTCAATGAAGGGATTGACTGGAGTTCTGCCAAGAATGTGTACTGGAAACATGATGTTCAGCGGTTTGAAGCTTTAAAAGTTATTCTGCATGGAAATGCTGAATTTGAAGCCACTAATGTCAGCATAAAGGTAACGGTTACACGCTAGGAATTAGGACCAATAGTTACTTGGTTACTTTTTTTCCCCTAGTGAAAATCATCTTTGTTCACGCATAAATACAATTTGATAACCTCATGCTCTGCATCAAACAATTTGGCCATATGGATTTTGTTTCCTTAAAATTGAGCATTGTATTTTTATGAACCTCATGCAGTTCTACATTTTTCTGTTCTTGGTTTGTCAGGGCAATCATACATTTGAAGTTCCAGATGGCTTCAGAATGAAGATCACGCCGGGGCATTCAGGTTCATAGTCCTTGCTGTCTGAAACTTCTATTACCTGTTACCTATGTCTGAACTGCGAGATGTACTCATCTCGCACAAGGAAAATGTGCTCTTTTGTGCTCATACACCACACACGAATATGCATTAGCATCATATGCATATTGCACCTTGAAAGTTAATCAATGACATGATTTCATTTGACAAAGGTACGGAAGTGCAGCTCAGCCCTATAGCACCAGATATGATGGATAGTGGAAGCTGGTTTTGGAACTACAAGATAAATGGTACTCACATACTGTTGGAATTTGTAGAGCTGTAAATATTACTTTATTTGATCTTTGTGAATCATTGTTCGCAAATTTCAATTGGAGCTCCTGTAGTATAATTGGTTGTAACACAAGTTAAACCAGAAATTTCCAGGATGTCCTTTTGTATTAAATGCGTCAAGTTAGGGCCTCATAAATCTGTAGTTAAACCTTCTTCAGCTGGAGCTGTCAATGTAAATCCAGCTTAGAAACAATGTAATGTTTTTAGCAATGAAATGTACTCACTTTTGAGTTAAAGCATTTCTTCTAATATCTGTATTACTCTTGGCATAGTCTTGATTTGTAAATATTGAATTTGGGTTAATAATCTTTTTACTGGATTATCTGGGGAAATCAGATTCTTTTATCTGCAGCAATATCATAGCAATGCCAAAGAATTTTACCAAACAAAAATTTAAGCTTTAAGAATGACAGAGAAATAAAAGAAAATCAGTATGTAATGAATGTGATTTCCACAAATGTACATTTCTCTGTATAAATTTCCTCTCTTGCTATCCAACCGGATTCTGAGATTGAAAGCAGCAGCTATTCAGTAATCTGAGCAAAGCCCTTTTCTTCTGGCTTTCAAAGACCCATCAGCTGACAAGCTCTGAAGCGAAGGAATACTTGGGTTTATCAGCAGACGTCTTGCTACCTCTCCGCCGTCTTTGCACAGCCCGAGCAGAAGAGTTATTGAGTTCTCCTTCCCTTTGGCAGACCCGAATCTTAAAAGATCTATAAGAAGAGGCACCAGGACTCGATTCTTCCTTATCTCCTCCATCCCTTCGGCGCAACCTAATAGCAGGGAAGGAACTGCTAAGGCATCATCGGTTATGCCTGCCTTGTCGTCCATCAATAGTTCTATCTGCAGAGGAACTGCACCAGCACCTACAACACTCACCTTATTGGCATTATAGACTGCAAGATTGAACAATGCACTTGCAGCATCCCGTTTTCCTGCTGCTGTCCCTTCTCTTAGTAGGCCGACCAATGCAGGGATTGCCCTTGGACGAGCACCAATATTCACCTTACAATCATTAATCATCGAGAGACTAAAGATTGTTGCTGCCGCATTTTCCCTTGCCTCCTTTGTTTCTCCTGATTCTAGAACTTCTATTATGCTGTCAATTGCTCCTGCTGCCATTATTAGAATCTCGTTGTTGTCGAATATCGAAAGGTTAAGCAAGGCTGTGACCGCATTTTCTTGAATTCTTGGATCATGGGAAATTAACAATTTCACCAGAAATGGTATGGCTTCTGCCTCGGATATTATCCTCCAATTATCCATGCTAGTTTTCTCTAATAACCTGAGTTCATATGCGGCCTGCCTCAGAATATCAGGGGACCCCTTTGCGAGTTTCCCCACCGAGAATTCAGCTGTCATTTTTACAGCTTCAGTAGCTGCTTTTACCACAGAAAATATGATCTGCTTTTACCCAGGAAAGCAGATCATGCATATAAAGAAGCTCTAGGCAGTAGGTGGTTTGTAAGTGGTTGGGTTGAAGAAGCATCAGGATGTGCAACTGACAAGTTATTCTGGGATTTTTTTGGAGGGTCAATCAACTCTTTATAATAATTTGCGGATCAATTGTATTGTGTATCCCATTTGTAATTTCAAAATAGGATTCAATGCACCGTCTTGCTTAATAATTAGAGGAATTTACATAGATTATCCTTTTTTTAACCATATTTTTTTAAAATACAACCATTCCTTAAAACAGATTAAAATTACTTTTTTAAATTTTTTATTTTAAAAAATATCCTTTCTTATTTTAAGCTCTAAATACTCATCAGCATCCATTTATCCTATTCCTCATGCTGCATTTTTTCTATCTTGAATCGGTGCTCACTTCTCACTCTCTCTCTCTCCGCTACCGACCTTCACCCCTTTATAAGTTTCATTTTTCTATTTAAAAATTAATGAAGTTATTTTTAAAAAGTGGGATGTGAAAAAAGGCATTTTGTGTAAATTCCTGAAGGAACAAATAAAAGTTATGAATAAAGCAATTTACACCGCAAAAATAATTCATTAACGCTGATTGGAGCGCTCCATATATTGGAGGGCCAACTCATCCATCCTTTAATCTCTCCTGTTACCTGTCATCATATAGATAGTATCTTGTATACCATACATCAACATATAGAAGAAACTTATAAAGAAAGTTCTAGGTTACTTTACAATGGCTCTTATCATGTTCTCTATATTACATTTCACTTAATGCAATACAACAAAATACAACTACATATTTAGACTATTTCTATCTCTACTATTGGCCTTGTTGTAGCAGATTTTGTCCCTCCAGAAAGAATCCTAGCTTCGAGTAACTATACAGATAAATATCCGTGCTAAGCTTACTAACTTAGTGGGGAACAAAAAAAAATATTTTTAAAATATCCTCTTACCGTATTTGCCGATAACTCACACACATAGGCATAATATTAGTCAAATATAATCTTGAGCTACAATATAAAATTTGCACATCAGCAATACAAGATTTTATTATAAAGTTTGCAAATTTATAAAGAAAACAATGACAGTCAATAACTAAATTGTGTGCACTCACCTATGCACGTAGATATGCATGTAAATACAATAATCTTAAGTGCAGAAAACATTAGGTAATCACAGTCATTATTATTATATGCAAGAGTTACTATAATATTATATATCTCATATTTACACACAATTACATACAATCTCATGCTATCTATATGCTGTACATAGGTTAAATATAGCAAAATGTGGATCAAATTATGGTAAATCATATAATTTCTATTACACTACTTTTCATATTACTTTACTTGCATCTTGTAATAAGCTTGCACTTTTCTCTAAGAGTATGGATAATAGGTCAAATTATAATTGTGGCACCCGAAGGCACGAAATTGTACTATACTATTTGATTAGGGATGATCGCGGGACGAAATGTAGTATTTCAGAGAAAAAATTTCTCTGTTTTCGTCCCCACGAGGATCCACATATCCGCAAAAATCTCCATTTTCGCATAAAAAATATTTTATTTTAAAAAAATCTAATTATAACTAAAATATAGTATTTAAAAATAAGTGTAATTGAAATATAACATTTAATAATTAAAAATATAAATTCAATTAAAAATCAAATTAATATAAATTTTAACAATTGACAAAATTAAAATTAAATATAATTTAAAACTAAATTATATAAATATAATTAAATTTAATTACTAAATTTTGAGAATGGAAAAATTTCGGGATAGGGACCACAATTCCCGTCCATGCTTCGAATTTCAAGTCGGGAAATATTTTTTCCCATTTTCGTTTCCACGGAAAAAAATTTTGGGGATTCACCGTCCCATTCAAGGCGGTTCCCCGCCCGATGATCATCCCTATATTTGATCGGTCAAGCAGATCCAAATGGGATCTGTTATAATCCAAACGTGGCTAAATTTGTAAATCATTATTGTAGATCCAAATGGGGTCAAATCTGTACTATAGACCCAATAGGGCCAAATCTAAGCTATAGATCCAATAGGACCAAATCTGTACTATCGTAGCTGCAATATACCCTTATAAGCATGCTTATCTATCTACCACCTATACACAGGCGCAAGCAACTGTAACTCATTATGTTAACCATCATTACTTTTCTCTTTTTCGTCTTATATGCCTTTAACTCGATTGCAAAACATATTTATGAACATGGAATCATGTACATGTTCATACATTTATGTATATTGTTATAATCTGGTTACATCTTTATTCATGTATAGCATTAATAATTAGACATAACAATTTTATAAATCATTTATAGTTTATACGATTTGATTACTTTCATATACATATGTACATATACCAGTATCCTTTGCAATCATGGTAGCATAGCTTTTGAATATTGTTGTATAATTGTAAGCTTATAGACATTTATATAAGTGTACATTCCCTCATTATCACACCTTTAGTCATACATAATTATTTCCACAATTGTATGATGTGTTCATAAAGATTACACCCGTATAGAAACTGTTATGCATATATATGACTGCACGTATATCTATATGATTCATCTTGTGCATATCCTTTTCATGCTTATATCAGAACATAATACGCCATGTCCAATGCATCCTAATTTACATATATGTATAAACATCCATACTTAACCACGATAATGTAGTTGGAACATAAATATATATTCCTGAAAAAAAATTACAATCGTCCATGTACCTCTGTAATGTTTATCCCACCTAACTAGATTATCATTAGTCCTACATATCCATGTGTACCTTCATATTTGTATACATATGCACCTTCGAGTATATAAGTTAATGCCCCTATTAATATTCATATTTTCTTGTCACATTAGTTTACATACTTAAAATTGATATGTGAGCTTGGTCGTAACTTAAATTAACTTATACATTCCAATTTCCTTATAACTATATCTTAAGACTCTACTATCCATGACACATGTTCCATAACCCATTATGTCCTCATATATATATATATATATATATATATATATATATATATATATATATATATATATATATATCCACATACGCTTTAGCATACAACTCTTCATTTGTACCTGTATACTTTAATTCCATTGGTTTCATGTATAAAGTCAGTGTGTAGTCTAAATGATGGCCTAAATAATTCTCACACTTATATTTCTTTGTAATCTAGATTCAATTACCATTATTTCTCAATCCTTAAATCATGTATTACATGTGTTTCACCCTAAATCACGTATTACATGTGTTTCATGATTTGGTATATTTCTATTTATGTGTTTAATGTGTCCTAAGGTGTTCGAAAAGTTTCAAATAAGTTTTGGTGAACTTTCGAGCCTAAAACCATGTATAAGCTGTAACAGGGATAGCACACAGCTGAGATAAATTGATCTCGGCTGTGTACAATGGTAAAAATAGATGCAAAAGGGTCCATACGGCTAAGACAAAATGGTCTCGGTAGAGTGCCCCCATTCTATTTCATGAATTCAGCAAATAGTTTTCTTGTGTCTCTTTGCACTTTACTTTAGACCTAGCAAACATCATTTTTAAGCTATGTGTCCTTCTACAAAATTTTTCACCTATATTTTTAGTTTCCAAATCATTAAAAATACCTCATTTGGCTTTCTAAATCTCAAGATATTCACTAAACAATTGGGATTGCTCCTAATGGTAGGACAGCAGACATAGTCAGAGTTCAAGCTAATTTTTTACTATTATAGGGGATGAACCAGGCATTGATCTCTTCTTATGAAATTTAGGTTTATGATTTTAGTTTCTATTCCAACTAGAATTACTCAATTAGGAGCTTTTAAACTATAGATATAGGCAAAAAAGGCAGGATAGGTCCAATGAACCTAAGGATAGATTTTTGCAAAAAGGAGAATCTATCTCATAGGTTCCTATCACAATTTAACCCTTTTATTCATGTATCCTTCCATTAAACTTCAAATTTAATATTTCTAATCGCTACTATACAACAAACATCCATAAAAATTACAAGTAGTTCCCATACCTCTTTGATAACCACTTTCTTCAAGCTTTCCAAACCTCTTGCTCCTTGCCTTTGTTTCTCTCTCCTTCTTTATAATAGATTACAGATTATTATGTCTGAAGGTTCATCTAATTCCCCAAATCAATATCTAATTATAAGAAATAGAAGAAAAAGAGAAGAGAAAGTGATTACCTTAAGAAAACTAACCACTAATTTCTCCCTCCTTTCCAAAATCTAGGGTTGGATTTTGGGGTTAGGATAACTGGCTTTTTGTGAGAGAAAATGGCTGCCTTGAAGCCCCTTGAAGTGGCTGGCCATCACTCTTAAAGTCTTTGAGTTTTCTTCCTTTCTCAAGGCATTTCTAGAAAGGATGGGTATCTTGATCCTATTGGACCACTTGTTAAGTTTACAAAAGTTACATTTAACTCCCTCCTTTCCCTCAAATTCATATTTCTTTCCCTAAAGTCTCTCTTTTACTTTTTAATCTCCTTTAACTTACATATTCTCAAAATTAATCACATACATAACTTAATTTAAAATGACCATTGTACCATTCCTCTCTTTTAAGCAATTACTTTTATATCCCAACTTATAATTCATTAACTAACCCATCATATATCGATAAAATTATCATTTCAATGCATATATATTCTCCAAAGGCCTTAGTAGGGGTGTCACATGCCCGATCAAAGCATTCCATATATTGGAGGGCCAATCAATTCTTATCAGTCTAATCGGACCGATCGGGACCCTCCATTCGATTGGACTCATCCATATAACCTTGGCAGTCTTGCCTTCATCGCCTCTCCTTGCACCGCCACCCACCAGCGCTCCACCATGAACGGTGGCTAGGAGGTAAGGCAATGATGTCTAGAATCTGAAAAATGAGGAGGAAATAAGAAATTTCAGATTTGGGTGCAAATGTCATCTTCTTTTGTGGAGATAGAGTTGGATAGATCCGAAATCTGGTGATTGAGATGCTATATGATCTGTAAAAAATAACTGAAATATTGGTCTTCAAATTCAATGCTACAGTGAATGCTCGAATGAAAAAAGAGAGAATGAAGAAGAAAAAGAAAAAGAAAAAAACAGAAGCTTGAAGGGGGATGCAAAATTTGAGTTAAATGTAGTATCTTAAAAAATAAATATTTTTAAAAATGAAAATTTTAAAATGGTAAAAAAATGGGTATTGTTGAATATAGCCTCTTTTCTTTTGGGTATTTTTGCAAAACTTTTAAAAAAATACAGCACAAGGAATAGGATAAATGGATGCCGATAAGTATTTAAAACTCAAAATAAAAAGTTAAAAAAAAAGGTAATTTTAAACTATTTTAACGAATGATTGTATTTTTTAAAAAATAGGGTTAAAAAAAGGAATATGTGTAAATTCCTCTAGAATTTTTACTTGGATGGGTCTATCAAATGAGTTACTATGGACCATCCGCACCGGTATTGCTTGAAACGACCACGGGCTGACCCGCCCCATTGCTCTCTGCTGATTACAGATCTCTATTGACCTAGAGAACAAAATTGCATTTTCTTTTCCAGTTCATCTTTCTCCAAAAATCCTAACAAAAATGGCAACTTCATTCATAACTAAAACGCTAAATTCAATAAAAAAAATCCAAAACTCCTCACTCCACTCTCCTCATCCCTCACCCGCCATTTTACCTCCGTCGCTACCGCCCAGTCACCGGCCGACGGTACGTCCTCTTCCTTCACGTTCAATGACAATAACAACACCCCAACCGTCTCCAGTGACAGGATATACGTCAAAGCCCCAAATTCTGATTCGAAGCGTGAGAGGGAATCGTCTTCTTCAGTAACAGTGCCCGTGTCTTTCATGACGGTCGATTGTGGGGAGGAGGTTTTACAAGCGACTACTAGAGAGGCAGATGATGGAAATGGATGGACAGTTATGCTTGATTGTAGGACTCTTAAGAAACCTTCTAAAAGACCTCTAAAGTTGCAGTCTTTAGCTCTTGCTAAGGCCGTTGCTGCCGAATGGGATTATCAGGTTCAGGTGTGTTTACAAAGCTCATTACTTTGCTTTCCTATGATCTTAATTTGTCGTTCCTGAATTGTGTTATTTTCTCTCGCTTTACTTTTTGAAGCAATTGCTTACGATTTTGTTTCATTTATAATGGGATTCTCTGTTTTGGCTTTCTTTATGCTTAGTTTTCTCTTTTTTGGGTGTTTGATCCGTTTTGGCGTTTTTTGATCAAGACTTTTCTTTCGGTGAAGCTTGAAATTTCTCTTTTAGATTTGTGAAAATTATATTATGGAAATTTGGCGGTTTTAGTTGGATGCAAGCCTTCTATGTTTATGTCGGGATTCTGCATCTGGTTCAGATTTTCCTTATAATCTCTATACAACATGAATACATGGACGAGGCTTTTGTTATCCACAATATCTTTAGATGTCCATTAGCATGTAGTAGACTTAAAATAGGATTACAGAATGATTCGATAGAGTTTTCGTCATTAGGTCACCTCAAGGAATTGTTGCACGTTTCCTCATGATTTCTCTCTATCTCTCTCTGCCACCGAATGTCAAATATCAAACGCAAGCTCTTTCACTGCTGAGATGGTCTCAGTTTAAAAATTTTAATTTTTTTCTTCTTTTCATTGATATGATGGTACATGGATGGGGCTGGACAAATGTAACGACTTGTTATTTGTTGTAGCAAACAGATGGTATCAGGCCATTTACAATGCCTCTTATGAAACTTGCGTGCACTGCATCGGAGCGAGTTCCACTCACACGTCCAATGATTATTGAAAACTTGATGAAGAAATTTAATCAAGATTTAGTTTTCTGTCTTGCTCCAGAGGATGCTGATCTGACACATGGTGTTTATGGTATGTCATTTATTGATGTGTCCAAAGCAAAATTTGGAGTCATTCACATGTCTATATCTTTTTATGTTTTATTTGAGCTGTCAGCCAGTTTGTTTCTAGGGAACTAGAAATTGAGGAAAGGGGATTTTTGTGGTTTCCTTTGTTTGGGTAATTAAATGATTTGAGGAAAAGAAAAGAAATGAAGTAAAACAAACGGAAATGATGGACTTTCCAGAATTTCATTCAAAATAAGATGAGGGATTTTTAGAAATCACAAGTTTGTAAATTTTCATTGTATAACTTTTAATCAATCCATGTTAGAAGCTTTCTATTTAAGGGTAAAATATTACTAACTTCTCCTCCTTTCCCTGTTCTAAGGAAGGACTCAAACAAGTGAAAGGAAGTTTTGTTCTTTTCTTTTCTCTGCCTCTGTTATTGAAACATGCATGATTCTGGACTCCTACTACTCACCCAACAATTTTGGTTATGTTTAAAGAAATAATGGCTTTTAGGTTATCACTGTATGTTTGGGTTTCTGTTGAAGGTTTGTTGCCAGAATTTTTGGATTACTTTTCGGGACTTTTTTAAAAATAGTGTTTTTTAAAAATTTATTTTGAGAGATGGTGTTTGGGTAAAAGTATTTGGGAGAATGGTGTGTTTTTCCATTCCCGCAACCAGTCGCTGCGGGAATAGAGCTGGGTCCCTCTCTCTCTCTCTCTCTCTCTCTCTCTCTCTTTGTCTTATATATATATATATATTATCATATTACAATTAAAAATGAAATAAATGACTCAATCCAAATTGATGTATAATTAATTTATTTGGATTGAATTACATGTTATTATATTTTGTAAATAAAAATTGAAATTATTAAAATAATTAAATTAATAAATTTTTATGTAATTATAACAGTAAAATTATAAATTCATATACTGAGTGTTATGCACTTTTCAATTGACGGATTCACATGAATCAAATGGTGCGTACGGGTACATTACACTGGCCTAAGAGAATGAAAAAAAAAATATATGAATTAAAAAAAATTATGAGTGGGAGAGTGAAACTTTTGTTTAACCAAATGCTTTAAAATTGAGAAGGCCATCAATTTAAGGGGGAAAAGAAATTAGAGAAATGATTTCGCTTCATTGTTATCATAACTAAGGGATAATGTTCATGTGGTCAAATTGTTTCTTTTTCTGCATTTTTGTGATGAATTAGAATTCGTAAAAATCTTTTACTGATCCTCGCATAAATATAGGTTTTATTTTTTTCATATTTAAAAATAAAATTATATATATATATATATATACACACACACACACACATCCTTAATTTACATTTCTTAAATAAATCAAGATGATGATTGAAAAAAAATAAAAATAGACTTTTTTTTTATTTTCTTTATTCGAAAAGCTGTGTGGAAATAAAAAAGAAATTGCCATTCTAATTTATTTTCATTTAAGTATTTTAAAATAAGAATATAAAATATTTAATACGGTTATTATTGATTACAGAATATTTTTTATAATACAATTTTGAGAAAAATATGATGGGATTTAAATTATGGTCAATTGGAGCGTAACTAAATTCTCAATTATTTAAATTTTAGGTTCTATTACTAAATAATGAAATAAAGATATTAGACAGAGAGAGGGAGAGAGAGAGAGAGAGAGTGGGGCCCAGCTCTATTCCCGCAGCGACTGATTGCGGGAATGAAAAAACACACCATTCTCCCAAATACTTTTACCCAAACATCATCTCTCAAAATGAATTTTTAAAAAACACTATTTTTAAAAAAGTCCCTTACTTTTCCATCTATCTTCAACATCCAGCTTGGTGGTTTTCTGTGCAAAGTTTTATTTTCAAATACTAGCTCACTTTCGGACTTAGGTTTTCCAACAATAGGTGCATTTCAGCAACTTATGATTGCTAGTTTATGCTATGGATTTGATCATATTGATGAACTTGCCACTTCTCTATCTTAATATTCTATAGCATAGGAAAATTGGGACCACGACTTAATTTTTTTTTTTTTTTGGTGGTTTCCATGTTATATACTATTTATGACGTGAAACCTGTGGTTAATAGTGATTTTTCATGGATCTTCCATATTCAATATGAGTTGTTTGAATCATTTTTCAGTTTCCTATTTCTTATTTGGAGGGTTTAGTGAATATGTGACTGGAACTGCATTCTGCACGACTGGTTTTAATAAAACTGTTATGCTTTTTCAGCAAGGCATCCTTTACTAGTTCACTTTCTATGTACTTGTCTGGTATGAGGAACACTCTTAGTTGGGATCAAAACTAATCCATCCTACTCTCATCATAGTAAAGTGCATGATTGACATTATTGCATGTTAGAAAATTGGTTTTACACATGGTCACTGTTATAGACATCTATCTGAACTCAGGGAGTGGAGAGCAAACATACAAGTGGAGCTCAGAGAATTCATCTGACTGTAGAGTATATATTTTTTTCTTTTTCAGAAAAGCAAGTGGAGAAAATTGATACCTTACTTGATTGGGTGAAATCAGAAATTGGCTTTAAGCCTGTTTACTCGAGTTTTTTTGGTGGCAAGCAAGAGGAAGGTTTGGTGAAGGCAATAGAAGACCTTCTGAAGAAAACCGACAACTGTGAATTGGCTGCAATTGCAGCAGCAGCCCATTCTTTAGTAATTGCCGTTGGAATTTTTCGTGGGAAATTGGATATTGAGGAAGCAATTCAGTTGATTAGACTTGAAGAAGATTCGCAGGTTCTTCTTCTTCTTCTTCTGTCTTCTTGTCTCTTGACATTCACACATGAATGCTTATAGAGACCTTTAGTGTCTCAACTGGACTTGAGCACATGCTGAGTTGTCACCTGTGGAATTTGTTTGCTCTCTGATGATGATCCAGTGCTAATTCTTTTGCAGGTTGATAGGTGGGGCTTAGTTGAAGGTGGTCATGATATAGGTATTGCTGATCTAATGGTAAAAATATCATCTGCTGCCGTGTTCCTTGGTCTTTCTAGGATTTGAATGCCGTTTAGCTCTTTTTTTTTTTTTCCTCCCAACTTTCATCACAAAATCTAGCTTTAATATTTGTTTCCTTAACTTTAGTAGTCCTAGATTATAAAAAAGTATATATATAAATATATATATGCCCAAAGGTTTTGTGAGAATTTGTTGCCAAGAGTTAAGATAAAGTGGCATAATAATGTTTTATGGGGACTGAAGCCCATCCTTTTGCTGACATACACTCAAGAGAGTTAAACGAGTATTTGAGACATGGATATTGATGCAAGTGGGTAGGATTTGATTCAGGCAACTGATCAGATTCAAGCTGTTTAGCCGTTGAGTTATGTTACTAGCGGATTTTATTATGCCAAATTAAATTAGTAGTACTTGGTTCGTGGAAGGGATCACTCTAGTGGAAATTACATTAGTAGTATTAAAATAAGATGTGGGATTTCCTTTGTACAATATGAAATATATTATCATGCTTTTCCAACATATGCCCGAGGAAAAAAAAAAAGATTTGTGATGAATTCAAGGGTCTTCGTTGCAGCATTGCAAGCACATGGGTGGCTGTCTCTCAATGTCACAGTCTCAACAAACTGTATCACAGTCATTACTGCATCCTACACAGGAATAAGCTCATCGTCACTTCGTCAGCCCTTTGTTTTCCACAAATTGACAAAATATTATGAATAATACAATATAAGGAATGTTGTATGGAGAGTGCAGGTCTTAATTGTTAAATGACGGCGCAGTTCGGCACAGTGCTTTGCGGAACAATCGTTAATGATTCAAACTTGAGATCTCTCACTTGTACGCCTAAAGAGAGCAAGAGAAAACAGATGATTTCCAGTTACCTTACCTGTTACAGTTATGAATGGCGCTGGTACTTTCTGTTCCAGGTGATGAGGGTGTACGAGAAATAATTTTCTCATGTTTGCTTGGACGTTGTTCTTTCCTACAAAGATAATGAAAGCAGTCATCCAAAAGATACCTGAAAACTTCATCAGCACAAAAGTTGATGATTTAATGGAAGAAAGGGTTCCCATTGACAAGGTTTAAATAGGTCATTTAAGAAGTTCAAGTTCAGGGGATGATGGACCTAAAATGAATGAACTTTTTTTTTTTTTTTTATATTGTCTTTAAGAATACATCAACACCTCACTCCGAAACTGTGTTTTTGAGTTCTAATTTTTATTCAATGAAAGTTATTCCCTTTCGAGGATTGAAAAAATGTATCATCACAGTCATGTGAAACCGAAGTACCGTATGAACTCTTATTATTACCATTGTTCTTATTCTTTTATGAATTGTGCAGCTTCTAATGAATCCATTATTTTATAATTGAACTTATCACCTAACAGTTGAAATACAATTGCAATGTGCAAATTATGTGTTCAAATATGGGGATCAGTTGGAATTTAAAACAGCAAACTTCTAATTTGTGCCATCTGATTGCCTTTTTTCCGGTAAATACTACATTTTTATCCATTGCATTGCACCATCCTACAACAAACTTGGTAAAATCTGAAATTCCCAAAAGGTTCCTAACAAAAGGTTCTGAACTTTTTATAATTTCCTCTAAAACAACCAAGATGTACCCATTTTCTTTTTTTCCACTCCTTGTGGGAATGAAGCCATCCGCCACAGAGCTCAATAGCAAATCACATTCAAAGTCATACACATGCAATTTCTATAAATAATTATTAAGCAAGACGGTGCATTGAATCCCATTTGAAATTACAAATGGGATGTACAATACAATTGTTCCGCAAATTATTATAAAGAGTTGATTGACCCTCCAAAAAAATCCCAGAATAACTTGTCAGTTGCACATCCTCATGCTTTTTCAATCCAACCACTTACACACCACCTGATGCCTCGAGCTTCTTTATATGCATGATCTGCTTTCCTGGGTTCAAGCCTTTAGGGCAGGCTGCAGCACAATTCAATATGGTGTGGCAACGGTAAAGCTTAAACTCATCATTTATTGCCTCAAGACGTTCGTTGGTATATTCATCACGGCTATCACTAATCCACCTGTTTGCACCAGCAAAATAACAAGAGAAATCAGCATCCTCAATTTATATTGGAACGACCAGAGCAGTGCTCCTTGACAGTTCGCAACTTTTATTGATGAAAAATATTAAAAATCCATTAAGTACATAAAATGCACTTTGTGGCAGCTGGAAAGATGCCCGTCATACGCCATATTGTCCACATAGGAAAACCATAAGACAACAATAGAATAAAGAGTGATCTATACATGCACATTCGGGGCCTAGTAGCAACATGAACAGAGTTGTTTGGTTTCATCCATCTACTAAAATATACAAATGCAAGTTATTACAAGTTTTGCACCTAGCAAGCTAGAATGTATGTTAACCAAAAAAAAAAGAGAGAGAGAGAGAGAGACAGCGCATATATGTGCTTATTTGAAATTTCTACAATGCCAATTCCCAAATTAAATCAGATAAATAATGATTAGACAAACTGAAGTTTTTGATATTGTTTTCAATATTCATCTTATGAACACAAGGATCAAAACAACAAATTTGCATTACATAACCTTTTAAAAATAGCATACATATAAGAGTAATTTCAGATTATAAATTGTCGGAGAAAAGAAATGAACATATCCAGCAAATGAGAAAGAAATCACAATTAGAATTTCAATGTTTCACACATAAAGGAGAATGACTTATCAACACAAACAGTTCTTTTTATTCGTAGTGAATTCAATTATACTATCATTAAATTGGCAGTTAACCAAAAAGCACAATGTCCCTAAGTGTAGTTCTCTAAAAGTAAAGAAACAAAAAGGAAAATGCTAAAAAAGCTTATGAAAAATTCAAGGACTACTTGAAAACCTTGAACTTTGTTAAAACAAAGGGCATACAAGCATTATAGGACCAACCAACATCCATAGTTAATCACCTATTACTTCTTAAATTAACACTGCTGATCAACACTGAATCAACAATGGATCAAAATAACCCTTCTTTAAAATACCTTCATATCTTAATCTTATATCCATTATTTTTATTTGAGTTTTCAAATCATAATTTTGGTAAACATTCATTCTTTCCAAACATAAAACAAACCCCAAATTTAACCTTGCTAGAAAAATGATTCAGTGCAAACAATGAGCTAAACAAACAAAATGAATAAAACCGATCAATAAAAAGGCCAAAACAATCAGCAAAACAAAAAAACAAAAAAAATTAAAATTACCTATTGGCATGGAGTAAAGCAGCTGGGCCCAAGTAAGACTCAGGGTTCCACCAATAACTGGGGCAGGATGTGCTGCAACAAGCACACAGAATACACTCATACATCCCATCAAGCTTAGCCCTATCTTTCTTACTCTGGAGTATCTCTTTTCCGGGAACCGGTGGGGGATTCTTTCTCTTAAGCCAAGGCTCAATACTCTTATATTGATTATAAAAATTAGTCATGTCCACTACCAAATCCTTAATCACATACATATGGGGCAAAGGAGTGATTGTTGAAGAAGACCCAGAAGGGATCTTTGTCAAACAAGCAAGCCCATTACATCCATCAATGTTCATAGCGCAAGAACCACATATACCTTCCCGGCAAGATCGGCGAAAAGTTAAGGAAGGGTCGATCTCATTCTTGATCTTGATTAGTACATCTAAAACCATGGGTCCACATTCTTTTAAGTCGATCTGGTAATCTTGGAGTTGGGGCTTTGATGGGTTATCTGGATTCCATCTGTAAATTTGAAAAATCTTGAGATTTGAGTTGGAGGTTGCCTTGGATTCTACCTTTTGCGCTTCTGCTTCGGCGGCACGATACCGCGTCGGCACAAATCTCGAAGTGAACACCGGTGATGAAGAGACCCTGGCGATTGAAGCTCCTTTCCTAAGCAAACCAGTTGCCATTGTTGGTTGCTATTTTTACTTCTAGAGAGAAAAAATGAAGCAGAAATTAAGACTGAACATAAATTGGTTAACCAATCAATGAGCAAAAAAAAATCAGTTCATTAAAATCGATTTTTTCAAAATATAACTGTTAACCAATCCATTACGATTGATTAATCAATCCAATGATTTCGATTTTTCAGACTAATTAACTGATTTTTTTCGGTTAACCGCTACAATTATAAAATGCAATCAAGGTACTTAAAAAAAATCAAAGTTAAATACAACTATGATTTCAAGATTTCAAGAAAATTACATTCCGATTGTGCTCCCAAAAACTATAGATTATAAGTTGTTGAGGAAATTATTAATTATAATGACGTAGTGTGTTGAAAGCACAAATTTAATGACTAGGAAAGAAAAAACCAACTGCAAATATTTACAAGTAATGTAATTGAACAATAAATTAAGAAATTATACACTTAAAACAGTGTAAAGTTCAAGAGCTGTCAATTAGTACAGCAAGATCTCAACCTGCACAATTAAAACCATCTTATAAGCCTAAAACGGTAAAAGAAGAACCCACGGAGACTGCAAAACTCAACCAAAATTAATGCATGCCAACAAGCAAGAACCCAAAAACACATAGAATAGAAGAATTCTATTCACTATATTCTTTTTGAAAATTAATCTGACAAAAAACTGAATTGTAAGGGAATAGAACAAAAGAAAAACTCCCTCTAATATATCTTAATCATTCTTCTCCCAAAAAGCAAGAACCCAAAAAACATAGGATTAGATGAATTAAAAGTGGTTGTAACATGGAAGAAGTATATCTTGAGGTCAGCAACACCACCAGAAAGCTTTACTAAGCTCCACTGTTAAAATAAAATAAAACAATAAATCAGCATGTCCAACTATGAAACTATACAAACTGTTTACTCCATCTTCTCGTTACCAACAACTAATCAAAATCGCCATTCATTATCAAGAATATTTATGAATGGAACTTCAATTGAACAATCAGCTCAATAGAACTAAATCTCACACATGGCACACATAAATTAAATGAAAATTGAAATTAAGACCAGAAAACTTGCAGTATTATGAAAAAAAAAATAACACTGGTAGTTGTTGAATCTCGCACTTTATACGCATCTGGATTCCATTCCCAGAATCATATTCAATTTCTAATTCGTTTCCAGGTTTTCTCACTGCCAAGGCCCAAACAGAACACAAACCTAAACGAAAAATAATTCAAAAAAAAATCATCATAACCCAAGCACTCAAACTAAGGAATATTAGGAAGTGAAGAACAGAAAGTAAGAATCCAACAGCTATAGCAATCGAGGCATGTCCATAAATCTAAGAGCCAAAAAAATAAATAAAAAAAAAAAAGAACAGAACTTCGCAAGTGAAAAATTCAAGTATTTTGAATCAAAATAATACCTACACTAGGACTTCCTAGCTTACTGCTGCTTATGTAAACTGAGTAAACAAAAATCACTAGAACCACATGAACTATTGGAAAAACAGTTAGATCTCAGATTCTGAGTTGAAGAAATACCTACAGCAGAATGTATATAACTGGCTAAGAAAGTAGCTTTTAGGCTTCCAGCTTTTATCACAAGATTACCTGTCCATGAAAATTGCTCAACAATTACTTCCCAAGAACAGAAAGGCAAAAAGCATTTTCGGGCAAAAATAATACCCATCTCCACCAAATGATCATATATGTATAATTTTGCATTAGAATAGTATTTATGTCAAAACAAGCAGATCATGTTGTTTAACAGAGATAAAAATCAAGGTATAACTTTGAAAAGCAAGGATATAAGTATTACAACTCCTAAAGAGCAAATATCAGATCAGAAACTAAATCAAATAATAAGATTCAAGAGGGAAATCAAAGATAAACTCGTAGAGACCAGAAACCCTGACAAATAAATCAGTTCAAACACAATTTTTATACCAAAAAAAGAAATCAGATCTAAATTAATCAACGAGCAAATAACGTCAGTGAAGGAAGGGAGAAAAAGATCGAACCTTCGACTGAAAATAAGCAAAAACGATTCTAGAAAGAGATTCACGAGCTGAAGGAGTGCTCTCCCGCAGGTGTAGAGAGCATAGAAAACAAGCGAAAGAGGCCAACGTGAACGAGAGGGAGATTCAAGGAAAGCGAGCGCAGCGTTAGGGAGCGAGGCAGAACAGAAATGAGGTTTGGGTTTTTCGTTATATATATATATAATTATTAAATCGATCGGTTAACCGAAACAAATAATTTTTTCAAACTAAAAATCAAAAATTTCTATTTTAAAAAATCTTAATCAATTTTTTTATTCGATTAACTTTAAAAATCGATTTGATTCTTGATCAATTTTTTTGATTAATTTTTTTTTCAATTTTTTTTGCATAGCTCTAATAGAGATAATGGTGTTAGGGAGAGAAAATGGAGAAATGAAGAGATTGATTTTTTGGGAAATGAAATGGGGAAGGAAGATATAGAAGGGTAGTTTGGAGATTTGGCGGTGGGGAAATTCGGGGCTGAAACTCGATCTACATTTATGGGGTTTATTGGATGCCATGGATTAATTGAAATTGGCAACTGAATGTGTGACGTGGCATAGGAAGTTACTAGACTGCTATCGGGTTTGTTTGGCTTGACTATTGCTTTCAAGATTCTTGAAAACAAAGAAATTCCGGCGGATTTTCTTCTGTTTTATGGAGGCACCAAGTAAAGGTATCACTTCATTTCTTTGTGAATTCACTTGGTCATATATATATATATATATATATATATATATATATATATATATATATATATATATATATATATATATTATGGGGTTTATTGGATGCCATGGATTAATTGGAATTGGCAACTGAATGTGTGACGTGGCATAGGAAGTTACTAGACTGCTATCGGGTTTGTTTGGCTTGACTATTGCTTTTAAGATTCTTGAAAACAAAGAAATTCCGGCGGATTGTCTTCTGATTTATGGAGGCACCAAGTAAAGGTATCATTTCATTTCTTTGTGAATTCACTTGGTCATATATATATATATATATATATATATATATATATATATATATATATATATATATATATATATATATATATATATATATATATATTCTTACCATGCTTTTTCTGCGCAAAATGCGGTGCTATCCAATGCAGTCATTGGTAAGATGAGCAGGCTTCTTGGCCTTTCAAAAGAGAAGAAAATTACCGTCAAACTTAATGCCAAGTTGAAAGAGGTCAAACAGGCGGCCAATGGCTAGAAGGATCACATTGTTGCTTTCGAGGCCAAAGCTAAGGAAGCAAAAGCTAGCCGCAAGACGATTGAGGAAGTTGCTCGAAAATTATCCGAGGTAGAAAACTTTCTGAAAAAAGCACAAGTGCCAAGTCTCCCAAGCTGAAAAAGCCAATTTCAAAAGTGATTACACTGAATTGGAAAAGAAGATGTCCGAGCTGGAAGAAAAAATGGATAATCTCGTTGCAGACAAAGTTGTTGCTGTAATGGTTCAAATATCGGGTTAGTTGGAGATAGTATTTTTCTATAGTGAACAGTGATATTGGGGTAAATAGTATCACTCAGAGTCAAAAAATATTTTATTGAATTATTGAAAAAAGAAGGTTGACAGGAGTCCAAAATATAATTTAGACTAAAAATGAGGTCAAATGGATCATCAAAAGTTAAAAATAAGAAAAAAAGTCACAATTTCGATTCAAATGGTGCTAAGGTTAATTAAAGTTTTATCGGAACCTTAAAAATAGCAAATAACCTCTAAAAATCACCAAAATTTTCAGATCTATATTAAATAAGATGTAGAATCATATGGTAAAAAAAAAGTAATTTTTCAGCTGCACAAAAAATCATGCTATCGGACTGATAAAAGTGGATCAGACCAAAAAATAGTCTCTGATTGGCCCAAAAATATTTATGAAGTCTAATAAATATATTTTAAGAATTTTGAAAGTATTTTTATTAAGGTTTGAACATAGAAAGTAAGAGAAAAATGATAATTTCGATTTAAATAGTAACTAATTGACCGTGAATTTGATCGAGACTTTAAAAATAGTATTTTCAGTTGGGCTCTAATTGATATTTAGAATTATTTGGTAGTGAAAAAAGTAGTTTTTAGGTAACATCGAAAATTTGCTAATCAGATCGGTTTGAGTGAATCGGATCGAAAACGGACTCCAATTGAGCCAAAAAAATTTGTGGAGGCTATATTATATATTTTAAGAATTATAAAATCAATTTTAAGTAAATTTGAGTTTTGAAAGTGAGAAAAATAATTTATGAATGCATTATGGGCTTAAAATAAAATTTGGGCTTAAATTAGGTCCAACCAACCTACCCAAATCAGCCCCTATAAAAGACACAAAACTCTATGATTTTTCAGAACTCTCACTACAACTCTCACGATTTTTCTCTTCTTCCTCTTGGCCGAATGATTTTTATTCCATTTTCATGGAATTTTCTTTAATTTTCTTCCCTAACCCCACTAAATCAAACCTTCTTAAGTGATGTCCAACCCCTCTATTAGCTTATTGAGGTCTTCACTCTTCAATTGGAAGGTTAGAAATGGTAGAAATCATGGAAAAAAATTTATGTGTCAAAAATGAGGTAACTGATTTTGGAGTTTTTAATTTAGTTCAAAGGTTCCAATAGGTAATTTAGGATGTGTAGATAATATTTATGCAATTGTATTGAATTAAGAAAGCAAGAAACTGATGATTTCTCGATTTCTCGCCTTGTGAATTTCAGCCAAAGAAGGAAATCATAAGAAAAGGGAAAGGCAAGGAGGAGAAAAGAAGGAAGAAGGAAGAATGTAAGATTTTAGGCCACCAAAAGGTAAGTGGATACATAATCCCTTAATTTTCATTTAATTGAGATTGATTTAATGTTATGTATGTTAAAGATGCATGTGAATAATGTTTGTGTAATTGAAATTATTGTTATAAAAGTGATTAAAATAATTATGAATGATGTTTTGAATGGTTAATTATGGAAGAAAACATAATTAAGTGAGGGAACTAGGAGTGGCCGAATGGGAGGTGTAGGTGTGTGATGGTATATTGTGCTTAAATTTTGAATATAAAGCCATCAATTGTATGTAGGTGAATTTTTAATAGAATACTAATTTAATTAGAATTTTTGAAATTTAGTAAAATATTTTAAGTGAAAATTTACATTATGTTGTAGTGAAAATATTGGATTTTAATAAAATAAATTTAGTTTAATGCATAAATGAAATAATATTAACCAATTAGTGAATTGAAATAAAAAAATGGTAAGAATAAATAAAAGGGATTAAAAAGAAAGTAATTAAAGAATGGAAAATGGCATTGTAATGTCCCCTTACTGAACAATCTTTTATGATTTACGCGATTAGTCGAATTTTTTTTTCAAACATCAATTATTTAACCAAACAGTTTATTGACTATCAAAATCTTGTCCATTATTCCAAAATCATACATATAACTTGCCACTTATAACTGTCTAAAATACTATTCATTTTATCAAAAATTCAACAGCATAGCAGCTATATACTTAATAGTTTCCTGAAAAAAATCAGATAAAACACAGTCTCTCAGAGGCACAACAGTAAATAACAATACATATATTCACATTCCAAACATTCATTCACAATTTAAACACATCCATTCAAAATCACTCTCTGACATTCCGATATTCACTATTTCATCAAACAGTAGTTCAAATACAGTCCAATCCTTTTACTTCAAATATCTAAATATATACATGCCACAAATACTGAATAAATACAACTATTTCTTTTTCTTCAGACTTCGCTCCATTGTGTACCATGCTCCAGCTACTCTTCAGAATCTGTATGCAGTAAACACTAAGGCTATGTTTGGTAGGATGGATTGTAATGTAATATAATTCAAAGTATAATTAATATTTTGTCTATTAACACAAATTTTTAACATTATAATGTAATCATGTTTACAAATGTATTTGTGAATACATTTACTAATGTATTCTCAAATCCTTCAATTTTCTTCCGTATTTGTTATTACATTATTTTTATGAGTTCAAAGCTTTTGCAAATTATTTTTGACATGACATCGGAGTGTTGATGCTAGTTTTTCATTTTAATGAATTAATATATTTTTAACATGAATTAATTTATTTTAATGCTAGTTTTAACATGACCGGGGTGAATAATACCGTTTGAGGATCGCCGAAAACTGTAAAATTTTTATTACACCACTAGAAAGTATTATTCATGAAAAGTACGATAATATAATTTGAGGTAAAAATGAATTCATTTAGGCCACCAAAAGTCAAAAATAAAAATAAGTAACAGAATCGTAAATAGTTGACCAAAACTTTGACCGGCTAAAAAAAAATTTTCAAATCTTAAAAAACTATTCTAATCGCATAGAATCTTTTGAAATAATGTAAATAAAATTTTAAAAGTAAAAAATTAATTTTTAGATAAATCCAAAAAATTAACTGTTGGACTGATAATTTAATTTCGGACACTAAAATATACCGAAATAAACTTGTTTTGGGCTAAAATTTTAAAACCAACCTAAATAATATTTTTGGAATAATTTTAGTAAAAATTTGATAACAAAATAAATTTGACCAATCATGAGTGGACAAGTGGATTAATCATAGCCATTGGATAAAAAACTTAATGATCAATTTATGGTCATTGATCAAGCCATATATAAGAATTATACATTTGAAATTTTTAACTATTTTTCACTCATATTTTCAACTAAATATAGAAATATATTAGTATTTACATTACTTTACTAATTTAACCAAACATATTAATATAATCACAATTACATTGCATTACATTACATTATTCAATACATTATAATCTATTACATCTTACCAAACATAGTTTAAGTGCTGAGTATTAAATATGCTCAGTGGTGATTATGAATCGAAGAATTTTTCAAATAGTATAATTACATTAATTACGCTAAAAATTATTTTGGTCTTATCAAAAGCTCTTTTAATATTTTTAACAATATTTTCAAACCATTACAAGAATTTTGGCAAACTTATCACTTTGGTCTTAAAATTTTTAGTTTTATTACAAAAATACCCTTATGTAATTTTAATTATAAAATTTGTCATTACTATTCTTACTTTCACTTTTTACTTAACTTTTGACGTATAACTTTTTAATTAGACTTGACTTTGACTTTTTAGGCAAAATTTCTTATTTAATCAGTCCGGTATAATTATTATATCGTTTGGCATTTTACTCTATTAATTGTCACTATTATGACAAATTTTCAATTTAATTTCCGTTTTTTCACTTAATTACAGAATTATTCATTTTACACTTTAATTATAATTTTGCCATTAGTTCATTTATTTTCACTTGAACTTTTAATTATTTATCAAAATACAATTATTAATGCTTTTAATATTTAATGTCAAGTAATATTATTACTTTGGTAACTTTGCAATTAAGTCTTTATTTTTTTATTTTATTACAAAAAGGTAATTTTTACACAACTATTACAAAATTGCCACTCTAAACTTTTAATTTCCAAATTGTCATTAGTTGACCCTTTTCTTTCGTTTGACTTTTGCCTTACAAAAATATTGTTCGGTCTTTGGCTGAACTCTTTATACAATATTTCACGTTTAATCTATAATTTCTCCGTTAATTACAATATTGCCATTTTTGAATTTTTTTAATTACAATTTTTGCTCTATTTTACAAATTTTCATTTTAAAAGTAATAATTGACATGCAATATACCAATTGGTCCTTATTTTGATTTTTTCATGTAAAATTATGTTTTTACCCTTTTTGTTTATTTAAATTTTATTTTTTTCATCTTATTTTATTACTATTCACCTTTATAACTCTTTTTTCTACAATAATCACCCTTTTTACTCAGTTCACATAAAAATTTTACGATTTTTTCCTGGTTGACAATAGTAGGAGCACCACAAACTAGATAAGAGGAATAGTAAATCCAGTATATTAGAGGGATCGTATAGCTAGGGTATGATGCCATGCTTCATTACAGTATTATAATGAGCCGGCTAAACAATAAATTTGGTACAGTGATAATAACAGTAATAGTTAAGTGCTTATATAGTTAGTCATACTATCCTAAAGTCCTGGTTAACCCACTAAACAACACTAAGGGCAACATCAAATCTCATTATATATTATGTTTTCATAGTTTAATTGTTCTCATCACAATATATTAATCTCATTAGGCCGTCAATTGTTTTCACATAAGTTTAATTATTCTCATCAAATTACTTTAGTCACTTGATGCCATAAATTGTCGTCATATAAGTTTGTTACTGAGTAATTCTTCACATAAATATATTAAATGCTATGAATTCACTTAATTCATACCATTCATCACATGCACACCATTTGGCCATAATGGAAAGTCTCACTGCCACCTTCTTTCTTTCTCTAAATTCATGTTATACATGCTTTTAGATCCCTTTTATAACATATCATAATGAATTACGTTAATTTTACATAAATATCATTAAGTTACCACACTTTTTAGCATTATGTAACTATTAACTTATTAGTATAAAATTTCATATTGCAATTTAATCAGCATAATTTCATTTCTCATACATTAACTTAGCTAATTATTACTAAATACCAAGTTATAGGTCATTTTACACTAAGGACCATAAGGTACCCTATTTGGCCACTATAGTTTCTCTCACTTCCAAATTGATTCCATCATTTAATTATATTCCTAATGGTTCAATTTAACATTGTATTATGTCATAATAAGTTAATTCATCATTTTATTATCGAATTATGAATAATTTTCTCAATAATTAAACGCGATCATTTTACACACCATACTTTTTATGGTCTTTTTATTTCAATATAATTCATTATTTTTTTCACTTAAATTATGATTTATAACTCAATAATTCAATACGGTCATTTTATACACTATACTTTTTATGGTCTTTTTATTCCAATAAATTAGCCAATCACTCTTTTAACTAATTTTTGGATATTTTATGAATTATATCAATATAATTCATTATTTTTCACTTAAATTATAATTTATCACTCAATAATTCAACAATTTTATTTAGTACATATTTAAATATTTCTTCAAAAATATTCAAATAAATTCTAAAAATTCTATAAAAATACATAAGAATATTATTTATTCATTTCATGCATTATTTCACAAAAAAATTCACTATTCTCATTAGTTACATAATTCAATAATTATTTAAAAAATATTCAAATAATTCTCATAAATTTTATAAAAATTCATGGATAAATTATTTCATGTCTACTATCAATTTAAGGCTTAATTTACCAAAAATAAACAAAATACAACTTAATTCTATTTAGGCATAAATTCGGCCAACAAAGGAATTATACTTTAAAAATTCATTTAAATTCATTCAAGCTTCCTAACATACTTATTTAGGGTCCAATTACATTATTCTAAAACCAATTTCAATATACATGCATTTTATAATTTTTTTTGCCCTATGTTACATAATGTAAAATTCATCTAATTAAAGGAAAATTATAAAATTTCATAGTCAATTACCTATTTTCTTATACTTAACCTTCCTTAAACTTCATTTTCCAAGCTTGAAACCATAAAAATCAACCATCTCCAAAGAACCCCAATAGTGGCCGAAATTCCTATCAAATAAAACCCTATGAAAATGATTTTTTTGCTGAAATTAACATAAAAAATGAATTTTAGGCACCTAAAACTAGTAGTAGGCACTTTAAAACAAAATTAAAATTATGAATTTCTTTTACCTTTCTTTAGCACCTAACACTCTAAACCTTGATTTCTCTTACTTTTTTTTTCTCAAACCAAAGGATAAAGAGCTGAATAAGGGTCTAGAGATATATAATTAGCTTCCTTAAGCTTGGATTTGGTGTGAAATTTAAGTAGGATGATAGAAATTGGAGATAGAGGAGAAAGAGAAGGGTTCGGCCAAGATGAGGGAGAAGAGGAAGGTGGGAAATTATGATATTCTACAGATTTTTCTACCTTTTATACCTCATCTCATGGGCCAAAAGTTGGCCCAAGTTAATGGGCCTAACCCATTAACTCAAAGTCCGTTGATTACCTATTAAAAGTTCTAATTAATTTCTACCACTTTTCAACTTCAAATAACTTTAATTTTGATTCCATCATTTTTATCATACCAAAAATAAGTTGTATACAAAATTTTAACTCAATCAGAGTCAGTTATCGGTCCGATTCAATCAAATTGATCAGATTCAAAAATATCAGTATTACCAAAAATTTACTTTTTACATCCAAAATAATTTACATATTATTTTAGGTATATATGCAATTTTTGATAATTTTTAGACTCTATTTGTTATTTTTAACGGTTCAATCAAATTTTGGTCAACATAATTAAGCAAAAATCGATCCGCTTTATTTTTTGTATTTTTTACTTTTGAATGCCTATTTGACCTCAAATTTATTTCAAATTTCAACCTCAGACTACCCACAATCCATATTTTTTTATGGTCTAATAAAATATTTTTTACTTTCATATATACTTTTCAGTCCGAATTTACTATTTACTGTCAGAAAATACTATTTACGGCTAACCCGATGTTCAGGCCATTACAGGCACAATTAGAGTGAAAAAAATAACCTAAATGAAAGAAATAAATGTTTAGGGACCAATGTATATTTTTTTCTAAGTATTGAAAAAATGATAAACTAAGGAACTAAGAATTAAAATGCTAATTTAAGAAATTAATTGAGTACTAATTATAAAATTTTTTGTGAAATAAATGTTTAGGGATCAAACTATAATTTTATAATTAAATAATGAATTAATGGTGTAAAAGAATGCAAAAAAAAATTAATGGAGAGAACTAGTACTTAAATGAAAAAATTTGAAAGAAAAAGGGTAAAATGGTAATTTTGCAAAAATATGAAAAGAGAAATAGTAGAATGATAATTTTAAGTAAAATTTGTTTGGCTAAGTAAAATGAAAGGATTAAGCGAGTTTATATGTGAATTTATGAACGAACAAGGTTTAGGGATTAAACCGTAATTTATTAAATGAACATTGAATAATAAGTGTAAAATGTAAAATTATTGCTAAAATTATAAATAAAATGAATAAAATGAGTATTTTAGTAATTTATAAAAGCAGAAGAAGAAGATGAAGAAGAAGAAGAAGAAGAAGAAGGGATTTAAATAAAAGAAATTAAAAGTCCAGGGGTAACATTATAATTTCATAATATTGAGGAAAAAATGATAAATTATGTATCATAAAGGTTAAATTAATTGAAATGAATAATTAATTGAATATTAAATGCAAATGTATGATAGTGGAAAATTCATAAATAAAATGAATTAAAAGGGTAATTTAGTAACTTATTGAAAATTATGATAAATTGTAACTCTATGAGTGAATATTGAGCTAATGATATTAATTGAATGAGTAATGGTAGTTCGGTAAATAAATTAAAAAATGAAGGACATAACTGTAATTTGATAAAAATTGAAGGTTTAAATAGTAATTTAGCTATTCTAAGGATTAATATGTAAATTGTTCATAATAATGTCAAAAGAGGACTAAACGATAATTTGACTGGTTTAGAAGACTAAAAAGTAATTAGAAAATAAATAATATCATAAAGTGTAAAAAAGATACTAAAGTGCCTAATTTAAGGATTAATTAAATCATTATATATATATATATAAGTCATTAAAGAAATTGTTAGGAGTGAAAAGTAAACGACCAAACAATATCAAATGGCAAGGTTAAAGATTTGTCTAATAATAATGAGGAAAAACTGCAAATTTGGAATAATAATGATAATACTCAATAAATAAAACATTGAGAGTATTAGATGTATATATATATATACACACACACGTACGAGAAAATAGTTAAATGAATTTTAAGTTGTGTATATATTGTTTAAAATGAATACCTTGGAAATGTTAAGGCAAGTGGAAAGAAAAATGATATAATTAAACTGAAAGGGAATAAGTATTATAAAATGAATGAATGTATAATTGAACGAATGTATATAAATTGTTTGGAAGCTTCAAATGAGTATTGAATGATTGAAGCCAAATGTGTCGGCAATTAAATTGAAAATGAAAAATGATATGGAAAGTGAATGGAAATAAATTGAATGTTTCCTTTAGTAGTGATCAGGCGGTTAAAATCTAATTTCAAGATATGAATGGCTAGCCATAAGGACATCCATACCGCGATGCAAGTCATGACGACTTGCTTTGCTATGGTAGGATCGTAATAATCTCCCATAGTATTTGTATTATATGCTCTATTCTATTCTGTTATGTGAGAAATGGTCATTCGAAATTATTTCTCAATCTATACTGTAGACTCATGGAGTTCAAATCCCGTATATCTGGTCTGAAGATTTCTATCAGGATTGATACTAGGGGCAAACTAAAGAAAGAAATTGAATTGAATTGTTCATAATGGAATGAAAATCAATCGTAAAGCATAAATGTTATATTGGAATGTCTGATAAAGTATTAAATAGTTAATTACTAAAGTAAAAGTACAAGAACAAAAATGTGATATTAAATATATTCTTGTTTTAAGGAATTCTTATTAGTTGTTTATGTTTTTTTAATACAATAAGCAAATTCACTCTAGCAATTTAGTAACTCTTCTTTTCTGTAGAATTTGATTTCATTTGCATTAATCATAAAATTAACATTTATAATATTTCACAAAAATTCAATTAATTTTATAGAGATTTTATGATTAACTTGTTATCTCTTATAACATACTCCCACAATTTACATTTAACAAAGGGTGAAAATGGATCTCTAAGTTATGGTACAATTTTGTTTTATATATTTGCAAAATGAGGATCTGAAGGGAACACACGTTGCCTTAACTAGAGGGAGCGAACTACCATTCTGTTATATATTTTCTTTTCCATTTTTTTAAATTTTAATTTTTTTATCAGCATCCGTTCTTGCTAGTGTGCATATATATAACATACTCCCTTTCCTCTATATTTCTCTCATTTTGCTTCTTATTTTATTTTGTTTGGTTTACAATATAAATTTTTAACACCTTTATAACACTGTACTATATGTATGGTGACTGATTAACTAAGATGTCACCTCAGAGTTACAATCATCCGATGCACTATACCAGACAGTCCAATAAATTTTTTGTTCAAACATCAACAACATTCAAACACTATAATAACCAAATAGTACATATGCAATACAAATTACAGTTTGTACTTATATAAATACATAACCAAAATCTTGACACTTACATTCATGTTCCTTATGATAACATACATGACATGCCTAAGCCTTTCATCATCTTCCATGTCTGACTACAAAATTTGCAAAATCTGTTTGTCTCTAAAATCTGCATGTAGTCACAATACTATGCTCTGAGCATTAACAATGCCCAATGGCAGGATACATATCCAAGACTTTCCAATCCAATCACATACATGCATTCATAAGCTATTGTTTCTTATATTATATTGTCATTAATATTCTTAATATCACTACCTCGATTATCCATCAATTACTAAAATCGGCTATTCCTATGATTACATTCTTATTTATTAACATTTAAATGCTAGGGTATTATTTAGTAATACTGTTACTTATTTTTCTGATCAATCTTTCTGTCATTTCTTTTCATTACTACTGTGATCTATCTATGTTTTGCTAAACCTTTTGATTAATTCTTTAATATTGTAGTAGCATTACTAATTAATTTATTGTTACTATTCTTATCATTAATACTAACATCATTAACTTATGTATTAACACTATCTGTTATACTTTCATCCCTAATGGCCCTAATATTTTCAGACTTATTCTCACTTCTTTTATGCAATATAAATTCATAAATAGAATCTACATACTCAAATTCATCTAATAGAACTCTTAAATAAAATTTAAACCACCAATTTCTCTTACCTCACTTAGGATGCATAATCTTCAATCCTTAATTTCTCTACTTCAATCACTTCAAATTGAGCTTAGATATGGTCACCATGTGAAAGAGAGGCCTTGATTTGCTTAGAAGATTAGGATTTAGTGAAAGGTTTCGAGAAAGAAAATAAAAAAAAACTCATGACAGTCAAGAATGGCCAATTAGGACAAAAAAGAGAAATGGGAGAGATGGAGAAGCTTGGTGAATTCTCTGGAAAGTTATAGATCTTTAGGCTACTTATAGGGCTGGTTTGGGCTGAACTTGGTTTAACCAAAGTGGTTAGACCTAATTTAAGCCCAATTTGATTTTTAAGCCCATTTAATACACTGTAAATTATTTCTCTCTCTTTCCAAGCATAAATTCACTCAAAATTAATTTCATAATTCTTAAAATAATAAGTTAAGCCTCTATAAAATTTTTTAGCTCAATTGAAGTCCATTTTCGATCCAGTTCACTTAAACTGGTCCGATTATCAGATTTTTGGTGTTACCGTAAAATTACTTTTTTACTATCAAATATTTCCAAATATGAATTAAAACTAAACTGGAACTTTCTGTAACTTTTAAAGATTATTTACTATTGTTAAAACTTCGGTCAAATCTACGAACAACCAATTACTATTTGAATCGAAATCATTATCTTTCTCGTACTATCTGAGTTCAAACCTTCTTAAAAATAGTTTTATAATTCTCAAAATACATTTATTAGGCTCCTTGAATAATTTTGAGTCAATTAGAGACTATTTTTTGCTCTGATTTACTTTTACCAATTCGATAACTCGATTTTTCAAAATCATTGAAAAATTAATTTTTTCATTACCGCATAATTCTACACCTCATGTAATGTAGATCTACAAATTCTAGTGATTTTTAGAAGTCATTTGTTATTTTTAAAAACTTTATCAAACCTTAATCAATCTGAGTACTATTTGAACCGAAACCATGAAATTTTTATATTTTCAATTTTTGGAGACTCATTTGATCTCATTTTGATTCCAAATTTCACCCTTAGACTAGTCACGACTAGTACAATCCAATGATCATATAAAATATTTTCCGACTTCGGAAGATACTATTCATCTCAGTATTACTATTTATCATCGGAATACTATTTTCGACTAACCCAGTATTTGGGTCATTATAAAATTATTATATTAGATTTTTTTTTCTTTGTTAGCCATTGCTATCTTATGCTTCTCATACGAGTTTATTATTACAAAAAATGGGTTTTATATATAGATCTTCACCCTTTATTCTTACTTTTCTTTATAAGCTTCTACAGATCTTATTTTGCTTAATAGCTGTAATAAACTTGGCTATGGCTATCTTTGCCCACAAAAAATGGGTTAAAAGAATACTCTAGTATCAGTTTTATGATTCCTTCGAGGTCACTATTGTGAAAGTTATTATAGAATTTACTGTGGCATATGGCACTAGTAAAGTACTTGGGGAAAAAGTCGACACCAAAATCATACTTACTTTTCTTGCTCTGGCTTTTTTTCATTTTTGATTAGCCTAATTATCCCAAATGAAATGGGAATTGCTCCGGTTAGCCTATTCTACTTTATAGCTATTTGTTTGGCTTTTACTCCCTAAAAATTAAACAATGAGCACCTATATTGGAATAATATACATGTCTAGTTAAATATGCATATGTTTCATGGTGAAGATGCATACGATGAAATTAGAATAATATATATGTCTAGTTAGTTTGGAAACTTCATCAAAATAACACTGATTATGTACTAAAAAATAAATAAGTGTTGTAATAAAATTCTATTATAGGGGCTGTGGGCATGGTTGTTTATATATTAAAAAAAAATTTTGACATCTTTTGACTTATTATGATCAAATTAAAAAATTTTGATTAAATTTAATTATTGGCATTATAACTTTCTTGTATGTGTATATATAATATACTCCTGTTCCTCTATATTTCTCTCATTCTACTTCTTCTTTTATTTTTTTCTTGTTTGGTTTACAATATGAAATACTATATTAGACTTTTTTTTTTGCTTTGTTAGCCATTACCATCTTATGCTTCTCATACGAGTTTATTTTTACCGAAAGTGAGTTTTATAGATCTTCACCCTTTGTTCTTACTCTTCTTTATAAGGTTTTCTAGGTCTTTTTTTGCTTAATAGCTGTAGTAAGCTTGGCTATTGCTATCTTTGCCCATAAAAATGGTTTAAAAGAATACACTAGTACTAATTTTATGATTCTCCCAAGGGCGCTGTTGTGAAAGCTATTCTAAAGTTTGCTTTTTTATTTGCTATGGCATATGGCACCAGTAAAGTACTTAGAGAAAAAGTCGACACTGAAATCATACTTACTTTTCTTGCTCTAACCTTTTTTTTATTGTGATTGGCTTAGTTATCCCGAATGCAATGGGAATTGCTCTGGTTAGCATATTATACTCTAAAGCCATCTGTTTGGCTTTTACTTCCCAAAAATTAAATAATTAGTACCTATATTAGACTAATATATATGCCTAGTTAAATATGCATATGTTTCATGGTAAAGATGAATACGGTGAAATTAGAATAATATATATGGCTAGTTATCTTGGAAATTTCATCAAAACAGCACTAATTAAGCACTCAAAAATAAATAAGTGTTGTAATGAAATTTCGTTATAAATGTTGTGGGTGTGGTTGTTTATATATCTAGAAACTTTTTTGACATCTTTTGATTTATTGTGATCAAATTAAAAAATTTTGATTAAATTTAATTATTGGCATTATAATTTTCTTGTGTGTGTACATATAACATACTCTCATTCCTCTATATTTTCTCATTCTACTTCTTTTTTTATTTTTTCTTGTTTGGTTTACAATATAAATTACTATATTAGACATTTTTTGTTTTGTTTTGTTAGCCATTGCCATCTTATGCTTCTCATACGAGTTTATTTTTACCGAAAGTGAGTTTTATAGATCTTCAGCCTTTGTTCTTACTCTTCTTTATAAGCTTCTCCAGGTCTTACTTTGCTAAATAGCTATAGTAACCTTGGTTATGTCTATCTTTTCCCATAAAAAATGGGCTAAAAGAATACTCCAGTGCCAGTTTTATTATTCCCTCGAGGGCACTATTGTCAAAGGTATTCTAGAGTTTGTTAGTTTATATGTTGTGGCATATGATACCAGTAAAATACTTGGGGAAAAAGTCGACATCGAAATAATACATACTTTTTTTGCTCTTGTCTTTTTTTCATTGTTGATTGGCTTAATTATCCCAAATTGCTCCGATTAGCCTATTTTGCTCTATAGTCATCTGTTTGGTTTTTACTTCCCAAAAATTAAATGAGCACTTATATTAGAATAATATATATTCCTAGTTAAATATACATGTACTCAAAAATAATTAAGTGCTGTAATGAAATTCCGTTATAAATGTTGTGGGTGTGGTTGTTTATACATCTAAAAACCTTTTTGACATCTTTTGACTTATTATGACAAAATTAAAAAATTTTGATTAAATTTAATTATTGGTATTATAATTTTCTTGTGGATGTATATATAATATACTCCTCTTCCTCTATATTTATCTCATTCTACTCCTGCTTCTTCTTTTATTTTTTTCTTGTTTTGTTTACAATATGAATTACTATATTAGACTTTTTTTTGCTTTGTTAGCCATTGCCATCTTATGCTTCTCATACGAGTTTATTTTTACCGAAAAAAAATTTATAGATCTTCACCCTTTGTTCTTACTCTTCTTTATAACCAAGCTTACCACAAAAAAAATAGGTTAAAAGAATACTCCAGTACCAATTTTATGATTCCCCGAGGGCACTATTGTGAAAGCTATTTTAGAGTTTGCTGTTTTATTTGCTGTGGCATATGGCACCAGTAAAGTACTTGGGGAATAAGTTAACTCCGAAATCATACTTACTTTTCTTGCTCTGGCCTTGTTTTCATTGTTGATTGGCTTAGTTATCCCAAATGGAATGAGAATTGCTCTGGTTATGCTCTATAGCCATCTGTATGACTTTTACTCCCTAAAAATTAAATAATGAACACCTATATTAGAATAATATATATGTCTAGTTAAATATGCATATGTTTCATTGTAAAGATACATATGGTGAAATTAGAATAATATATATACCTGGTTAGTTTGGAAACTTCATTAAAGCTGCACTAATTACTTACTCAGAAATAAATAAGTGTTACAATGAAATTTCTTTATAGGTGTTGTGGGAGTGGTTGTTTATACATATAGGAACTTTTTTTTATATCTTTTGACTTATTATGAATAAATTAAAAAATTTTAATTAAATTTAATTATTGGCATTATAATTTTCTTGTGTGTGTATATATAACATACCCCCCTTCCTCTATATTTCTCTCATTCTGCTTCTTCTTTTATTTTTTTCATGTGTGGTTTACAATATGCATTACTATATTAGATTTTTTTTTTGCTTTGTTAAGCATTGCCATCTTATGCTTCTCATACGAGTTATTTTTACCGAAAGTGAGTTTTATAGATCTTCACCCTTTGTTCTTACTCTTCTTTATAAGGTTCTCCAGGTCTTACTTTGCTTAATAGTTGTAAGCTTGGCTATGGCTATCTTTTACCATAAAAAATAGGTTAGAAGAATACTCCAGCATCAGTTTTATGTTTCCTACAAGGGCACTGTTGTGAAAGCTATTCTAGATTTTGCTATTTTATTTGTTATGCCATATGGCACCAGTAAAGTACTTGAAAAACAAGTCGACACCGAAATCATACTTACTTTTCTTGCTCTGAACTTTTTTTCATTATTAATTGGCTTAGTTATCCCGAATGAAATGGGAATTGCTCCAATTAGCCTATTCTGCTCTATAGCCTTTTATTTGCCTTTTACTCCCTAAAAATTAAATAATGAGCACATATATTGAGATAATATATATGCCTAGTTAAATATCCATATGTTTTTATGGTAAAATTAAAATAATATATATGCCTGGTTAGTTTGGAAACTTCATTGAAGCAACATCGATTATGTACTCAAAAATAAATAAGTGTTGTAATAAAATTCCATTATGGGTGCTATGGTTATGGTTGTTTATACATCTAAAAACTTTTTTGACGTCTTTTAACTTATTATGACCAAATTAAAAAATTTTGATTAAATTTAATTATTAGCATTATAATTTTCTTATGTGTGTATATATAACATACTCCCTTTCCTCTATATTTCTCTCATTCTGCTTTTTCTTTTATTTTTCTTATTTGGTTTACAATATGAATTACTATATTAGACTTTTTTTTTGCTTTGTTAGCCATTGTCATCTTATGCTTCTCGTACGAGTTTGTTTTTACTGCAAGTGAGTTTTATAGATCTTCACCCTTTGTTTTACTCTTCTTTATAAGCTTCTTCAGATCTTACATTGCTTAAGCTGTAATAAGTGTGGCTATGACTAACTTTGCCCACAAAAAATGGGTTAAAAGAACACTCCAATACCAGTTTTTTTATTCCCCCGATGGCACTATTGTGAAAGTTATTCTAGAGTTTGTTGTTTTATTTGCTATGTTATATAGCACCAGTAAAGTACTTGGGAAAAAATTCGACACCGAAATCATTCTTACTTTTCTTGCTCTAGCTTTTTTTTTTTGTTGTTGATTGGCTTAGTTATCCTGAATGGAATGAAAATTGCTCCGGTTAGCCTATTATGCTTTATAACCATCTGTTTGGCTTTTACTCCCCAAAAATTAAATAATGAGCACCTTTATTATAATAAATAATATATATGCCTAGTTATATATGCATATTTTTCATGGTAAAGATGCATACGATGAAATTAGAATAATATATGTGCCTGGTTAGTTTGGAAACTTCATCGAAGTAGCACCGATTATGTACTTAAAAATAAATAAGTGTTCTAATGAAATTTCATTATAGGTGCTGTGGGTGTGGTTGTTTATACATCTAAAAAATTTTTTGACATCTTTTGACTTATTATGGCCAAATTAAAATATTTTGATTAAATTTATTTATTGGCATTATAATTTTCTTGTTCGTTGTATAATGCTTTTGGTGTTAAAATTCCAATCGGACGACTATTTCATATAAATGATCATTTGGAAAATCATTTTTTGCCCTTAACCTTAATAGCCAATGAAATAGGAAATAATATCTTATCATTAAGGCCAGTTGGATCCATTATATTCCATTCATAATTTATCCACATTGGACTTATATCTCATTAATTAAGGTCATTTGGGCCCACTATGTTTCATTCATAATTTGTCCACATTGACTTATATCTCATTAATTAAAGCCATTTAGGCCCTTTGGACTTTTACGGATCAGATTTGGTATATCTCATTAATTAACCCTAAAACTGTAATACCCTTACTATTACAGTTTTATAGATTTAAGCAATTAGCCGAATTTTTTTTTCTTTTCTTATCTTACAAATCATATACTTAACCCCATAATTCTTTAATTATTAATACTTATCCATTAATCAAGTTTATAAGTCCAACTTATCGTTGATCTATCACTATCCAATTTTTACTATTCATTTTACAAAAATTCGTTAATATAACGGCTATAAACTTAACTAGCCGTCTAAAAAAATAATTCCATAGCCTCTCTGTGGCACAACAGTTTATAAACAATATATTCTTTTCATCCACACATTTTCAATTTTATATCAACATACACAATCAATACACTACCTGCCAAACACATAATTACATATATATACAAATATTGTACCAATACAGACCAATTATTTTACTTCAATATTTATAACAATATACATGCCAATACAAAAGTTACTCCTATCCAACTCATGTTCCTTCAAAATTTACGTTCCTATGTACTAATACTCCAGATTTTCTTCAGTACTTGCATGCAGTAAATTTTACGTACTGAACATTAAATATGTTAAGTGGTGACTAAAAATTATAGTATTTTTTAGACAAGTATAATTGCATTAATTATGCAAAATCATTAATTTTTCTTATCAAAATATAATTTGCATTATTTTTAACAGTCATTTCAACTCAATACTAATACTTTGATAACTTTTCAATTTAGTCCTTAATTTTTTATTTTATTTCAAAAATTCCCTTTTTTACACTTTAATTATAAAAGTGCCATTAGCTTTCTTGTTTTCACTTTACAACTAACTTTTAGCATACAAAACTACCAATTGGTCCTTATTTTGACTTTTAATGCAAAATTATATTTTAATCCTTTTATTTCTTAAAAGTTCATTTTTGGACTATTTGTTTATTAAATTACTATTTTACCCTTTTTATTCATTTCTTAATCACCTTTACTCATCAAATACAATTTTTTAAAAAATTACCATTTTACCCCTAAACTTTTTATTTCTTTTCAATTAAGTCTTTTTTCATTTTAAACTTCACTTTTAGCTTTCTTTTTATACTTTTAACTTATTCTTATCATTATGCCCTTAATACAATCCCGACAAAAATTTTTAAACCCGATGTACGAAATGTAAATTTCACAGGACCATAATACAGACTGAGAAATGATCACAAAGGAGCATTTCTCACAGAGTAAATAACAAAACAAAATAGATAGTATGAAAGATCAGTGATCCTACCATAACAAGGCAAGTCATTATGACTTGCACCGCGGTATAAGCATTTCTATGGCTAGCCAATTATATCTTGCACTAAATTTTGACTGCCTAACTATTGTTAAGGGCAAAAATTCACATATTTTCAAATTATTTTTCAGATTTTTAACAGTTTCATTTACTTTTTCAATACAGTAATATTTTCAATCAACTTTTTCAATACTTTTACACAATTTTGTGAATTATTTCACAATAATTCACCATTTTCTCATCAAATTATAAATTATTTCGCAATAATTCAACAAATTCACTTAGTACATAATAAAATTTCTTCTCAAAAATATTCAATTAATTTTTATAAATTTTACAAAAATTCATGGACATATTATTTTATTTCTAAAGTCATTTTATGGCTTAATTCATCACAAATACTCAAAATACACATTAATTTCCTTTAAGACAAAATTTGGCCAACAAAGAAAGTTCTTATTACACATGCATTTAATTCAAATTAAACTTTCTAATAGATTTATTCAAGGTCCTAATTCAGTGTTCTAATGTCAATTTTAATTATACACACATTTGTCCTAATTTTACCTAAGTTACATAAAGGAAAATCATGCAAAATTAAGGAAAATAGAAGGATTTAATAGCCACTAACCTTCCTTTTTGGTTTAGGCTTGCCTAGACTTTTTTTTCTCTTCCTTTGACCTTAAAAGCTTGTCCCTTATCTTGAGAACCTACCATGGCCAAAATTTCAATCAAACAAATCCTAATTTTTTGATCTCAAATGCTCAAAATAATACCATAAATTAATTTTAGGCACCTAAAAATACTAGTAAACATCCTTCAACAAAATTAAAATCATAATTTTCTCTTACCTCAAATTGACACCCTAAACTTTTTTACTTGATTTTTCTTGCTTAACTACCTCTAATCAAAGGATAAAGGCTTAATTAAACATCTATAGAGATAGAATACCATCTAGGATGCTTGGATTTAGAGAGAAACAAAGAGAAACTTGAAGAAATGTTGAGAGAGAAAGAGCAAGAAAGGCTTGACAAAAGCAAGAAGAATATGGTGGCTGAGGAGATGAGATTAGCTACTTAAAAAATCTTCTTCCATCAAGCTTATATAGTGACTAAATTTTGTTGGCCTTTGGTTCAACTCAAGCCCACTAATTTAAGCCCAATAACCTAAAATTAAGCCCATTATGATACTTTCCTATAATTATCTCCCTTTTCAAATCCAAATCACTCTAAAATTGATATTATAATTCTCATCATGTCAAAAATAGGCCGTACACAAAATTTCAGCATAATCGAATATGGTTACTGGTTCAATTCAATTAGATCAATCCGATTCAACAATTATCGGTGTCATCAAAAAATTAAATTTTTATAGTCAAAAGATTTTACATATTATTTTAGGTACATATGTAATTTTTAGTAATTTTTAGAATTTATTTGCTATTTTTAAGGGTTCAGTCAAACGTTGATCAAGCTAGTTAACTTAAAACTGAATCATTTCATTTTTCATATTTTTATCTTTTTGAGGTATATTTGATCTCAATTTCACTTCAAATTTCAATCCCGGACTATCCGTGACCAATATTTTTCGGTAGTCAAATAAAATATATTTTACTTTCGAGTGTACTTTTCAATTTGAAAGTACTGTTCACTATTGAAAAATATTATTCATAACTAACCCAGCATTATTGCCATTACATAAACTCTCTTTTCTCTTTCACTCATAAGTTTTTATTCATGTATTTCTTCCATTTTTTGGTTGCTTCACAAATAGAATTATGATATTTACTATTTTTTCCCTAAAAACAATAATAAGAATACAATGATTCTGATTTACTATGAAGAGTTTAGATTTTTTTTAAAACATACTAATTTACTATTTTCTCGATTTCATTTGTATAAATTATTAAGTTACAAGTTGTATACTAAAACTAGAGCTGTATATTTTCACCAAACACATAAAAATGGGTCTCTAAATGTTCTTTCTCCAACAGAAGGTTCATTGATCCATAGCACGCACCACAATGCATTCAAATTTTTTTTCATCTTTCAAGTTAACAGACAGGTATTTATATCAGGAAACAAGAAATTAAACAAAAAAAACTAAAATATGAAAGTGAAAAATAAAAAACTTTTCATTAAACGAAAAGAAAATAAAAAAAACACAAAAATAAGAAATTAAAAAAAACAATGGTTTGAATCTCTATTATCTTCCAAATAGCAACAAGATAAAAAAAATCACTGAGAAGAGACCATGATATTATCGCCATCCTTTCGGCCACCAATAATATCATTTGAGTTATCTTCCACGGTACTAACTTTTTCCTCGAAGAAGAAAGTATAAGTAGCGAGATTTCTTGATAAAAGCAACACAAATGCACCAAAACATGCAAATATCAGGTGCTCTTCTTTTAATTTTTTGGAAGTGAAAGCCAAACAAATGGCTATTAAGTTGAATAGGGCAATCGGAGCAATTTCAATTCCATTTGGGATAACTAAGCCAATCAATAATTAAAAAAAGGATAAAATAAGAAAAGCAACTATAATTTTCGTATCAACTTTTTCGGCAAATACTAAACTAGTGAAATATGCCACTCTTACTAAAATACCCATTTCTATTTTTTTTTTCATAATAAATCCCTCAATGCTAGCATTAAACCAGTATTAGAGTTTTTTTAACCCATTTTGTTTGGGCAAATGAAGCCACAACCAAACTTACTAAACCTATGAAGCAAAGTAAACACAAAAAGAGCTTATTAATTAGTGTTATTTAGGGTCAAATTATAATTAATTGGATTTAGTTAAGTTGATTAATATACCTGTATACTATGTATTAGTTCATTTGCATGTGATATTTATTTGTTAGACTTTTTTTTCCATATTTTATTTTTCCTCACCGAACTTTTTTTTTTGTATATTTATTAAATTATACGTACTATCATTGGATCTATTTAAATTAGGTCTTACCATTTGATTAACAAACATCTTTGAACCGGGCCTAAGCCCATTAAAGCCCAATAGGTGAACCGTCTAATTATAACATGTGCAGTGTATCATATTTATGTATTATTGAAACCTTTATATTAAAATTAGAGGTGAACATGGATCGGTTAATCAGTTCATGAATAAAAAAATTAATCAGTTTATTAATATCAATTTTTTAAAATTACTAACTATTAATCAATTCATTACATTCGGTTAATCAGTCCATCGATTTCGATTTTTAAGTTTGGTTAACCAATATTTTTCGGTTAACCATTAAAATTTATAGCATAAAATTATATAATAAAAATTAGATAAAATTCAATTCAATTTCAAATGTACAAAATAATTTAATGTAAAAATTTTGATACAAATATAATTTACTAGCCAAAATTCATATTCTATAAATTAATAGCTAATATTATAAAATAGATTTGATATTTGTTGAAAATTAATATGCTTGATTCCAAATCAAATAAAATTTTGGATAATATTGAATCTAAAATATAAAAAAATATAATTAAATGCTATTAAGTAAAATATGAACATGATATATGATAAAAAAACAACATATATAAAAGTTAATAAGATATTATATATAAATATTACTATATTGTAATGCCCTGAAACTGATATCTAACATGTCTGGCATATTCTAGAACATGAAAAGTAACCCTGGGATAATTTTCAGAGTAATCGGAGTTGAATAGAATAGAAAAATTTAAAGGTGTATAAAGGTTAAATGTGCTCAAATCAGAAAAATCATAGGATTGGTGACCTGATGGACAACTTGAGCTAACATCAAAATATGAAAATAGGAGTTAAACGGAGTCTAGTTGTATAATTTAAGATGAAATTGAGTTTAAATAAGCCCTTAAATCAGACAGTAAATACTTTACTCAATACTGTAAAAAGGATTGATTGAAAATTTAATTGGACCTTAAAATATTCTACAGACCCCCGAAAATTATTTCGATTATATAGACATATTATAAATAGCATAAATGAGCTATTGAAAGTGAAAATTAATTTTTCTGACAATTTTGAAATTTTGAATTTTGGATCAGCTGATTTTGCCGTCGAAGTCAGAATTATATTGAAATAACGTTGGAATGACCTGAAATTTTAATCACGAGCTATTTCATATGTTGGTGCACACGGTGAAAAATTTCGAAGCATTCTGACAATCGAAACATTATTTTCAGAAAAAAAAAGATGAAAAATCGAAATTAAATTAATCGGAGGACTTAATTGCCATATTTAATTTATCCAAGGGTATAATTGTCATTTAAAAATGGGTCATAATCAAATATGTGCATCAGCATAGCTTGAGGATGTGTAGGGATTAATATGGGGGTGACAAGTGGCTTAAAAATAAACCATTAGATCAAATAGTAAATGATCAAATCTTGGCCTTCCAATTTGTGCACTACAAGAAAAAATAGAAAAGTGGAGAAAACTTTTCAAATCTCCCCAAAAATCTGCATTTCTCCTCCCTTTAACCTTGAAAAACGAATTTCACTATTTGTGTATATTCCACTATTTTCTTCTTCAATTCTTTCTCCTCCCAACATATCTCAACCTCTAATTTCATCCATACACACTAGAATTCATCCTCTATATCTTAGAAATTAAATTGAAGCAAGAGGAAGTTTGGAGATGGAGAATTTCTAATGAGAAAAAGTAACCTTAACAAGGTAAATTCTTGAGTTTTTGTTGGTTTTAATTGGGGAAATTGTTATGGATTTGTAGAGAATCATGAGTAGGATTATTTATTATTAATTAGGTGTTTGAATTCTTAGCTAAAGCTCACTAATTTCTCCTTTACAAATTTAGCCAAAAGAGGGAATTATAGGAAAAGGAAAAATCAAAAAGGAGGAAGGCAAAAGAGAGGAAGATTAAGTGAATTCAAGCTCAAATAAGGTTAGTGGATACATTCTCTACACTTAATTTCATTTAATTATTGAATTTCCCATAGAAATTACATTATGTAACTGTAGAAATTTAAGAAATAATGATAAATAATTTAAGGCAACCTTATAAATGATGGATTAAAATGAAATAAATATGAAATTAATAAGAAATCAAGCATTAAGTGAAAAAAACTAACCATGGCCGAATTGTACATAATGGGGTATAAATGATTAATTGATGTTAGCTAGCAATTTAAGCATAAAGTGTGTTACATTAAATTTGAAGAAACATAATTAGAATGATTTGAGTTGAAATATATACATGAATATAATCTAATATAATTTGATAAAATGATGAGTTAACATAATTTAAATATGGATTAGTGAGGAAAACAAGTTAAAGATGAGGAAATCTTTTGTTGTCGAATTATGTATTAAAGGGTAATATGAGATAAATTAATGATTAATGGCATAATTGATGAGAAATACATAATTTGATGTATAAAGAATGCAATGGAAATTATTAGAATGAAAGATAACAAGTGTACATAATTGTGTACAAATGAACATAAGGATAACTTAAGAATTATGATGCAAATCAAGTGAAATTTAACATATTGGCGATTAAAATGGATATAGAAATATAAATGGCATATTAGATAACTTGTAAAGGCCTAACCACCGGGTTAGCCATGAACAGTAATTTCCGACAGTGAATAGTAATTTTCGAATCTGAAATGACACTCGAAAGTTAAAAATATTTTATTGGACCATCGGAAAGTATTGGCCATGATGAGTCCGGAGTTAAAATTTGAAGTGAAATTGAGATCAAATGGGCCTTCAAAAGTTAAAAATACGAAAAAGGTAACGAGTCAATTTTCCTGGTAGAAAATGAGACTTGATTTTGCATAAATTTTTAAAAATAGCAAATTAACTCTGAAAATTTCCATATTTTTCATGTCTACATTAATTTTTATGTAGAATATTTTGGTGATGAGAATTGAATTTTTCGATGACACCGGAGTTATCGAATCGGACCGATAACGGACTCCAATTGAGCCAAAAATTTGCGTGCTAGCTATTTTTGATGTGATAAGAGTGATGAAATTATTTTTGAAGTGATTTTATGGCTAGAAGAGAGATAAATTTAATTGGGCTTTAAAGGGCCTAAATTGGACCTTAAGAATTAATTTGGCTAAGCCCATGGATCAAGCCCAATTTTAGGCCCAATGAGGAGTATTTAAGGAACTAAAATCTATAGAATTCTCCAAAAAATTGTAGCAGCTCTCTCCTTTCCTCTCCTTGGCTGAACCAACTCTTCTTCATCCTTCTCTCTCTTTTGCTTCATACTCACTCAAAATCTTCCATAAATTTCAACTTAAGAGTTGTAGTTCCATCTCTCTAGAATACCAAAATAGCTTCTATTGGTTAATTTGAGCAAAGAAAGTGGATAAATCAAGTAGAGAAAAAAAAAGGGTAAAATTGAACTTGAGAATTTTAATGATTTAATTGTGTTCTTTAATGCTTTTTCATAGATTTTTGGGTGTGAAATATGATTATGAGCTTGGATTTTTCATTTGAGAACAAAAAAATAAGGAAAACTAAGGTTTAATGGCCGGCCCATATAAGTGAGAAAGAAGGGGAAGGATTTTCAAGGGACAAAAAGCAAAGGAAGGGAGGCTTAGGCACCTATAAGCAAGAGAAAAATGTAAGTGGCTACAAAATCCTTTGATTTTCCATTATTGTGAATTAATTTCTTTTATGTAATTAGGGTAAAAATTGTTAAAGTTCTTAAATGATGAAATTAGTTAGGGGTAAATGAAATTGAACCATAAAAGAGACTAAATGAAAGTTAAAATGGAAGAAAGAAAAATTTTAGAAGGGTTTATTATAGGTGGCCGAATTGTTCACTAAGGAAGAAATGTGAAATTTTGCATGTATTTAATGTATAATAGCCTAAATTAATTATAGAAATAATAATTAGTATCCATGAATTTTTAAAAAATATTTGAAATTTATTTTGGAATTTTTAAGCCTATGTAACATGTATGTATATAGTGAAATATTGTGAAATAATTGATGATTTTTGTGGAATATGATAGTAATTAATAAATAATGCATAAATAAATTTTATTGAAATTTATTGAAGTTATTAGAATTTTATTGAAGAATAAATGTGAATATGTATAAAAGAAAATATTGAGGTAGTAATGAATAATTGCATAAACATGTGAAAGAAAGTGAATTAATACGAAATTAACTCACAGTTAACGAAAAAGAAATAAAAAGTCAACCGATAAATTTTTTGGAATAATTATTGAGCTATGAAAGAAATAAGAATAATGAATTACTGAAAAATAATTCATAAAATGAGTGAAAATGATGAAAACTGTAAAATAATGTGCATATGAATAATTATAGAATATATATGAATTATTAGAAGAATTTTTGAAATTTAATATGAAATATGTTTCATTAAAGATATTGATTTATTGAAAATAATTTAATTAGCAAGTATAAGAAAGTAAATTAAATTGAATTAAGTTATATTCTGCATAAAAGAATTGAAAAAGTCAAGAAATAAATCTCTGAAAAATAAAATAATGAATTATATTAATATAATTCAAAAAGTCATAAAATAACTATTTGACTAATTTATCAAAATAAATTAGTCAATAAAAAGTATTAAAAGAGTGAATTAAATTAAAATAAGTCACCAACTGAATAAAAATTGGTATACCTGAATGACTAAAATTTCGGACAAAAAAAAATCGTTAAAAAGTTAATTATTGAATTATTAAAAGATAATTTACAGAGGATTACACAAAAAGAATAAAATAAATTGTGAATTCTAACGCTATAATTCATAAAGTGCATAAAAGACTGAAAAGTCTTAAGTGTCCAAGTAAATTATTAAAGAATAATTCACAAAAGTAATTAAAAAGATAAAGTGAGAAAAAAAGGAAAAAAAAAAGAAAAAGTGACTGAATGGTCAAAAGCACAAAAAAGAGCATGATTGACAAAAATGTATTGTATCAAGAAATAAAAGAAAGAAACTAAATATTTTTAAATGTTTAAAAATTATTTCAAATATAATTGATTGTTTTGCCCATAACAATAGTTAGGTAATAATATTCTTGTTTAGAATATAATTGGCTAGTTATAGGGACATCCTATACCGCGGTACAAGTTATGGTGACTTGCTTTGCTATGGGTAGGATTTTTGATCTTCATAGCTCCAGTGTTTTAAGTGAAAGTGAAAGTGAAATATTTTTCGAGAAATAGTCCCTTGGGGATCATTTTTATCTCAATAGGACCTTTGGGTCCATGTTTCGCATATCCTTTTTGAGAATTTTGTCTTATTACATTAGGGACGTATCGTAATAGATAAATCAGTAATGTCTAAATGAATTGAATGTAAAGTTTATAATGAAAAATGATTTATTTGAAAGAAAATGAAAAGTTAGGATAAAACTGAAATTTTTTTTTCAAAAATTGTGATTAATAAGCAAAAATAAATATTTTATAAGAATAAAATGTTAAATAAAGATTAAATTAAGCTTTTGTAAAGAAAAAAATAAAGGTTTAAAATGAATTTTTAAATGAAAAATGATAAATTAAAATTAGTTGGTATTTTATGTACCAATTATAGTTTTAAAAAATAACAAGTTTGGAAAATAGTACTAATTTCCTATTTAAAGTCAAAAAGTAATAACATTGTCTTTAAATGAAAACTTATGCTTAAGTAATATATTTCTGAAAGAAAAGTTAAATAAAAAGTAAAACGATAAAAAGATACCTAATTGTTCAATTTGGAAAAAGAAAAAGATACTAAGTCCTAAATGAGTACTTGAACATGTTCAAATGTAAAAAAAAAAAATGAAATAAAGATCTGTATGAAAAGTATTCCAAAATAATTGTATCACATTGCATTTAAAGTTTAAAAGCCTTGAAAATAGTAATGTGTTAATTAATTAAAAAGTTAAAGTAAAATAAAGAATAAGTAGCGAAAAATTGTAATGATATCACATATTGGATAACTAAAAAATCAATCGAGAAATAAAATAGTGAAAAGATTTAGTACCATTAAAGACACGAGTACCAATATAATTGTTAATTAAAATGATAATTAAATCGATGTGACTAAAGATATAAAACCAAAGTCAAGTAAAAATTAAAGTTAAAGTAAAGAAGAAACGTAAAAGTAAAAGTAATCTGAAATCGATTCACACATGAAAGTAGCAAAAAGCAAATTGAAAGGTTTAATAGCATAGCAAAAAGATTACCAAAATATGGGTAGATAATGAAATTAGTATTACCGGATTTAAAAGCAAATTTTTTATAGAATAAGAATAAAAGTTGCATAATCTATGTAATTATGTTTTAATTGAAAAATTCTAGAATTAGTAGTCACCACTGAGCATATATAGTGCTCAGCACGTAGTGTTTACTGCGTGCAGGTTATGAAGTGATTCGGGAGCATAATACACAGTGGAGCAAGATTGAAAAAGAAGAAATAGTACTAAATCGAGTTGTATTATGGCATGTATATACGTAGACAATTAAGGTAAAAGATTAATCTTTATTTTAATTATTGTTATTATGATTATTGATGGATGAGTGTCGGTGAAAGTGTTTGCATGAATTTTATTAGTGTTTGTTTAATTGTTTAAAATGTTATCGAATGAATAGAAAATTTTGAAGTAAAGATATTATAGTGTATCGAAGTTGATCAATAGTGAAAAAAAAAATTTTACCATTTAGTGCTATCTTTGTTTCGGAAAAGACTGTTTCGTGAAGGGTGTGACATAACTCATATATTAGATTTTAGATAATTGATTTGTATTACTTAACGTTGTATTTTGGATATAAATGAACTGTAAGTTTAACTATTCGTATACATATTTAAGCATGTATATTTATAAAATTTTGCGATGGTGTTGTGATGTGGAATAATGATTGATTTAGAAGTGATGCAAATTTAAATGAAGTCATGGAGGTGGAGGTTGCTTTTTAGAGTGTTATTTTATCAATTTGAAGGTTTGGATAGTATAACTTACAAGGCGTTATTCTGCCAAAATTTAGATCTAATGAATAGTAATCATGAGACATCGTTATAAATATTATACATTATGTGGAGAATATGAATAAACATAGGGTATTACATTTAGTGGTATCAGATTAAGAAGTATGGGCGATCCTAAGATCGAAGTTTTTTTTAATCCATTTTATGTTGGTAAATGTAGCCATAGCTTATCTTCCTAAGCTATCAAGTAGAGTAAGCCCATAACAAGTTTATAAACGAGAGTAAAAATAAAAAGTGAAGATTTATGTAACTCACTTTGAGAAAAAACAAGTTTATATTACAGCCATAAGATAGCAACAATTAATAAAGCAAAACAAATTCTAGTATAGTAATTCATATTCATTTTGAAATCTAGCCAAATTTTGGCTGTAAATGGATTTATTTTTTAGATGTATAAACAATCAAACTTGCAGCACCTATAATGTCAATTTGGTATAACGCTTATTGATTTTTGAGAGCATAATCAATGATGTCTTTTATTAAGTTTCCAAACTCACCATTGTTTTTTTTAAGGGCAAAACATCGAGGAAGAGATTTTAAAGTAAAATAACAACAAAAATTACTATTAATACTACTCTTAATTAATTATCATTATTATTAAATACAAGTATTATTAATTAATAGATGCATGGGAAGAGCCCATCTTAAAAGCCTTTGCTACGTGGGAAGGAGCCCATATTTTTTAGAACTTTTGTAAAGATTGTGAGAAAGTTGGCTAGAACCTTGGAAATTTTAGTAAATTTTTATATCTTTTATTTTAAAAAAAATTATAGATAAAATATATTAAGATTGTATATTGATTTTAACTTTTGCCTATTAAAAAAATTATTAGCAGAGAGAAAATCTCAAAACGGTATCTTGAGGGGTGAATATAGCAGCGAGGCCGAACCACGGTAAATCTTGTGTTGATCTGTTTTTACATCTCTCCTCTTCTCTGCTCTGTTTCTATATTGGTTTCAACAGATTTGATTCACTAAGAAAATTTTGATTCAAAAGAATTTTATTGAAAATCATTTTTGTTATTTCACTTAAAGGTAATTTTGTTTTGAAAATAATTTTCTGTTACACATTACATTCTGCATATAAAAATTTGCATATTAACCTGTTCTGTTTCACTAGAAATCACCTCACTTCTGTTTATACAATAAACAGAACTTATTTGAAAAATTTAGTGAGGCTCAATTCACCTCTTCTTGTGTGTAATCGGGACCAACAATTAGTGTTCCTTGAAGAAAATTGTGGTTATATATGCTAGTGGATAATTCAAAAAATTTGAATGTCATTATCATTCTACCTTCAAAGAAACATTAGCTGTCAAATATGGAATAAAGTGATAACTAATTAACAATTCTCCATACTTTATTTTATATAAAACATTTATGTAAATAGTTAAGAATTTTTTTTATCTATAAAGCATTAGATAAGACACTGTCATCCTATTTAAGATAATAAATAAATATTTAAAGCCGTACTAGCTAGCCTAACTTGCTTCATAAGTTTAAAACTGAACCATGTTAATGCATTTATTTTTTTACTTTTATTTTGCAAAAATAAAATTAATGTATATACTCTGTCCTACTTTGTTATTTACTCCACTTCCAAAGAAAAACATCAATCAAAAACCCATCTAAATAAAATTTATCAATTGATGATACACTATCGTCTATTGGAATGGAAAAGAAAGGAGCTATTCATGCATGCATTAAAAGAAAACATTACATGAAAATTCGAGAGAAAAAGAAAAAAAATAAAGCTGTACCTATATTTTTAAATGATCAAATGTAATATAAGAATTTAATCATGAATACGTACGTGAATTTTATAGTAATAAACACGATTTATTATCATAAATTTATGTTTCGTACATAAAAGAGTAGGCAATGAGAGAATCTGATACTTCCTCCGACACCGTCTCCTTAGTACTAGGTTATAATATACCCACATAAACTTTAGTATTACATGTTTTTGATCCTTTAGATCAATATATATGTATATATTTATGAATTATACCGTAAGAGATAGAACTAATTTTGATATAGATTTGATATTGCCATGCCCAGATCTGCATATACAGGTTGGGTAGGGTGTATAGCATCCCAAAACATATATTTGGATGCATTAGGGCATATTCTTATGGGTTCCTTGCATGTTAAGCCTTGCTCAAAAAGCCCAGTTCCACAACAGCCCTTTGATGTTTCTTCAAATCCTTCATCCAAAATTTCATCATAGTCAAAAAAAAATATTTTAAATATCAGTCAGTACAATATAACCAAAATGAAAAAATATAATTTAGATTTAATGAGAACCCAATTGAATTAATAAAAATGTATAATTTTAAAAATTGAACTGATTAAATTGAATATTATATTAAAAATCAAGCGTATTGAACTGAAAATTAAGAAAAAAAAAAATCAAACCATCTAATCATGTTTTGAACTTTTGTTATATACATAGAGTTTTGAAGTTACCATATTTAGTTGGGTTATTAACCCTATCCAGAAGGGGATTGTAAAAGTCAATATAAGTGATGTTGGAAGCTCGGAGTTGGGATTGCAATGTAGACAGCAAGCGTTGAAGTTTCCCATTAAACACCACACTGTCATTATTCTGCCTTTGGATACACCTTCGATTAACTAAGTTCCCACCGAGTGTCATTTGTATCGGCAAGCAGCCAATTGGTGGCAAACCTGCCACTGCAAATCTTCTACCTCCTGCATCATATAGCCTCTGCATACAGAAGCCAGTGATAAGTAAACATATATGCTCGAAGTTGAATGGCACAAAAGTAGAATTTTAAGCATTTATTAATAAACAAATTCAAAGAAAAATTACTCACTTGAATGGCAGCTCGAAGTTGGTTCAGCACAAAATCTTGGTAACTGGAAATATTATACTGAAATGATCTCAAACCAGCATTATAAAAATTGGCAAAATCATCGGTCCCAATGCTAATGAAAAATAAGGCATTTTCAACTATAGACTTAGCCCTTCCTTCACCAACTGATGTCCTTATCCTCGATAAAGCTTCATCGAACAATTTTATTTGATCGCTTATATTAAGAACATTAGCTAATGCTGCTGTTAAAGGATCCAAACCGGATCCTGCTGAGCCGAAACTGACTCCGGTGAGCAACTCGTTATTGCCAGCAGGTTTGGTAGCGAGATACGCTGGCAATAGATCTTTTTGTTGGGATACAATCCAAGTCCCACATCCCACATTGGAAAATTAAGGGAGAAACACCTTGAATATAAGTGTGTCCACCTAACTCCATTAGTATGAGGCCTTTTGGGAGGAGCCCAAAAACAAATCCGTGCGGGCTTGGCCCAAAGCGGACAATATCATACTAATGTGGAGTTAAGGGGATGCTTGGCGGTCCTAACACTTTTATGCCTAATTCAGAGATTAGAAAGTCTATTGGTAGCTTTCCATTAGCAAATCTTCCAGTTGGGATTCGGTTAGGAAAATCTCTTCCGTATGGTCTATGATCAGAGCGAGTAGTAGTGAGAAGAAAATTGTTATTTCCTGTATCAATTGTTGAATCTCCAAATCCGAAAATTGCAGATATATTTGCAGAGGAAACAAGAATTGAAGAAAGAGACAAGAAAACAAAAATTATAGTAGTGGTTTTAGGATCCATGTTTTGTCTTAAGATATGCAAGAAAATAAGAAGCTATGGTCGTATTTATAGGGAATATCTGATTAAACTATAGTCATTTATATACTAATATATCTATTAAAATTAAAAATCGATAATAGTAATTATCTTGATCCAATTACTCAAGCCCAAGGCCCATCAAAAGTTAAAACCCCGACTAGTCAAATTACCAATTTGCTTGTAGACATCAATCTGATTGGACTGCTAATAGCATCGCCTACCCTATCACGTCTCTAACATACCCCTTTACCTATTCTTTTAGCCACCATTGGCACCGAGTCTACCAAACTAAGTATTCAAGTACCTACAATACCTACAAACTATTCTCGCATATATATAATTTCACTTTGAAAAATATGGGTAATGTCATTTAAGACATTACCTCTATATACTTTATTCCTCTAAAACGCTTACTGACTTAGCCATCTGAGTGCTAACACTGATTTAATCGGACATTCTTTCTTTTTTGCAGGTCTCGAGTGGCTTTCTAATCCAATCAGCCTACTTTTCTCCTATTCAAATTCTCTCTTTTTTTATATATTTTCAGAAATATCAAAAATAAATTTCTACGCTGAAATAATATACATTATTTTATTAGCTTGATTAATGCTGAAAGTATTGATAGAATTTTAGGTAATAAAATTTTACCGGTTTAATAGTATTAATTAGTGTTATTTAGGGTCAATTAGTAATTAATGGACCAACTCCAAGTCAGGCATTCGAGTCCGAACCAAATATTATTTAATTGGATTTAGTTAAGTTGATTAATGCACCTATATGCTAAGTATAATTAGTTCATTTGCATGTGATATTTTATTTGTTTTACTTTTATTTTCTATTTTATTTTTCCTCGCCGAACTTTTTTTTTTTTTGTATATTTCTTAAATTATAAGTACTGGTATTGGGCCTATCTAAATTAGCCCTTACCATTTGATTAACAAACACCTTTGAATTGGGCCCAAACCCAATAGATGAACTATCTGATGATAACCCGAGTAGTGGATCATATCAATGTATTATTGAAACCTTTAAAATTAAAACCGAACTCATATAATTCAATAAACTAGTAAACATTATAATTAACTATAAGCATTTTTTAAATAAATAGCAGGTTGGCATTGCAAGTTTAATGGTCTGAAATTATGTATTATATTGTATTAAATTAATCGATGCCATTAATGGATTCTAATAGATTTTAATATTTACTATTATTAAAAAAATATAATAATTACATAAATTGCATTGACCAAAATCTTAGTGTAAGGACCATACTAGTCTACCCGGATTAACTGTTATTTATTTTAATATTTTAATAAACAATACATATAATAAACATAATATATTCTTTAAACTATCTAATTAGTTCTTCTTTGACATTTAATTCATTCATTTTAACAAGTTGCATAAACATATGTTTTGTTATAACATAGACATATTTTGAATTAATAGTTACAGAACATGTTCATTACAATATTTTCATAGATTTACATAACACAAAAGAGAAAACAATACAATTTAGACATCCTAAACTTCTCCTCCTAGCTGGTGTTGGCCTTGTCCCCCACGAAGCAACACTTCTTGAACCTACACGGATAAACACCCGTGCTAAGCTATAAAGTTTAGTGGGGAACAATACATGTAGGAACAACCACTCACAGTGATTGTTTTCAAGCACACAATAAATAATAATAAAGTCAAGATATTATAATTAACATGTAAGAGTTATAATATAACTCACATAGCAGATTTAATGTTATAACTTTACTGTATGAAAATAAATCATAATGAAATAATAACGTCTTTATCAGTATAACATAAATACACACACTGTTCATTTCATACTGTGAGATGCCTGCTAAAGTCCTATGAGTGTGGATAACGGGTGCTGTGGATACCCGAAGGTATCGAATCTGTGGATACTCAAAGGTATCAAATCTGTGGACCCATTGGGCCAAAACTATAGTCTCATATAGAGACAAACTATGGACTCATAAGAGTCAGACTATAGCAGCTGCAACTATAACCCTATAGGCATGCCTATCTATCCACAATCAAGTCTTTATGTGCAGGCAAATAATCATATTTCATGTATCATTTGATTTATAGTATACAATTCATCATATGGAATGATAAATCAAACAATAGGATACTATTCTTTAACTATCATGTCACAATCAACAGCACATGCAGATAATCGATATAACCCAACCATATTTAAGTAAATACTTTCATATATCAATTACTATAACTTTATCTTTTTATTACTTACACATTTCATATGTTTATGGTTGAGCATTATCATATACTTTGTATTTAAAGTAAACTATATGTTTTAAGAAAGAATAGTTAATCTTATGCTTTACATATTATTATTTCACAAATATTTCCTTTACATTTCATTTCAATATATATAATTTATGTATATATAAATTGAATGTGGTACATTCTCGGGTTTATCATTCATGTAAACTCGTATTCTAAGGTCTATTATACCCGGTTATAGTAATAACACATGGGGGATAGTCTATTATAGTAGAAAAATGGGAAAAATAAGCAAATATAGGGGACAAGCGTGTGTTGTCGCGCTCGCGGCAAGTGTCGCGCTCGCGGCAAGTGTCGCGCTCGCGGCAGAGGGCGACGGCCCAAACACACTTCCTCTACTCACAAAATCCTGCAGACTGGTTAAGAATATCAACTTGTACCTCAATTTAGGCATACCAAACGAATTTTTCTGAAAAAGTTGTCTTCTACAAAGTTTTAGCCCTATGTTTCTAGTTTCTAAAACATCAAAAATCATCTCAATCAGAGCTATAAATCTCAAGATATCTCATTAAAACCGAAGACTGCTCCCAGTGACGGGGCAGCAGTCAAGACCCGGATTCAAGCAAGTTTTTCTCTATCCTACAGTTTGATTCAGGTTTCGTGTTCTTCATAAGAAATGAAGATCTGTGAATCTAGTTTCATATCCAACTGGAATTTCTCCATTTGAGTCACGGAAACTCCAGATATCAGGAATTTTGTCTATACTGGTCATGTGAACCCTAAGACGATTTTTCCCTTATTTTCAACAACCTTCCCGTTTCGGTTTCTAGTCAAGTCTAACTTCACTTTTTCATGATAATAACATGTTATAACATCAATTATCTCACTACAAACATCATATGCATATAAATCACACACAAAAATAATGAAGAGTTCCCATACCTTAACAAGCTCCACCAACCTCTCTCTCTTTCTTATCTTTCCCTTTCATCCTCTCAATCTTTGCTTTCTTCCTATCTTGTTCATCATCTCTACTATCTATAGCCTTTAACTTCCTTGGAGCATCATTTATTTTCATATAATTGAGGAGAAGAGAAAAAATAAAAGAAGATAAGAAGAAGAAGAAGAAGAAGAAGAAAAGAAGAATAAAACACAAAAATGAGTTTTTGTGGCCAAGTATGGCCGGCCAAAAGAAAGAAAGAAATTTGATTTTTCTTCTCTCTTCCTTAGCCTCCCAAATGTCACTTTATTATTGGTAATTCAATAAAAATCTTGGAAAACTTCATTTTGGTCCCTCTTAGTATTTTTGTTTCTTAATTAAATATAGAATCTTTCACTTATTACATTTCTACCACGATTCTTTTACTTTGACTTTTCAATTATATCCTTAATTTATAATTTTCCTTTAATTAGTCACATAATTAATCTCTATCTCATGCAGAATAATCACCTATCTCTCCTAGGGTACTTTTAGGGGTATTACACTTAGCGGGACCAACATACAACCTAATAAATCTAGTCAGAACCGCTAAGTTCGCCAAATATTTTACTCTAGAAATTAATTACATGTCTAATTAATCTACTTAAATGACTAAAAATTTTCTAAAAAAAGGCCTATAGTATGTAGGATTATTCTTTCTTTTTTTTTTTTTAAGTATGTGTAGGATTATTCTTAGATTAAAAACCATTAGATTAAAATAAAAAAAAATTTATCTTTTAATTTTCTAATTCTATGGATTTTGTCATTTATATATACATTAATAGATCAAAAATAATTGTATAGAAATTTAATAAAATATACTTTTTCTATCCCACTTTAAAAGATTATGTTTTCTATTTTATTTTGAAAAATAAATTTATATATATATCTTTATTTATTATATATTTTATTAAATTTTTTATCACTTTATATTTTTAACTAAAATTAAATAAAATTTTTAAAAATATAAAAAAAATATTTTTATCAATCACTATAATTTTGTATAAAATTAAGATATTTTAATTATTTTTTAAAATTTCTTAAAAAATAAAATTTATTTTTTAAAATGAAACTGAAAGAGTAATTTATTAGCATTAAATATTCAAATACAGACTTAATAAAATAAATACAATAAGTTGCAAAGTCAAAACATACATAAATTTTATAACAGCAAAGGCTATTTTTTGGTTATTCAAGGTAATGTAATTGGATGATAGATCTTTTATTTTTTAATTAGAAATATTATATTTAAATTTTAAACATGTAACATTTTAAAATGTTTAAGAAAGAAAACCTTATTTTTATTTATTACCAGTCTATTTAATGTGAATTTAGATTAATCCACGAATTAAGTTTGAAAATTGAATTATTATAAAAAATAGAATAATTATTTAAATATATTTTTTAATATTTTTACAAATTTCTTTAATTAGATGTTGAATTTCTGATTTTTTTTGGAAAACGAAATTATCCTATCTATTCCCATTCAAACCATTGGAGAATACAAAGAATTAACCCACCAAAAATGACAGATAAGAAAGATGATATCTTGTGAATTTTGCTGTTTGCTTTGGTATATGCTTCCGGGACCTCGTCTTATTCTCATTCTCTCCTAATAAAAACGACAAACCAAACACACCCTTTCTCCCACCTCTCTAAAGCTCACCTCCTCCTCCTCTCTGGGTTAGCCATGGCTAACACCATTTCTACAAAAGCTCTCACCTTTCTTCGCTATAACAACAATAACACTCTCTTTCCCTCTTCCTCTTCTAATACTTTTCGTTTTTCTTTCAACAATTGTCTCCATTTTTATAAATCTCTTCCTCTACTTTCCTTCCTTCCCTCCTTCTTCTTCTTCGGGTTTTTGGTCTTGTTTTAGAATCACTCGGGTCTCTACAGCTCCATTGGAGTATGTTCCTCCTGCCCCAAACTCCAATTTCCATCAAGAAATCTCCCGCCTTAGAGCTCTTCGCTCTAAGCTCATTGACTGCAAGTCTTTGGACCATAAGCTATTTGTCCTGGATGTTGATTCCAGAGTGAAACGTTTCTTTAATTTTCATAAAAATGGAGTCGTTAAAGCTTTGGCTTCGCTTAATTTGGGTTCAAGAGAGTTGTTTTTGCTTAAGTGTTTGGTGGGTGCTGGGCAAGAGCATGTTCTTAGTTTGGGAATTGGGTTGGTGGAGAACGAAGTGGAGAATACTAGGAGTGCAGTAAAGACTGCCATTTATGCTTTGGTAGAGATGATTGAGAGGTTTGATCATAATGAAAGTTTGGAGGCTGGTTTCAAGAAGAGTAATGGTGTATGGTTCAATGAAAATGAGGTTCGGGATTTCAGGGACCTTCTGAAGACTTTGGAGGAGATTGAGCAGTTCTATGATTGCATTGGAGGAATCATTGGGTGAGTGAAACGCCAACTTTCAAGCATGTAATTTTCCATGTGACTTATGTGTATTGGAATGTATGTTTAGTTTTGCAATAATAATAATTGAATGGATATGTGATTTCTTCTCAGTATATATGTCATTTTTTGTGGAATTCTTTTAGCTAAATGTAGAGGGTTATGTGTTTAACTAGTTGGCATATGCAGACAAGAATACTGGATAATGTCCTAGATAGGAGGTTTCCACTTTTGAGGGCAGATAATTGCAAATTATTCCAAAAATAGTGAGACATTTGACGTCCATTTTTTAGCTTCAGCTCAAAAATTTCATGGTTCACGCGTTGCCATATTATAATTTCTTCCCCTAAATGGCTGGAATGTGTCGTTTGCTTTTTTTTTAGTTGTGATAGATTTGGATTTTGAGCTGTTGGCTTGGGTGGAAGACATAGGATTTCCACGTGCACCTTCCCAATACTTTTCAAGTTTCTTGGTGTCTCATTCACATGTTTGTTTTTAACTGATCTTTGATAGTTGGCCTATTAAGACAATGAGGATACTATGTCAAAAATTAATATATTAAGTTATTTGAGGACATAATTGCTAGAGTTATCAGATAATGGTGTTGGAGCTCCTTGCCTCGTCAATTAGTGAAAAGCAATCTGCAAAGTGGTCGCAGCACATACAGCAATCAATGGAATGCCAGTTCTTGGAAATTCATGCTCCTAATGTAATTGACCTTTGGGGAATTGAGGTCGGTACCTAATATTTATGCCCTGTTGATGCAAAAACTTTGCTTAGGTTTCTAGAATAATAAGGCCTTATACTTTTAGGGTCTGCCAGACCTGGGAGAAATCTATCCTCTGGGTGGTTCTGCAGACCGCCTTGGTTTGGTTGATCCAGTAACAAGTGAATGTCTTCCTGCTGCGATGCTTTCTTACTGTGGAAAGACTTTATTGGAAGGTCTTGTATGAGATCTTCAGGTATAAAATCTCTGTTCCTTAAATGTGAAGCTTCTTTTTTTTTTATTATTTTATATTTTAAAATTTGATGTTTTATTATGGAAACTGATGATTGCATGTTGTTATAATATGGGGAGTTCTTCTACTTCAAGTTGTATGGAAAGCAATGCATCACACCTGTGGCAATCATGATGAGCTCAGCCAAGAATAACCATGAGAGCATCACTTCTCTCTGTGAAACACACAGATGGTTTGGGAGAGATCAATCGAGTTTCCAACTTTTTGAGCAGGTTTATAAGATAATATATTCTGTTCTTTCTTCCTTCATTGTTGTTTTATTCTTTTTGGTTTTCAATTAAGAAAAAGAGTTTTCCAATTGCCAGCCTCTAGTTCCTGCTGTTGCTGCAGAAGATGTGCAATGGTTGATCACAAAACCATTCACACCTGTTTCCAAGCCTGGTGGACATGGTGTTATTTGGAAACTTGCTTGTGACAAAGGCATCTTTGAGTGGTTTATGATCATGGAAGAAAAGGTGCAGCCGTTTGACAAGTCAGTTTATCTATATTCTAGCACACTGAAGTCTTCTTACTTTTTGAATGCATGCATCAGATATTCATTTTTATATTAAACTGGCTTATCTGCAGTAATGTTGTGGCTGCGACAGACTTGACCCTTCTAGCACTGACTGGTATTGGTTTACGCCATGGAAAGGTATAGTTGGATTTGAACATTCTTTTTTCATGAGTTCTTTTTTACATAATGCAATTAAATGTCAAATGTTTGGTGTATCTCGACTTGACATTGTTTAGGGTTTTATTAACCTTGTGGAGAGTCACCTCTAAGTCCATAAACCACTAAGTCTTTGACCTTCTCTCATTAATTACTCATTGTACATGATACAGAAGCTGGGCTTTACTTCTTGCAAGCATATTTCAGGGGCTACAGAAGGTATTAATGTCCTCATAGAGAAGAACACTCTCGAGAGGAAATGGGCTTATGGTTTGTCATGCATTGAATACACTGAATTTGACAAATTTGGAATCACAAGTGGACCTAGTTCATCTAACAGGTAAGCTTTTAATTGCGGAGGTTTTTATCTTGATATTCTTCCTGTTTCGAATTACACAAGTGGCTTCCTTTACTCTCAGGGCCTAATGACTTTCATAATGCATATGGTAGTGAGTGGAACGGTGAAACAAATGTAATCACTGTAATTGGTACATTAAGTTGCCATGCAATTTGCGACTTTGCAATTCCTTTAGCATGAGGCTGTGCATGGAAAGAAACAAATTTTTATATGAAAATTGAAGGAAATTTTATTACTCTCTTCTTGTAATTTATGCATAAATTTACTGGTTTTGGATTTATTTGAACATTATCTTATAGCGGAGTCTCAGAATCAGATTTAATTTCATTTTTATTCAAGGTTTTTATGCAAGGTTGTACCTGATTATCATTTTCCTTTGTTTGATACTCCACCTTGTTTGGTTTTTAAAAAAAAAATGTGCCATATTTTTTTTTGCTTTTTCTTTTCAAGTTTGCAGGCAGAGTTCCCTGCCAATACAAACATTCTCTACGTGGATTTATCTTCTGTGGAGTCATTTGCATCAAGTAAAAGTGCAAAATGTTTACCGGGAATGGTACTGAATACAAATAAGTCGATTGCATATAACGACAACATTGGGAACTGTCACAGGTAAATACCGTTTAGCTTTTGGCTGCTAGGGTGTACGGTTGATATTGTATTGGCTTAACTATTTTACAGATGGTTCCGTGGGTTTCCATCATTTACCTTTCTTTCCTATTTTATTGCTCAGAAATAGTATGCTACTGATGTTATTATGTTACTATACTGATTGAGTATCTTGTCAACCTGAAGTGTCCGTGGTGGTCGTCTGGAATGCTCCATGTAAAACATTGCTGATAATTTTTTGAATACGTATTTGTCTAGATGCTACCAGGGTGTTGAAGGTATAGTATGTGCTATTTCTTTCATATATAAATTTGCAGCACAAGATCTTGTGCTGTATTATGTTGTTAAAATTTGCTTCTAATGTATTGGCAGATGAGCTGGACATATTTATTGTATACAATGAACGAAGAAAGGTTACATGGGAGTTTTTTATAAATAATGTTTTTTTCAAAATATATTATAAATTTGGGGTGTGTCAGATTTTATTTAGATGGGGTGGGGTATTTTTACAAAAATGCAATCGTTTACTACGTGAATGGATGAGTATGTGTGAACAAAACGTGGGCCTCACACATGTGAAGACGCAGCACGTGGCTGCATGATCAGAGGGAGTTGCGCCAGATTGCCACGTGTCGATGCTTCAATGAAGACGCAGTCAACAGCTGCATCATCAGAGCCACTCTCCCCCTTCGCGACACGTGTCGCTCGCTGGTTGAGGACGCATCCCCTGGCTGCATGGTCAGTGTGTTCCTACCTTTATGTTTCTTCTTTTATTTTCATCATCTCAATCATAAATTACATTAATCTCCTATTCAATTGCACAAGGGAATATTTAACACAGCGCTTTCTAATGCTTTATACCGGAAAGTGGGAAAACTTTTCTAAAACCACATGCTAATATGGAGTTTTGATAGACATATTATAGATAAGTGTGTCTATCATGTTAAATATTGGATGTGGACTGGTTGTAAAAGATATAGTAATCTTATAATGATAGGATAATTCTCATTTCATTTGTTAACTTTTAAGATGAAATTATACTTATATAGAATTTATTTAATATAATATCAAAATCACTAATTTTATCTGCATATATCTAATTTTATAAATTGTATGGAAATTATTTTACACTTGTTAGACGTTAAAATGTAAAGGAGATATGTTATTTACTCTTTATAATGATTTGTATTTCTTAAAATTATCGCTTTACAAGATAATTATTAAAGTGGAATATGAGGACTAGTTGCATTTTCTTGAACATGCTGTGAGACAGAATACAATGACTCCTTAAAAATATAAACAAGCCACTCAGAGATTATTTTTTAAGTCAAGCACTAGATTTTATTGTGGTATTTTAATTCTCCTGAAAAAGATTCCGAGCCAAAAGCTATGCCTACAATAAAGTTAATATATATATACACGACCATAAGCTGAAACTGAAAAAAAAAAAGGATTAATTTTTAATTAGAGTGGTAGTTAACGTTTTTTCTTTATAAATATTGTCATATATCCATGATCAGCTACAGCTGATTTGGCTGGAAATTTGGAAATTTAGGAAGGTGGAGAAAATATATATAATTTTCTTTTTCAAAGTCGACTTAAAAGAAAAAGACAGAAAAAAAAAATGATTGAAATGATGAAAATAAAAGAAGAAACATAAAGGAAGGAACACACTGACCACGCAGCCAGGGGCTGCGTCCTCAACCAGAGAGCGACACGTGTCGCAAAGGGGGAGAGTGGCACTGATGATGCAGCTGTTGACTGCGTCTTCATCGAGGCATCGACACGTGGCAATCTGGCGCAGCTCCCTCTGATCACGCAGCCACATGCTGCGTCTTCACATTTGTAGGGCCCATGTTTTGTTCAGAAATACTCATCCAATCACGCAGTGAACAACTGCGTTTTTGTAAAAACACCCCATCCCATCTAAATAAAATATGACACACCCTAAATTTATAATATATTTTGAAAAAAACATTATTTATAAAAAACTCCAGGTTACATCATCTGCTAAAAAGAAGAGGAGACATGCAGCCAGCACTTTGCACCAGGTTCTTTCTTATTGTAGTATTATTGTTGTCAGCAAACTAAAAAAAAGTAGAAGAATGTAGTACTTTTATCTTTAATATTTTGAAACTTTATCCCATCAGTGCATCATTCAGAACACTGAACTCCATCTATTTCACCATATTCTTTCATTTAATTAAACCATCTAAACTACATTCAATCCCCTAATAACCTTGCTGTCCCTGGAAAACCGAATCTGATATACTAACAACAGCACCATGTATTTGGTAGTTTTGTAACTTTGAAGACTAAGCTTGTTTCCCTCAAGCAACACTATGATCACCCATACATACCTTCCATAATCTGCTTTATTAGATGCTTCTACCTTAATTATTCTGTTTTCTTTCTTTTTGGTTTGCATGAGTGGATAAAATTGCATGTTATAAGTTTGTGGTTCATTTATTTAAATCAATGGTGTGAATTATGATAATTGAAGCACCAAATTTTTTGTTTAGGTCATGGAACTTGGCTTGGAACTTGATTTTGAGCAATACGTTGAAACATGCTATTTTCTCTGTAGGAGTGTCATTCATCTCATTGTAATCTAATTTTGAATCTCAGTGCAGACCCTGGATGGTTCATTGTTGGATATCTTGCGAAATGCTTACGATATTCTTTCCCAATGTGATATTGAACTTCCAGAGGTATTTTCTTTTCAATCTGACAGTATATTTGTTATTTCATTTGCTACCGTTACTTTTTTAAAATCCTTATGAAGTGATATCCATATATGGTTTCTCGTCTTTGCAGATTGAAGGTAATGATGGATACGTTAATTCTGGACCCCTATATCTAATCTTTCTGCATCCTGCTCCTGACCCCTATATCACTGTTTGCTGGTGCTATGTCCAAAAACTGATGTATTTAGGTCTTTCCTTTAATTCATTGTGAATCTATTGTGATGACTTGATGACTTTTCTAACTGGAATTTGGGACGATAAGTTAATCAACAAATTCTGATTTCCACTCATTATAAGTTAATCGACAAATTCTGATCTCTTTTTTCTATCTTCAAGTTTCATGGATGATCAATTTCCCAGGGGTCTGAGCTACAAATTGAGGTTGCAATGTTCTTGTGGAGGAATGTCGAGTTTATAATATCCCCATTAAAGTCAATTAAGGCATGAAAATTGTTACACTTCTATGCTTACCTGGTTTCACTCTGCAGCTTGATGGGAGCTTAATTGTTATTGCTCAGCCAAAACCAATGCAAACAGTGAGCCAATATTGCAGTATGGGCACAGGTATTATTATGATAATTATTTCCAGGTTTTCCGAACAAATGAAGGTATAAGTCCATAGTTATTGACATCAGTTTGCTTGTCTAGGTGTGCAAGATGTCGACTCCAAAATGTGAAAGTTCTCAATGAAGGGATTGACTGGAGTTCCGCCAAGAATGTGTACTGGAAACATGATGTTCAGCTGTTTGAAGCATTAAAAGTTATTCTGCATGGAAATGCTGAATTTGAAGCCACTAATGTCACCATAAAGGTAACCCTTACATGCTAGGAATTAGGACCAATAATCACTTGGTTACATTTTTTTCCCCTAGTGAAAGCCATCTTTGTTCACACATAAATACAAGTTGATAACTTCAAGCTCTGCGTCAAACAATTTAGCTATATGGATTTTGTTTCCTTAAAATTGAGCATTATATTTTTGTGAACCTCCTGCAGTTCTACATTTTTCTGTTCTTGGTTTGTCAGGGCAATCATACATTTGAAGTTCCAGATGGCTTCAGAATGAAGATCACGTCAGGGCATTCAGGTTCATAGTCCTTGCTGTCTGAAAATTCTATTACTCATCTTGCTCAAGGAAAATGTGCTCTTTTAAGCTCATACACATCACACAGGAATATACATTAGCATCATATGCATATTGCACCTTGAACGTTAACAATCAATGACAAGATTTGATTTGACAAAGGTACGGAAGTGCAGCTCAGCCCTATAGCACCAGATATGATGGATAGTGGAAGCTGGTTTTGGAACTACAAGATCAATGGCACTCATATACTGTTGGAATTGGTAGAGCTGTAAATATTACTTTATTCGATCTTTGTGAATCATTGTTCACAAATTTCAATTGGAGCTCCTGTAGTATAATTGGTTGTAACACAAGTTAAACCACACATTTCCAGGATGTCCTTTTGTATTAATACGTCAATGTAAATCCAGCTTAGAAACAATGTAATGTTTTTAGCAATAATGTAATGTTTTTAGCAATGAAATTTACTCACGCTTTTGAGTTCAAGCATTTCTTCTATATCTCTATTCCTCTTGGCATAGGCTTGATTTGTAAATATTGAATTGGGTTCAATCATCTTTTTACTGGATTATCTAGGGAAATCAGTTTCTTTTATCTGCAGCAGTATCATAGCAATGCCAAAAAATTTTATCAAACAAAAATTTAAGCTTTAAGAATTACAAAGAAATAAAAGAAAATCAGTATGTGATTTCCACAAATGTACATTTCTCTGTATTAATTTCCTCTCTTGCTATCCAACTGGATTCTGAGATTGAGAGCAGCATCTATTCAGTAATCTAAGCAAAGCCTCTGCTTTTCTTCTGGCTTTCAAAGATCCATCAGCTGACAATCTCTGAAGTGAAGGAATACTCCTCGGGTTTATTAACAGACGTCTTGCTACCTTTTCTCCCCCGTCTTTGCACAGCCCGAGCAGAAGAGTTATTGAGTTCTCCTTCCCTTTGGCAGACCCGAATCTTAAAAGATCTATAAGAAGAGGCACCAGAACTCGATTCTTCCTTATCTCCTCCATCCCTTCAGCGCAACCTAATAGCAGGGAAAGAACTACTAAGGCATCATCGGTTATGCCTGCCTTGTCGTCCATCAATAGTTCTATCAGAAGAGGAACTGCACCAGCACCTACAACACTCACCTTATTGGCATTATAGACTGCAAGATTGAACAATGCACTCGCAGCATCCCGTTTTCCTGCGGTTGTCCCTTCTCTTAGTAGGCCAACCAATGCAGGGATTGCCCTTGGACGACCACCAATAGTCGCCTTACAATCATTAATCATCGAGAGACTAAAGATTGTTGCTGCCGCATTTTCCCTCGCCTCCATTGTTTTTCCTGATTCCAGAACTTCTATTATGCTGTCAATTGCTCCTGCTGCCATTATCAGAATCTTGTTGTTGTCAAATATCGAAAGGTTAAGCAAGGCTGTGACTACATTTTCTTGAATTCTTGGATCGTGGGAAGTTAACAATGTCACCAGAAATGGTATGGCTCCTACCTCGGATATTATCCTCCGATTATCCATACCAGTTTTCGCTAATAACCTGAGCTCATATGCGGCCTGCCTCTGAATATCCGGGGACCCCATTGCGAGTTTCCCTACCAAGAATTCAGCTGTCATTTTTACAGCTTCAGTAGCTGCTTTTACCACTGAAATGTGATCGATAGCTTTCTTCTGTGCCTTATCCTTGGCACTTCTGCTTCTCTGCAGTCCGGAGGCTGAATGATCAACTAATGGGACATTGTTATCTTGACACCATTGATGCACTAAGCTCTTTAATGCATAATTAGGAATCAAAGCCATGTGAATAAGTCTCTGCCCGCTTTTCGGACAAGTAAGATGCCCTGCATTGATCCATTGAGCAATCGAATTTCGATCATACGTGTGGCCAGAAGCAACTATCACCGGATCTTTCATCAAGTCGAGAGAAATCGGGCAGCGAAATTCATCAGGAATGTTTGGAATTAAAGACTGAGAAGACGAAGAAACATCAAAAAATCTATTCATAGGCTGCTGCTTCAACTCTTCATCTTTCACCTTCTCAGTATCTTCATTACTGAAGATCATAGATTTTGAATATGTAACAAGAGATATAAGATTGTTTATATTAGAAACAACGATTAGACCTCCTGTTCCTGCTTGCTTCTGTGCTTCTGCTTCTAGCTTCTCGATTTCTTCATCGAAATCCATCAAACATCTCAATCCAATGCTGCTAAAAACATTCTTTACTTTCCCAAAATCAACAAACCATTTATTGTTGATACTCTTCTGATTCATTATCTGCAGAAGCTCTTCTCTTCTCTGAACTTCTTTAGCATCAATCAATAAATCTACCTGTTTCGCTTGCTTATGAAGAAGCTCAACTTGTTCTCTTGTATCAGCCACTAAATTCAGCAAGCTTAGAGGCAGAATGTCAAGTGCTCTTCCCATTTCTTTAACAAGAACATAAAATTGATTTGATATAATCTCAGTCTGCATTAGACCCCAAAGAGAGCTGCAACTTTTACAGCTCTGAATCAGAAACTTCACTCTTCGAATCACCGACAAAAGTTCAGTGAGGCACAGGATTGAGGAAGGAGGAAGAATAAGAGTGTTGGTTTCCTGTAAATCTTCAAACAAAGAAGATAGAAGCTTTATTCTTCTTATCATTGTTGAAACATTCTTAATCTGTAAAAAAGGAAGATTATCCATGGAAGCAATTTCACTGGAGATATGAATCAGTGATTCTAACAAAGACCCAGTTGGCAAAATTCCTGAAGAAGATGAAGAAATTTCCATTTCCATGTTTCTTTCTTCTTCTTCTGCAATGCTACTGTGTAAGTTGGTTCATATTCATTGCTATTTATGCAAAAAAAAAAAAAGTATCTTTTGTCTATTATGTCTTTCTATTTCATCCTTAATATAATTATTTAAAGAAAAAAAAATGTGTATAAACTCAAGGTACATGCTAAATTAATATTATTATTTTATTTATTAATCAATTTTGGTATTAATGTATATAAAAATGATTTTTAAAGAAATCAATAGAATATAACAAAAATTAAAAGATAATTTGATACGTGGTGTATAGATATACTGTAACTTAAATACTCTTCAATCGGATGAAAATAATATCTTTTATTTTTAATTATGATGGACGTACCGAATCAATATTCATAATATTTTGAATAATAAATAAAAAAATGAAGTTTAGTGACTCAAAAAAATAAAATTGCTTATTGGCTTTTAGTGGTATATCTTTAGGAAATAGAAAAGAAATAAGTAGGACTTAGATTGCGTAGGTAGAAGGGCTGCATTATATTACAATACTAAATCATATTAATTACAAACCACAAAATAAATAAATTGAATTATTGAAAAATAAATAAATTTCATGGATTTTTGACTATTTCCTTTTGTACTCTAACGGAAGAGACAGGAAGAAGAATTCAAGAATGGTAGAATAGGAATGAAGACTCAAGAAATTGCTGCCATTTGGAGCAATTTCCTGATTTAATGTTTTATTTAATTATCCTTATATATATATATATATATATATATATATATGCAAATTGAACATTGTCAAAGTCGGTTGCTAGAAGCCAATGTCTCACAACAAATATAGATAATGTTTTATTAGGTAAATTTGACCATTAATAAAATAATTTAAAATCATTTTAGTACCTTCGAAATTGAATTTTATTTAAAAGAATAGATAAATTAATTAATTAATTAATTAGTAGGCCACAACCATTTCCTTCAAGTGTTTTTATATTAATTAATTAATAGACGTGATCCACAATTCTTTATAATTTGTCCAAACTTCAAACCTAACATAAAATGGAAGTAAAAATTAAAAAAAAATAATAAAAAATATATTGCTAGCTAGAAGATACCATGCGAGACAAAAGCGGCTGCTAAAATTTATTAAAAATTATTTACAGTTTAAACAATTAGAAATTTCAATTGATTAGAATTCGAATTTATTCTTTTTCGTCTTAAATATATATTATTAAAAATGTTTTCCTATTTAAAAATTTAATAGAAAAAGAAAATTGAAACTCCCATTTTCTTTAAAATAATTACCTAGCCCAATTGATTGGGAAGAAATCCACTTGGGCATTTTTTTGTGGGCCCACATTAGTTTGGGCTTAAGCTTTGAAATATTAAGCCCATTTGGGCTCTGCTCACACCGGAAGGTGAATAGATCGAATGACCGCCAGGATAATACGTCATAGCCATGAGCCCAAAAAATAAAACTTTATGGGCCGGGCCATCATTCTTCTATATATTAATGTAAATATATTGATTTGATTTTTTTTTCAATATGACACTTTTCAATATATTAAAATTAATTTTACTATCATATCATCAAAGTAAAAATAATAATAAAAATAATAAGTACACGTGATGATACCCATTATACTCAGTTATAATTTTACATTTTGATTTTGATTTCTTATTTAGTTTATGATATAATTATATTGCAAAATATCATATAAGTTTTAATAATTTAATTTTTAATTTCAAAAATTAGATGGTTAAAAGTTGAAAAATAGATGGATCCCATATAGATAAAGAAATCAAGTAGATGTTTGGGATTGAATTAACTTTTTAATAATGGGAAAAGGATGGGGCATTAAACAAGTGGACCTCTTCAAGTACCCATTTTGAACTTTCAAGCATTATCATAAGTGTCCCTTTCCCACTCCCTACCACAAAATTTTTGAAGTGACATTTTTTCTTCTCTTTTGATTTGATGGATTAAGACATAGAAAAAAAAAAAGCCCACCATTTTTTTATTAAAATGAAAATAAAAATACTCTAACTAATTAAATCTCTAAATTAAATATTCAGTGAATTTTAATGGAGATAGAAAATTTTGATGGAATTCATTAACCTAATATAATTTGAATTCTATTTGATTAGTCAAGAATTCATTGATATCGATTCGATTAATCCACAAAATGATTTGATCTAAAACGATCCATTATATAATTCCTTTATATTATTTGTCATTTTATAATTTTTTTTGTATAATGTGAATATAAAAATAATTATTTGTACATATTTTTTATTTTTAATGAAATTTTTTAGAAAATAAAAAAATAATATCATAAAAGTAATCAATTTATAACCCGTTTAACAATTATCCATTCAAATCATAATTTAACTCGACTCAATATAATTTCTTTATAACCCATTAAAATTGTAATTTAATTTAATGTAATTTATTTATGACTTAACACGTCATAATTAGATAAAAAAAATTCCAGTCGATCGATTTGCCATCTATACATACAAAATTTATTTTTTGACCTTATTCCTTACCTTTGTTTTCTTGTTGTTCTTGTAATTGTTTGCAGAATTCGTAACATTCTTTATTTGAACGATTGTTGTTCTTCCTAATTTAGGCTTGAATTTCACAATTGATTAGAAATAAAATGATCATACAAAAATATTTCACTAAAAGATGAAAAACTATTAGCTAAAATTCCAAAAATGAATATTTCCTTTTTATGTAATATCATTATGTATATAAGTTAAAAATAACATAAACATACCTAAAAAATTATACATAATTATTTTTATTTTAAAATTAATTTAAAACAGTTTAATCATTTAAATAAAAAAGTTCGAAACATATTTCCTTCCTTATGCAAACCATGTGTATAGTGATAATTTCAGTGACTCCACTAATATATGACAGATTCCCAAGTGGTCTTTTCAGTTTTGACAATTTAATTTATATTTTTATTTATTTATTTTATCGTAATAAAAGTCAAATTTATACCTAAAAATATTACAAATTTGAGTTTAAATTTAATTTTAAAAAAAGTCCTAAAATTTTTAAAATCAAACACAAACTAAACTATTTTTAATACTTTGATCATATATATTTTGTAAATTAATATTAATAAATATGAACAGTTAAATTTAGAAATTATATTTTTATATTTTAGTTTTCATCTGAATTTGCTGTCTCATGAGATTTCTTTTCATAAATAAATTGTGCAGTGAAATATCCATTCTTATTCATGAACTATCATATCTCATCAGAAAATCACATGTACATTTGGGTGTTGCCCCCATGCTCAATTATTTGGACCCATATCATTTTTTTCAGTATAAAAAGGGAAATCTTATAAAATAATAATTTTTTTTTTCTTATAGAAAAAAATAAATAGAAAGAAAAACACATGCACATGCATATTAATTGTGTGCCAAATAATTTTTTTTTTTCTTTTAGAACGTAACATTATTAGCATAAATGAAAAACTAAAAGACTTGCATAGTAATCCATTGTAATTTAGGATCAATTAAATTGAGTCATCTATATAAAATTTTAAATAGAAAAAAATATATTTTTATCCTCTGAATTGTCTAATGCATGTTAAAATAAGTGACCCTTTTGAAAAAAAAAAATTAAAACACAAAATATGGTTTATATACATAATTTACTCAAACAGAAAACAATGGCCCATGCAGGTCTCGAACCTGCGACCTTCGCGTTATTAGCACGACGCTCTAACCAACTGAGCTAATAGGCCAATACGGCAAGTCGTTTGGTGCAAAATGAATATAATCTATGAAACAAACAGAAAAAGAAAGAACTAAACTTCTATTTAAAGATGATAGGTACACAAGAAAGTTAAAAAGGATAGAACAGAGGAAAGAAAAAAAAAAAAGGCAGAGAAGGGAAATTGTGGATATGATATGAAGCAAAAATGAGGAGCAATGAGCCACGTTCAAGTTCATCATGTGCAGCCTGCAAGTTCTTGAAAAGAAGATGCATACCGAATTGCATATTTGCACCTTATTTTAGATCAGATGAGCCCAAGAAATTTGCCAAAGTACACAAAGTTTTTGGTGCAAGTAATGTGAGCAAGATCTTGATTGAAGTTCCTGAGCAGCAGAGAGAAGAAACTGTTAATTCTTTAGCTTATGAAGCCGAAGCCAGGCTTAGAGATCCTGTCTATGGCTGCATTGGTGCTATTGCTATGCTTCAAAGAAAAATGATTCAGCTTCAACTTGATCTTGCCCTTGCTCGAGCTCGCCTTGCTAGTTATGCTTCTTCTTCTTCTTTTGATCAGAATACTAATACTATCTTCAGTGATCATGGCTATGGTGAATTTGCCCCTTCTGCTGGATTTATTGATGGTCTTAGCTATGATTCTTCTGAGTTCCTTAATCAAGATGGGTTCATTAATGACTTTAATCAATTCCCATATGTATTTTGATATTTTCTTGTTTCTGTTTCTTTAAAAGGCCCTTTTCTTTTCTTCTTTTGTCTGTTACTGATGTTTGCGTTCTCAATCAAGAATTCTATCAGAGAAATTCTCTGGATAATTGAGATTTCCAATGGATATACAGTCTTACTTTTGAGCTTTTGCTATGAACAATTAGAACATAAATTAATATTGTATGGAAATTCTTTTTTTTTTTTCATTAATACTGAATTTTTATCTGGTTAGTATCTTACTATTGCATCAATGAAAGACTAAGTTCACAAATCCCCTTAAGTACACCCTGCAATTAGAGCATTAGCTAATGATTTCTCCAACCCCACCAGATGCAAATTGCAGTGAGAATCCAAAGACATTTACTCGCTCTCTCGCTCACTATCAAGTTAGTAAAACTTGTTATCATTAGAACAGTAATGCAATAGTAAATCGATAAGCTTTAATTTAGTAGCATTCAACTCTGTAGGTAAGTGCTTGTCTCACGCAAAAGCTCTAAGAACCCTCAATATAGTAGTCAACTTTCTGGTTTGAAAAACTCTTATCTAGATAGAATTTTTTTTTTAAAAAATTACTATTTCAACTTTTTTGCATATATGTCGTTACACCATTGGTAGAATCTATAAATTTTCTCTAGACCTATCTATTAATATTGGTAGAGTGTGATCTCATCATAATTCAGGTTTTGATGGCGAATCCACAAGCAACAGTAGAAAGATCAACTCAACTTCTTTATTGTTCTTTGTCACACGAGCGTGGAAAATGCATTTTCGAGGGAGAAGTTCAATCAACATCAACTTTATTAAGGTACAGCCTTATCACACATTTAACAAGGGTTGCTGTTCACGATAAGACATCTAACGGCCTAAGACAAGAATGCAAGTCAATGACATGGATTACAGTTAAGAATAATAGGAATTACAGACTCTGTAGAAGGACTTTATAATTTACACCGAATAATGTCACAAAACAATAGATATACTGCACACTGATCATCTACAAAGCTTTGAATATGATTCTGTTGGATGGCATGACATAAATAAACTTCCAGTCTTGAGCCTGTGATCCCTCGAGGCTTTCCATGGAGATCTGCAGATGGTATTAACCCTTTAAAAATGAACTGTTTCCTGCAATCTCCACTATAACTCCTTTTTCTGTTCAAAGTATCCACAATTCATCAGAAAGTTTATTATTCCTTATGTGGAAAGCAATTGAGAGTTTAGCAACAATAATACATTCACAGCCAGTATAAGAACGAACTTTAGCTTTGATAACAGACCCAATTATTTAGCATGTAGTGAATCACCAATAGGTGAATGCACAAATTCTCTGAAATGCAATCATATGCATGTCTACATGTGTTGCTGTATGTGCAAGCATATGCATGTTGAAGAGAGAGAGACAGAGAGAAAGAGAGACAGAAAGATAGAGAAGCGAGCAGGACACATCTAAGTTCTATACCCTATCTGATGAAAGCTATTAACATTGTATAACGGTTATCAAAAAGTGGGAGAGTTGATAAAAATATTAAATCAATATTTAACAACATTCAATTTTCCATCATCCCTCAAAATGGACCGACATTTGACACCAGATGAAACATCCAAATCTGAACAGACATTGACAAGATTGAAGCATCGCCCCATGGTATAGATGTCATGGATTCATGGTCCTGTGATAAATATATAACACCGAACAACTTTGCTCACATTCATCTTTCAGGCTGATATGATTGGTATTCTTCTCTTGGGTGAAAGTTGACCTGGTGAATGCTAAATAAAGCAATTATACTTTCAGAAGCAAATAGTGCAATTATGGAACTCTCAAGACTCGTCTCCCTTATAACCCTAAACTTTCTGGTGCCTATGGCTGACAAAGATTGAAGTCCAATGCGAGAATTCAGAGAATATTTCATTTTTTGCTGGATCGGTCCAACCCTTATTTGAATACCAGAGGTTAAGTTCATCTTGGGGACATTCAAGTACTCAAACCAATCCTGTCTCACATTACTAAAAATTTCACTGAGTGGTGCACAAACTCAACCTGAGCACCTCCTGTGCAGATTTTAGCCTGGAGTCAACTACAAAAACTGCAGCTAAGCATAGGCCCAACAGCCTTATATCGTTACCTGCTCAGTTCAAAGTCTATTTATCTTGCCAAATTCTAAACAAGAAAAAACACAAAACTAGCAGGTTTCAACTTTCAAATCATCAAAAAACTTTCCCAAACTCAGAAATAGAAAAAGAAAGTGAATGATTCCAGATATACACATTCTCTGCATTTTTCACCCTATATCAGCTGTTAAAAATACACAGAGACTGCACAAGCAAACATCCAAACTCTTTATTCCTTCAATCACTTATGCCTACATCCATGGCCACAATTGTAATCCAGGCCCATTATTCAAGTTTGGAGCAACCATACACAAAATTTGTAAGTGCCATAGCGGTACATACACCAGGAATTAATGGCTGTACAGGTGCTAAATGAACTCAAAAAACAGAAAATCTGTAAAACATAGACGAGAACAAGAGCTCAACATGCACTCTCAACAAATACTGACACCATATGCCCCTGAAGTACAACTCCAGACGTAGATGATATAGTTTTGACCATTAAACTTTTCAGATGTCCATCATTTCAACAAATCATCAAAAAAATGAAACGATGAAGAATAAAAATAACAGAAAGAAATGTACCAAAAAAAAGAATAAAAATAAGCAACAATTAGAATCTGAATGATTCCAAGCCTCTTCAACCATGCATCCATAATTAGCAGTAAGCTTAAAACAACAATAGCTGATTTATCGCCATCCTAATTAATTATCAAACAAGTTGGAACAAATTGAGTTGCACAAGAAATCAGCTTCCCTTATAAAGTAACAACAGCAACAAACTTAAACTTACAACTACTAATAGAGATCATCATCATCAAATTAACTTCCAATTTTCATAATTCAACCAACTTCAATACCAAAAACATAAAATATCAAACTAAGGACCGTGCTCATAAGAATACTAGTGAGCTCAAAATGAACGACTGTACATTAACTACCCAGCACAGGCAATTATTAAACAAGTTAAGAAAAATCTAATCACTCGAGAAATCAGCTTTTTTTTTTTTCAAGTAAATATTTGTTGAAAATCCTTTTGTAATAATACCAAGAGAGAATGCAATCAATTCAGTTCCAATTTTCGTAATTCAACCAACTTCAACATAAATAGCACAAAACATCAAACCAAAACAGATAGAAATCATAATTAGAACATCAAATTAACCTGAACCAGCAAGCACCAATTGAACAGTTGTACATTAATTAACCTTATATACTTATCAAACAATTTAGAAACTTGAGCTCGCCATATTAGTAACTCAGATTATGATCAAGGACTTCACTTCCAATTTTCAAAATTCGACCAACTCCAGTACGAAAAACACAAATATCAGGAAAAAAAAAAGGTCATCGTATTAACCTGAACCAGAAGACCCATGTTTCGCACGCTTTATTGACTGCTTTTCGAGCTCCAATTGGGCATCGATGTACATGTTTATCCTCTCGAACTCAAGTTCCTTAGTGAACTCCATTCTATGTTTCTCCAACTCCACCATTTGCTGCTGCCTAGAGCTCTCGATTCTCTCATAAATTTCTGCGAACTTAAGTATAGCTCTCGATAATTCCCTGCACGCAATTCCATCGGAGAAATCTACATCCTCCATTCGATGCTGCTTTTTTATGACTCTCTCATGAAACGCTATATCGTCATCTTCCTCGTCGTCCCTGTCCAAGGACGTCTCCGTGGAAAGCTCCAGCTTAGGATTCACCTTCGATTTCAAGGCAAAGGTAACAGCGGAGGGCTTCTTTCTTGGAGTGACGGCAGATTTAACGCCGATAAGTGAATCCAGACGGTAATAAAACGGCCATTTGGACGGAGGAGGCTTTGCTTTTTCAAGCTTGAACTTCTTCTTCAACGTGTCGATCCGGTTCTTGCACTGAACATCCGTCTTCCTCGGCTTGACGCCGTTTTGACGGCCATTGACTGTATCGGCCACTTCTTTCCAGTTTTTTTGACGGAGATTCCCGCGGTTTAGATTAATGTAACGGTCACCCCAAGCCTCGATGAGAGTCTCCGTTGCGCCTTCGCTCCAACAATCTTCACGACCGCTGCCGGAAGCGGAGGCGCGGCTGTGGTGGTGGAGGGAGCGGCCTGGATTCATGGGAGTTAAACAAGGGAAGTGAGACACGGATGGTGCTAAAGTGCGCCGGAGGCGCAGAGGGGTGGACGATAAGAGAGAAAAGAATCAGATTGGAAGAGAAGGGAGAGAGAGGGAGAGAGTAGGGATGGCCGTGCATTGTGACCGGCGGTGACGTCAGCTCCGTATTGGGTTGGACGGGAAATGGATTTTAGGCTTTGTTTGGAGTGAATAAAATTAAAAAGGAAAGGACAACGGAGAACTAAAGATGAAATTATGTTTATTAGTTGATAATCAATATTAATCCTTTGGATAATGTAACAAAATAAATCATACTTTGAATAGTTAATTGAAATATAAATAATTTATTATTTATCTATTAAATTTTATCTTATAATTTATTTTTATCAATTAATACATGATAACAGTCTGATTTATCGAATTTTTTAATAACTTGAAAATACAAAATATTTAATAAATTTTTAATAGAAACACTCGATAATCCAAAGAGAATAATTTTAGAGAGATTAAAGGATAAAAGACCATACTTGAAGGGTTTTGATCCCTTAATACAGTGTTACGATGGTATGCTATTAATAGTTAGGGTTATAAATATAAGATAACAATAGTAAAAGTTGAATACTTAGTTATGTAATATATATAACTAATGCCATGACAGTTGAATAGTCTGATCATTTAAATTTAAAAAATATTTCATCTGTCTCATTTTAAGAGATATTTTTTTCTATTTTAATTTATCCCATTTAAAATATTCTTTTCAAAATTTAAATAATATATTTATATATATACTCCTATTTATTATATAATTTATTAAATATTTATCTTTTCTATTATTTTCTATTTTTAACTAAAAATAAATAAAAATTTTAAAAATATAAAGATATTTTTATCAATTACTGTAATTTTTTTATAAAATTGAGATATTTTAATTATTTTTTTAATTTTTGTGAAAAATAAAAAAATACCTTTTAAAATGAAACGGGAGAAGTAATAGTTAAATAGCTCGATAATTAATATATTGAACAGATTTGTTCTATTTTATAAATTTTAGATTAAAATCGAAATAAATTATAATTTGTTTGCACCACGAAGACAAAGGGTTTTTCTTTTTATCATAACATATGAGCATTTTCTTTTTTTTTCATTTTCTTTTTGTAGAAAATAGCTAAGAAAGTATGATAATATAATTTTACCAGATTAATAATTTCTCCTTTATTCCTTAGCTACTTAATATTTCCTTCTTTCCCTAGCATTCTTTCCCCTCCTCTTCTATTAGAGTCTTTCCAAACAAGGTGTTAGAGGCAGTATTTGGATAACTACGCCGCTCATGCTGAAATGTTTTTTTTGTCTAAAGTTTTTATTTTTATCCTTTCTTTAGTTTAGAATTGTTTCGACTTGAAATTTTACCAGGTTTGGTTGGTGCTTGCAATTTTCTTTTCTTTTTTTTTTATGGGACAGTAAATTTATTTTACGTAAATTCGATTCGATTCATTTTCCAAATATAGTTTTATCAATTTTTTTAAGTTGAATTTAATAAAAAATTAAATAAATTTAATTAATTAATTCACATAATCCATTCAATTTTATTTATTGAATATATAAATTTTAATTATCATTTTAATTCAATTAATAATTGAAAATTTTGGTTCAAATTTAAAAAAAATTAAATTTTTAAATGGTTATGTGACTTCAATCCAATATAATTTTTTAAATTATTAATTAATTCGATTTCAATTAGTGATATAAAATAATTAATATTTAATTCTATTTATTTATTTATGTTTTTTTATGGAGTCAAACCGAACCTAACGGTGGTAGCCCCTAAATGAGGTCTGTCAATTACCAAAAAAGGCTGGGTTCAACTGAGTAGGTCCATTAGGCTCAGGCAAGAGACATTAATTTCTCTCAATCTGAGCCCATCCATGCGCTATAAATCAACGCTCGGATGCTTTCGGCGCGCTAAAAACGCGCCGTTGGATTGAAAGCCATTTAATCTCATCTGTCCAATATTTGCCTATATTTTATAGGCAACCTCTTATTGGGACATTTTTTAAAAGAATGTTTAAAAATAAAATATTGAAATGTTTTTAAAAAAAATTGAAAAATAGAAGGGACTTTTTTATAAATAATATTTTTAGGAAAATAATTTGAATTTTTGAGATATTTTTCAAACTATTTCGGAGATTAGGGTTTTTAACATTTTCGCTAAGATTTTTTGCGAAAATAGCATGTGGGGTCCATAAAATGTTGGACTTTTGTGACTTCATTTTCGTAGGAACTTTTTGCAAAAATAGAATGTGAGATTCACAGGGTGTTGGCTTATGTGACTTCATTTCGGTTGAAACTTTTTACGGAAATGAAATGTGGGGTCCACATCCATTTGTTGGGAGTTATTAATGTTCTTTGATCTAAAAAAAAGTATAAATAATAAATATATTTGATAGGCATGATGTATAATTTTGCCTTGTAATTTTCCTTTTAAAATTTATTTACTTATTTGGTTTATTTATTTCTTTCCATTTTAAGCGTAAATTTAAGAATTTGACCATAATTATGCATTATTACATTCAATAAAATGATAAATTTTAATTTTAACTATATAAAAATTAAATAATATATTTAAAATTAAAAAAACATAAGTTAGTAAACTAATATTCTTTTTGTCTAAGGCCATTATTTTTTAATTAAAAATTTGTATTCTTTTTTGTAAACTAATATGCTCGCACATTGATATGCCATTTTCAATTCGATAATAGTATAGATCATTCCATTTTTGGTAGATAATTTTCTTTGCAATTCTATCCATCATGGCTCTTGGAGCTTAGTAGGTGTGCACCATCTATTGTATAAAATTAATAAAAAATATATTATTAATTAAATTTTATTTTCTAATCATTATTTTCTTAAAAAAATTTATTCACGTCAATTTCTAAAATTTCTACACTTTCACGGTATAATAACATAATATTTCGATTTAAAATTTTTAAAAATTTTTTATACAAATTTACTCAAATAATACTTACTTTTAATATTATAACCGTTGTGCCTTCTGAAATTGCTTACTTTAAATTTTAATTGATAACTGCAATTTATCAAATTAAAAAATTATTATAATTATGTTAATACATTACATTTTAAAATTACATATGTCAAATTACAAAAATTAAAAAATTACTTCTTACCATATAACGATAATCAAAATGAAAAATTAATTCTAAATTTTCGTATAATAACACACTAAAATTTATAACACATTATTTTTATTTATCCTTGCAATAACTTTCATATACTACTTATTATTATCAAACTTTCACGCAACAAACACTACACTTTCAACTGCACAAAGAAATTTGAAGTTTCAAAAGCCTATTTATACATATATATAGAAAGTATGGATGATTACGGGACGAGGCCGGGGAATTCCCAAAATTTCCCCCCGTGGTGATAGGAGGAAAAAAATCTCCATTCTAGAATTGGGAGCGGGGACGGAAAATGGAGTATCCACCTTGCGGGGACGGAGAATGGAGTATCCGCCTCGCGGGAAAAAAAATAATTTTTTTTATTTTCAAATATAATATTTTATAAATAATTAAAATTAAAATATAACTTAATTTTATAATTATTAAGTTTTAAATTATACTTAATTTTAAATTTTATGAATGGTTAAAATTTATATTAATTTAAATTATTATTGATTTTAAATGTTTTATTTATTAAATATTATATTTTAATTTTAATTATTTATAAAATAATATATTTTAAATTTAAAAAAATTCGGAGGACGGGGACGGGGGAAATTCCCCCCCCCCCTATATTGGTGGCGAGGGCAGGGAATCTCGCCACTGGCGGGAAAGTGAGTGGGGGTGAATTTTCCGGCTCCGCCTCGCCTCGTGATCACCCCTAATAGAAAGAGAGAGAGGGGATGGTTTCGGATAAAAAGTTTCTCAATGTGTTTCATTATTTTCTAAAAGAAAAGGAAAAAATCCTGAAAAGTTTCAATTTCACTTATGTTCTTTGCAAAAATGCACTTGAATTATATGTTGGTCGGCCCCCTATTGCCATTTTCGCAGTTCATTTTTGCGAAAGTAATTCTACTTGACCAGGGCCCACATCACCATTTTTGTGGGTTATTATTCTTATTTCTGCATAAGGCCCTAGTAGAAATGAGGTCAAATCATCCTACCAACATGAGCCCCACACTGCCATTTCTACTAACATTTCCTGCGAAAATATAACCCACCCCAATTCACCAAATAACTTGAAAAATGCCCCCAAAAACTCAAATTCTTTCCCCAAATACATTATTTATAACAAAAGTCCCAAAATAGAATGTGCAAGAAAAAAAAATTAAAAAACTACAGTAATTTTCAATTCCGCAATCTATTGTTGCAGGATCATAAATGAAATCCATGGGACAAGTTACACCATGCCAATTTAAAAACAATATGACTAATATCTTAAATATTAATTTCGAATACATTGTGATAACTTAATGGTAAACATTTTCATACCCCAATTTCGAATAAATATTAAAAATTATATAATCAAAAGATGAAAATGATAATTTCTTTTTATTTATTTATTTATTGTGATTTTATATGTTAAATATATCGAATATATTAAATATGAATTATTAAATAAAAATATTAATTTTTTTATCCAATACACCTAACATAGAGAAAATATAAGCTGCCAAATATAGGGCAACATGGGCAAAACAAGCCCATGGATTTTATAATACAACACAGAAAAAATGATTATCCAATTCCATTACGATTCATGACATTAATTAAATTCTGCAAAACTTTATTTTTCATTTATTATTCACCAAACAACCACACAACTCCAAAATTCCAATTCTTGCTGTTTGATATGTACAACTACTGAGTCCCTTTACTTTTTGTGAAATAATAAAATTAAAAACAAATTGCATAAAGTATACAAATTTATAAAATATATAGCCATATTATATATAACGAAATAATATATAAATTTCACTCTTATTTATCATCATTTAATATATTATTTTTAAAATTAATTGAGTGTCGCATTTTTTTCTAAAATTACTGAATTTTAAGTATAAATAGTATCCCTATATTATTAAAATTATATAAAATATTTTTAAATTTCTTAAAAAATATCAAATTATCCTATCTTTATTATTAATGCATTACATATGTATGGTTTTTATGTACTCTTTAAAATATATTATTTGTTTTTGTGAAAATAATATGATGTTTTTAATAAATTAAGAAAAATAATATATTATACGGTAATAATTTAGAAGAAAATTTATATACTATTCCATTATTATATATACTCCAATGTTCAGATTAATTTTGTAATTGAGTAATAAATATAAATAATTATGATGGGACATAAATTTCTCTCTAAAATCCTAGTTAATTTTAATGGAAAACTTTAGCCAAAATAAGGGAGGGATCTTAATTTTTTTTAATGGGTGAAAAGGGCAAGGGGTGATTTTAAATTTAGTGGTTAAAATATGTAGTTATATAAATTATTAAACATGCTATATTTTTTTTGTTATGTAAAGGACCATAATTATCATAACTTTATATGTTTCAAAGCTATTTGACAAAGTCGTTCAAACCTCGCCTTTTGATAAGAAAGCATAATCACATAGTATTTGACCAAAATGCACCATGTGAATTTTTCTTTATTAAATATATGTTAATGGACAATATCAAATATGATATGACCGCTCATAGAAGAAGATTTGTTTACGAATAGTTACATGCACATGTGTTTGAAAAAGCAAAATATCTAAGAAACAAAGACTAAGCATGCAAATACTATTGATTATCATGCCCATCGACAACAATCAAGATAATAAACTAATAAAAATATTTAACTTATATGTAAAATTAAAGACCTAGAGCATTCTCAGTCACAATGTATAATTTGCACCGTTAAATTAATAATAAATTAATTTATATTTGTTATTAAATTGAATGTGCAATTTGATATCTAATATTTGGTAAAAAATGTAATATAGTTTCTAAAATTATACTTAGTGCAATGTCGTCGTTGAAATTTGAAAATCAAAGCAATTTGACTCCTAAAAAAATTAATCAAATCTTTAAGTGATACATGTTAAATTTTTGAACAGTAAACGTAATTTCAAGAGGTTAAATTACACTAATTTTAAAATAATATGAGTGATATTACATTAAATATAATTTTAAAATTTATATTATATATTTTTGTCAAATTTTAAAAATCGATTTGCACCCTTAACCTTATTTTTATTTATAAAGATGATGTTAGATATAAACCGTTTTCATATTTATATTAATAAAGTAATTTATACTTACTTTTATTATTATCGTTAAAAATAAAAATGAGTCGATTTGGTTAATTGATTAATCAAATTTATCCTTATCCCAAAAATAAATAAATAAAAGAAAGATTTGACACCTTTGAGTATCACCGTCATGAATATCTTCTTATGATCTTATCTCATCCTTTGCGTTTTGTACTTTAGTTTAAGCTTTATATAGCTTTAGACAAAAGTAAAACGCAGATGCATATATGTATAGGTTTGGTTCTGATTAACTGGGTCCTGCATATAGTTTTGACCTCAAAATAATGCCCTACACAACTCAGACCAAGCTTTACATGCTAATGACCATCTATTTCACTTTATTAATTTTGGATATTTATCCTTCGGATACCCTTTTTATTGCCCATATGAGAGGTTGATACTTGTAAATTGAAATATATTCTCATATTATATGTGCATGCACGCGCACACATATATATCACATAACAGAAATTTTTAAAATAAACGTGGAGAACTAAAAAAATGAGATAGAAATAAGATTTTAAAAAATTAAAAACTACATGATGAACTACTAACAATTACATTAAATTTTTAAATACTCAATTTGATGAAAAAAATTAATGATAAAATGTTAAAAATCATTATAGTTTAGGGACCAAAATATACTTTATAATTATATTCTCAGAATTTCTGCAAAGAAATTAATTGGGCAGTGATGGGTAAGGAATTGAAGGGGAATCTTAGTTAGGTCATGGTCATTATTATGCAAGTAAATGTCTGCCTCATCTTAATAGTAATCAGCATAGTTATTAAAATCGGATCGGACCGATCAATTAAACCGGTTTAACTACAAACCGATAGATTAATCGGTTAATTTAACTATATAAAATCGAATTGAACTAAAAAACCGGATAAAATCGGATTTTGGCTAAAAAATACAAAAAATTATATTATTTTGTATTTTTTCACCCCCTATATATATATATATATATATATATATATATATATATATATATATATATATATATATATATATATATATATATATATATATATTTTCATTATTTATTTATTTGAAAAAATTAGTATTTTAAATTCTAAATATGTTACTTAATAATTTAATATACTTATTATATATTTGGTTCATTATAATCAAATATATGTGTGTATATATATATTAAATTTTTATTATTTATTTATTTAAAAAAATTATATTTTAAAGTCTAAAGATATCACTTAATAATTTAATATACTTATTATCTATTTGGTTTATTGTAATTATATATATATATATATGAAATTTTCATAATTTATTTCTTTGAAAAAATTAGTATTTTAAATAATAAAGATGCCACTTAATAATTTAATATACTTATTATCTATTTGAATTTATTGTAATTAAATATAATTATACTCATATATGCAAGGTTAATATTTTCTATGTTTGCTTCATTAGTACTCCATCTAAAAAGGAAAATTTTTTCATGATATGATTGTATTTTTATGTTTCTACTATATAATATTCAAAAATTCATAATTAATTACTTGTAATAATAAAATTAAAGTTATGTTTTGTAACTTATTATTAGGATATTTGTGACATATATTAATGTTTGATGAATATTTTTTTAATTTTTATACAATAGCATTTATAAAATTATAATAATTTATAATATTTTAAAATTATAAAAAAATTCGATTGAACCCAATTGAACAGATCGAACCACGAACCTCCAGTATCGTCGATCTTTATCCGGTCCGATTTTAATAACATTAGTAATAAGAATATTAATAAGAGATACCACATGATTTTTGTCTAGATTATCGTGGATTATTAATTAAATTACTTTTATGATATAACCAAATGTCAGGAATATTTTTTAAATTTGTTAAAATATAAAAAAAATCTGCTTTATTATTAAAAATATCGTATTATTTTCTAAAATTTATTAAAAAATGACATTATCTTTATGTCATTATTCATGCACCATGTATACCTAATTTTTGGATATTTTTCACAATCCTTTATGTGTGTAAATGAAAAATATATATGATAATTTGTAATATATTTCGACAGAATATTTGATAGTTGATATCGGTTGAACGAATATAATTTGGAAAGAAAATTGTGTAATAATAATAATAATAATAATAACATTTATTAATTAATAATAATGATATTTTTTCTTCAAAAAAATAATTATATATATATATATATATATATATATATATATATATATATATATATATATATATATATATATATATATATATATATATATATATATAAAGGTACCTTGCTATACCTAACTCTTTTTACAGAGACACGAACATGGCTAGAGATATATTCTGATGCCCGTATGATGATGATGATGATGATGATGATGATGATGATGATGTGCGTGTGTGTGTCTATATATATATATATATATTTTTTTTTTTAGGTCTTTTTTCTTCTCTTTTGTCTGTGATTTTGGTACAACTTTTGCTTAGTGCTAAATATATAAGTTAAAATAAAAATTAAATTAATTTAAAGTCTACATATTATTAACTTTTATTATATTGTTTTTTTTTTTAGTTGCAGTATAGCATATTTAAATTGAATACTTGTTCTTTTTGTTCGTAACATGTCGGTTCTACGGATGCCAAACACATTCATCCATATATTGCATATATCCCATAATAAGTTTAAGTTACCAATTGAGATGTTTTTTATATCGGGGATTTTTTCTATATAATTTTAAGTTCATTATTAAAGTTTCCTTTATTTTATTAATGGTGTAGAAAATGCGAAAAAAATATATGAAAATGTGAGTTAATTAAGTTCCTAGTTATCTAACTTTTTACCTTATAACTAAATAATCACAATAAAATAATTTATAATACAAAAATCAAGAAAATTTTATTAAAGTAAAATTCAATTAAAGTAAAAATGATCTGAAAATAAATTTTTATATCATGAAATGACAGTTAATTACACCACTTGTCATTACTACGTCATTTTTTGACCAATAAACTTTATAAGTTTGATGATTATATGAAAAAAATATCATATCGTCGTATAAATATGGAAAAATAAAGTGTACAAAAGATACAAACAACTCAAATAACTAATCAAAATTTATTTGTAGAGTTGATTGGTACTAAAATGACATGATAATTATATGCGACGTGCTTAATTGTTACTGTAGTGACATAAAAAATTAATTTTCAGATTACTTTTACTTTAATTGAAATAAAATATAATATTGATGATTTTTGAATTACAAATTATTTTATTATAATCATTTAGTTATAAGCTTCAAAATTCGATGATCATGACGTAATTAATCCCGAAAAGATTTACGTTATTAGTTAGTCGTTTATTTTTTCTAAATAAGGTTTTAACTATAAATTTTTTTATTGATAAAAATTGATATTAAAAATTTATTTTTGTAATTAATCAATCCGGCCAATTCAAATTAAATAATATCAATAATTTAAAAAAAAAATTATGCAATTTATTCTTAGATTCTCCCATCAAACTGGCATGTTATTAATTTAAATAAATTTTGAGAAGAGGTATATATTTATATAGTCCAAATCTGCCGAGGGAGGAATAAAGGGAACCTTGAGGCTGTCCTCGTCGAGAGACATCTTTCTGGCCCTATGCTATCAAAAAGATAAATCTATAAATCATCGTTTATGTTCACCTAGATCCATGCCTCTATATTAATATATTTTAAACGATTTTTTATGGAAATACATTGAAAATTTGATGTTTATATATTATTGAATTATGTAAAAGAAAATTCAAAATAGGGGTGTTTAAATGTGGGTTGGACGAATTACAATTTTTTTTCTCTTCAATCCATCTAAATTATTAAATGATTTGGGCTCAACCCAAGTCATGTATGTATTAACATTTTTTATGTTAAATTAGTTGGTTTATATGGGTTATGTTAATTTTTTTATAGTATATTATAAACATATAAATTATTCATATTTATATATTTTTAAATATAAAGAATTAATTTTATTTTTATAAATATTTTTTAAAATACCTCAAACTTATAAATTTATAGTATCATAAAATTTAAAATTACATATAAATTTCATAAAAAAAATTAATGATGATCAATAGTTATAATTTACAAAGATAACATATGTAATATCATAATATTATTTTATAATAATTGGGTTCGTAATTTAAGATATAAATTTTATGATAAATTTTTAATAAGATAAAATTAAAATCTATTAACGTATATAATATCATAATATTATTTTATGATAATTGGATCCAAAAGTATATTTCACTTCCTAATTAAAAAAAATCATAGAATTTTTTTACAAAATTATTATTTTATCCTAATAATAACTTATTTCTAAGAGGAAGGCGAAGTGCAAAAATGTAATTATTTTTTTATGAATCAAATAACTTTTTCCGTCAAGTCAATTTTTCAATTTTTGTAATCATTTTGTTAACCTTTATCCTCAGCCTTTGCTTAATCCATGTGTCATTCGCATGTTGTTTTGCTTCCCTTGGTATAGATCTCATCTGTGATTCGTTTCTTTTTAGGTTTTCAAGATTGTGGAGTTCTTTATGTTATTTTTGTTTCGATCCATTTGGTTAAATTAATATTTATTTCCATTGAATATGATAATCTAACAATTTAATTCAGACACCTAAATTTAAATTTAACTAATTTAGAAATATTTATAATAATATGTTATAATTCATTCGATATAATATGATTAAACACCAAATAAATCAGTCATTTAAACTTTTGGAAAAACCTTTTGTTCCTCGAACCACTGTCCAAGTATTCCTATGATGCAATGACCTTATCCAGTTGTTAATTTAAGCAGAAAAAAAATCATTTAAAAATACAAAATTTAAATTTACCTGTCTGAATTAAATTTATTTAGACTAAATTTATAAACTACCAATACAAAAACGTCACATAAAATAAACTAGTAAAAAAATGATATAGTGATCAGCATGCAATGAAAATTTCATAAATTGGATACATGAAAATTTTATAGGACGAATTAATATGACAATTAAATTAAATTTTTTATTCTTAATTTTTCATATTCATTATAGTATCAGAAATTTGAATAGTATTAGAGCATCATTGTAAATATTTTTGAAGAAATTTTATAGATTTTGAACAAAATTTAAATGAAATAATAAAACTTAAAAATAGATGAGTAAAAAAAAGTTTAAGTGAAAGTATATTTGAAGAAGAGTGTAATGTGAGTTAATTGATTGAGTTATATAATAACGCATAACCTACATGTGTATTTTTAAAATGTTATAATAGGTTATATGGTTTACAATAAACCACTATAATTATAAAAAAAAAAGGCTTAAACGGGTTACCCCAAATTTGAACACCCCTAACCTAAAAGCTAGTGAAATTAAGGCAGGCAATAACAAGACATTTAAAGGATGAAATAGATTGAACGAAATTCCTTTTTCTTAATTAAAAGTATCTAATTTTAATTCTGAATATAAGCATTTTTAAATACTTGATAATAAGTATATATGTTGCTCTTTTATAAATATATTCATCACGGATTTTTAAATATAAATATTTTAAAATATTCTATAATAAGTATTTCCTCCGTCTCATTTTAAGATGTAAATTTATTTTTTACGAGAATTAAGAAAATGATTAAAATACCTTAATTTCATAAAAAATTATGGTAATTGATAAAAATATTCTTTTAAATTTTCAAGAATTTTATTTAATTTTAATTAAAAGTAGAGAGTAATAAAAAAGAAAAATATTTAATAAGTGATATAATAAATAGGGATATACATGTAAATATATTTTTTAAATTTCGAAAATAATATTTAGAGATGGATAAACTAAAATAAAAAAAATATTTTTTTTAAATGGGAAGAAAGCATATTTTTTTCATAGATATAATTGTCGTAAATCATATTAGTTAGAGCAGTCGATTTCAAATATTGTGTGCATATACTTATATTTAATTAATTGAAATAGATAATTGATTGATTTAGAATCGGTTGAGGCATCTTGATATGTAGCACTCCGTTGATAAGCGTACAAGTAAAAGATATATTTTTTACTTGAAATAGATAATTGATTGATTTAGAATCGCATGAACGTTGATAAGCGTACATATACTAATTTTTTTCATAAAACAAAATTTACTCGTTATCTAATGTTAAATGATTATTAGTTAGGGTATAATTTATTTTAAATATATTTTTATAGCAATTGCATTTTTTTATCTTAATTAATGTGCCTCGTATTATATACAAAATTATAAAATAATTCTCACAAAAATACATAATAGTTATCATTTATATCATGTCGTGTGCATATTCTTTTTTTTTTTTGTTTTTTGTCATTTCCTAACTAGAGAGAGAGATGGACCCCTCGAGTAAGATAAAAAGAAATGATGAGACAGGCTTTGATATTATTCTTTTTAGTGTTTGTTAATTTTGCAAAGGCTAAAGAAAATAAAATTATTTTAATTTTTTTGAATTTTTTAAGTATTTATTAAAAAAATAGATCCCACAAATTTTTTTTTTAATTATTTATATCTTGATATTTTAAAATAAAAAAATAACTAAAAAATTGAAGAAAATTTATTTTTAATTCATCCTAAAAAATTTAACAAATGATTGGCAAAAATTTTCGGAATATTTTTCAGTGTTATCTTGACACTATATCTTGATCCGGAAAATATTTCAACTTTATCTGAAAATTTCTTATCTAGGTCAATTTAACAAACGCTACCTCAGTTGGAGGAACTAAAATTAAATATACTCTTGGAACCCAAAAAAAAAACTATTAGGTAATTGTTAATTAAATGTAATATATATTTAATTATATATATTAATTAGGTATAAATACTCTCATTAACTAGATCAAATGCTTGATATCGACATCCATAAGCCATCCAGCAATATCTGTAATATTTTTGTTTACATAATATTAATTTTAAATAAGTTAAACTTAATTAATTATACTAGGATTGCAATTTGAGAATTCACATTTCATAATAAAATACTTACTAATGATATTCAAGATTAAAAAGACAATATTATCGCCAATTGTCTTATACTAAACCTCTTACAGCCCATTGAACTTCTTGAAACATTGGATTGAAATATTATTACTTAGTTTTTTCAATTAGAGTTAAGTCTAGAGATTAATTTGCTCATATATATATATATATATATATATATAATTGGGCAAGTATAAGAAACCAAAACAAAGACAGAAAAAAAAAAAAAAAGCAAAACATATTTGGACACGTATATAGTTTAATAGATATGGATGCAAAGCATTAAGGGTCCAAAATCATTTTTATCATCAAATAGGTAGGGTATCATAATGTGTGTGTGTGTATATATATATATATATTTCAGTATTACATATGCATCTTGTTGAAATATAAATATGTCACATTTTTAAGTATTTAGGTCCACCAAATGTCAAAACAATCACAATAATAATGATATAATTCCTGAAAATATTGAATTATTGACCCTACCCCAAAAAAGGTTCTCATCATCTTGATGCACACAGCCATTAATTTTCTCCTACTGTAATTGATTATTATTATTATTATCTTTACTAAGCTATAATAATTATAACCCCAAAAAGACTAATTAAAAAGTTAATGTTCTTCTTTAAAAAAAAAAAAGATAATGTTCTTATTAATTAATAATTATTGCCTTATCCTTTGGCAACTAAGATCCCTGTCTCTTCCTCCTATTCTTTCCAGGGAGTGCAAAATGGAGAATATATATATCGACTAATTATGAGTTTATAACTGTAAACTATTTTGACCTTTTATCGAATATTGATTATAAGGTAATTTTTTATGGTTGGAGAAACTATTATTATAGAACAAAAAATTATCATTCTTTTATTTGAAATTTTCTGTTTCTAATTAATTTCAAGCGAAACCTAAAATTATAATCATATTATGTTATCCCCAAATATTTTGGGACAATTTTAAAAATGGTGTTTTTTGGGAAATTAATTGAGTTTTTGGTGTGTTTTTCAAACTATTTAGGAATGTGGGGTGTTTTCTCATTTTCGCTGGAAATGTCAGCGGAAATGGCAGGGGTGGGCCCAAGGCACGGATTTTGGTGTCTCTCATTTCCGCTGACATTTCCAGCGGAAATAGTAGGGGTGGGACCCACGGCAAATTTAATTAAATTAATTATTTCAAAAATAATAAAAAAATAAAATATGTCTTATTTTTATTATCTGGTCTTAATCTTTTCCCGTCTAAAAAAAAGAATACGTAAAATGGAACACAAACCACAGATGTTGAGTTTGCCCAACTTAATCTTCATCCATATTTCTAATTAAATAAAATCTAACAAAATTAATATCACTAAAATTTAAAAAACAACAATGAATTAAATTAATTAATTTAATTAATCAATTATTTTTTTTTCAATTTATCAATTTTTTATTTAAGTAAATAAAATATTTTTATTGAAAAAAAGTAATTGATTAATGTTTGCCCAATTTAATCTTCATCTATATTTCTAATCAAATAAAATCTAACAAAATTAATATTGCTAAAATTTAAAAAATAACAGTGAATTAAATTATTTTGATTAATCAATTACTTTTTTTTAATTTATCAATTTTTTATTTAAGTAAAAAAATATTTTTATTGATATTTTAACTATATTTCAATAGTCAAGCTTGCTTTGTATATTTATTTTTTCTTTTAATCTCTTATTTTTTTAGCCAGTAATTTCATAAAATTAGGACAATTATTTCATTGATTCAAGATATAGGTTGACTATTTTTTTAAATCAAGTTCTAATTGTATTAATAGACAAAAAAAAATTCATCAATTGCAACCCCAAATTGATAAATTTTATTTATCTGTCACTTTTAAACTTTTAATTTAATTTTATATCAATAAAAATATTTTATTTACTTAAATAAAAATTGATAAATTGAAAAAAAATAATTAATTAATCAGATTAATTATTCTAATTCACTGTTGTTTTTTAAATTTTAGTGATATTAATTTTATTAGATTTTATTTAATTAGAAATATGGATGAAGATTAAGTTGGGCAAACTCAACATCTGTGGTTTGTGTTCCATTTTACGTATTCTTTTTTCTAGACGGAGAAAGATTAAGACCAGATAATAAAAATGAGACATATTTTATTTTTTTATTATTTTTAAAATAATTAATTTAATTAAATCTGTCGTGGGTCCCACCCCTACCATTTCCGCTGGAAATGTCAGCGGAAATTAGAGATACCAAAATTCGTGCCGTGGGTTCATCCCTGCCATTTTCGCTGACATTCCAAGTGAAAATAAAAAAACACCTCACATTCCCAAATAATTTAAAAAACACACCAAAAATTCAAATAATTTTCCAAAAAATACTATTTTTAAAATTGTCCCAAATATTTTCTTGTTTGATTATTTAGTGTAAAACCAGCCTTTCATTGTATTTTTCCTTAAATTGGATTTCCAAGGCAATGTGATGTGATGAGAAACAGAGAACAGCCAAGCAGAAATTAATTAAAAATTAAACTGCAATAACAATTGATAAAAAAATATAACATAGTGTGTGGTCAAAATCTATTCTCCTGTTTGTGAGGCTAAAAATCACTGAATAATATTTAATTTTAAATTCAATTATTGATTTTATTTTGTAATTCATCACCATTAAATAGTTATTCTTAATTATATAACAAATAAAACAAATGTTTCTCTCTCTAGAGTCATAGCTATCAATCGTCCAAACAGACAGAAAGCAAAGCCAAGCTGTTAACATTTGTTTTGATATTAATTTTTCTATAAAGTGATGCCCGGAGAATCTTGGCACAAATCTTTCACAGTTAGACAGAAAGAAAGAATTGATATCTTACACATGCTTGGCTAATTATTTCATTTATTAATTTAATCACATTGCTTATAATTAACACAATTAATAAAATAAAATAAATTTAAGTGATTGGTGGAAGGTTTTATTTTATCTGAAATAGATGTTTTGAATTCGAATTTTATCTGAAATTTTGAAAATAATTTTTTTTTATTATAAAAACTGTAATTATAAAAATATTATTGAAAATAATATAATTCGGTGCTTTCTGCACTTCTTATCTTTTAGTTACAATTAAACCTATTTTTTGTGATTTAAATTTTTAAAATGAAACGTTTTACTTTTTTTTTGTTTTGATTTGTCTGTTTAGTACAAATTCGAATTGATCCGAAAAATAAATTCTAGATATTGAATGCTTATATAAAAAAATAAATAAAATAAATATACAAAATTTTCCTATATATACATATATAAAGGCCAACCATCTTCTCATTCTCCCACAAAACAAAAAATGGCAGCAACAAACACTGTGAATATAAAGGAAGCCATAGTTATCAAGCCAATTGAACCAACCCCAACTCAGTTTCTATCTTTATCAGCTCTTGATTCTCAGCTTTTTCTCCGTTTCACCTATGAATATTTGCTGGTTTTCAAGGCTCGACCAGGCCTAGACCGTGGCTCTATTGTGGCTAAACTCAAGGCTGCATTGGCTCGAGCCCTGGTCCCTTACTATCCTCTAGCCGGTCGGGTCAGGATTAAGCCAGATGGTTCGTGTTTAGAGGTTGTTTGTCGTGGCCAAGGTGCTCTTTTCATTGAAGCTTTGTCTGATAATTTCACCATTAATGAGTTTGATAAAGCTCCAAAAAATGTTACTCAATGGAGGAAACTCTTGTCTTTCCACGTGGAGGATGTTCTTCAAGGGGCCCCACTTGTTGTGATTCAGCTTACGTGGCTTAAAGATGGCGGTGCAACGTTGGGGATTGGGTTTAATCATTGTGTTTGTGATGGGATTGGGAGCTCCGAGTTTCTTAACTTGTTAGCCGAATTAGCAATGAGTCAAGGACGATTCTTTTCTGGTTTTCAAGCTAAACCCATTTGGGATCGTCACCTTCTTGACCCTGTAAAGCTTCCTTCTTCTTGTTATTCTTCACTTAATCATCCTGAGTTCAACCGAGTTCCTGATCTTTGTGGGTTCTTAACTCGTTTTTCTAATGAACGACTCAGTCCTACTTCTGTTATTTTTGATAAAAGATGCCAAAACGATTTAAAGAGACTCGCTTTGGCAGCGAGTCAAGATACCGAGTCATCGTTCACTTGTTTTGAAGTAGTGTCAGCTCATGTTTGGCGGAGCTGGGCTAGGGCTTTAAATTTACCGTCAAACCAAATCTTGAAGCTTCTCTTTAGCATCAATATTAGGAACCGAGTCAAGCCGAGTCTACCGAGTGGGTACTACGGCAACGCTTTCGTTTTAGGGTGTGCACAAGCAAGTGTTAAAGATTTAACAGAGAAAGGTTTAGGGTACGCATCAATGTCGATAAAAAGAGCGAAAGAGAGAGTGGACAATGAGTATGCGAGATCGGTGATTGAATCAGTGAGCCGATCGAGAGCAAGTCCTGACTCAGTTGGAGTATTGATAATGTCACAATGGTCAAGGCTAGGGTTAGAGAAGGTTGACTTTGGAATGGGGAAGCCAGTTCATGTGGGGCCCGTATGCAGCGATAGATACTGTATGATTTTACCAGTTTATAATCAGAAGGCTGCAGTTAAAGTGATGGTGGCCATTCCTGTTAGTGGGGTTGACAAGTATGAATATTTGGTCAAGAATCCATACTCTTGAGTGTTGCAGGGAAATTCTTTTGCCTTATTCGTTGACCTGTAATATCAATTAGACTTTTCAAAATTTTCTTTTCCTTCTTTAAATAGTGGACAATGTTTGAAAAATCGGACAGCAGACAGATCGGTTTAACTGGGAGCCATTGCTGGTTCGGTCTGATTTAACCAAGAAAAACCTGCAATTGTTACTTAAAAAATTGAATCAAATCAGAAACAATGGAAAACGAACAGTCTGTTAAGAATTGAGTTCCTTTTGCTATTATTATTTGGTAGCTTTAGCTTTAGTGTTATTTTCTTATTTGTTTTGATTAAATGTATGAACCGATCTTGTTCTACGTAATCTATTGATATGTTTAGTGATTTATTTTGATGATTATGCACATATTAAGATGGCTACTTTGTATTCAACAAAAAAAAAAAAGATGCCTACTTTAACTAGATTGGTTTAACATATACTTTATATATATATATATATATATATATATATATATATATATATATATATATATATATATATATATATATATTGTAGTTATTAAATAAAAAAAACCATTGAATTTCGTTGAGCTGATTAACAATAATTTAGTTTGCACTTTGCAGTTTAATTTATTGTTTGGTCTGGTTTTTAAAAGAGTATAAGCAATATAGCAAAACGAAAGGACCCTGAACTATTGTATTTTCTTCGTGGAGTTTTCCAACTGTAACTCATAACGTCATATTCAATTTTTAATATACGCAAGAACTAAATAATAACACTTATAATAATAATAATAATAATAATAATAATAGTAATTAAGGTTAATATCACTCATAGTAATTAAAATTACGCATAATAATTCAAAAGTAATTAAATTAATTTTTATAACAAAATTATCACTTATTTTGCATTATTTTGCGCAAAAATCATCTTAACCTGTTTCGGACAAAATTAATTATCGGAGTGCTAATGTGGCGCACTATATTATCTATTTGTACATGAGTGGTGTGCCATATCATTGGCTGACATAAGCTATTTTTGCACATATTACATGCCACGTCAACTATTTTTGTATACTTGGCATGCTATGCGAGCTTATTTGTGCACACGTTGCATGCTACATCAGCATTTCGATAAATATCATCATCGGAAACTAGTTAATATAATTTTTGTGTAAAATAATATAAAATTAAGTGATAATTTTATTAAAAAAATTATTTAATTATTTTTAAATTATTAAATGTAAGTTCAGATATTATAAATGAAATTAATATTTTATATTTATGCATATACTGAAACACAACGAGATATTAAAGATTAAATAAAAAATTAAAGTTTGAGGATTTTAATTAGATGCTTTTTGCGAAGCTTTCTTTTCATCCTTTTGAGGAAAATGGGGTCACGACCTTTGCAATTTTTATTTATTTTTTATTTTTTCAGTTATATTCTGTTTTAGAATATATAGTAGTAGGGAAGAATCTTTTCGTAAAGGACCTGGAATCCAATGAATTAAGTGATTAGTCGCTCTAGGTATAATTTACCTCACTTACGCACCTTTTATTTTCATCGGTGGCTAAACATTTTTTTATTTTTATTTTTTTTAAGTTTTGATTTGCATCTCACATTTTGTTGGAAGAATCAAATTTATTTTTTTATTTTTTCATCTGATTTGGCCTTAACGTTATAAATTTTAAATTTTAATTTCTAAAATAATTTTAAAATTTCATAGTGGTTCTATAATTATGCATACCATAGTCAAAAAATTCTTAATGTATGTAGAGTATCAAATGCTCATAAAAAAATATTCTAAAGTAATTTTTATAAATTTTAGACGAAAAAAAAGTTATAATAAAAAAATTATTTGATAATACCCTAAAAATACAAATTAAAGATCCTAAGGTTTTAAAAGATCCAAAATAAAGATCCGTAAAAGTCCCTTAGTTAGGCAATCAAACACGAGAGTCGAGACTATCCGATCGGACGTGATCTCTTCCTGATAGGTAGAAGTTAACTGACACATGCCACCATCAAATAGCTATTACTCGCAGAAATAGGCCATACCTATCGCCGAATAGAACAACTATTCAAGAGCACTGCTCAAACTTTTCTAACGCTATAAATAACAGGTTCTATTATGAGAAACACACTTTTTCTCTCCAAAGTGATGTTAATATTCTCTCTCTAAATGCTTAGCGCCCTTGGCTAACTTAAGCATTGGAATATCTAAATTCGGAACAGTTGGGTAAGCTCCTTTTTTGTATATTTCTCTCGTGTCAATTCGATCAGAATCTATCCCTAAAGTCATTACGCCTCTTCTTCTTCCCATACAGAGGCATCTTCTCTTATTATAAAATTTTATGATTTACTATTTGGTGCTTTCGTTGAGAGAAGAGAGAGAGAAAAGAGGACAAGATGCCTCGACCACCACCTCTTGCCAAAAGCTCATTCCTGATAGGCCAGCATCAGGAAAATAGAGAGGCAAATACAAAGGCATGTTCACCACTATAAGAGGCTCTGACCAAATTTTGCTGCTTTCAGACCATCCCTCATCAATTAAGGCATGCCAAATATCTCCCACTTATGGCACCTCGAAACCTGAAAAGCCGAAGGAGATCCGTCCCATCTTGAAAAAATGAGATATACGAATATAATAAAAGACGAAGTCCGCATCACCTTCTATCATAGGTGAAACAGAATCGGTAAGAGCCCCAGCAATTCATTCCTTTTTTCTAAAATGGAAAAGTTGGAAAGTAAGCATCACCACGAGATCGAGAGGTTTCATGATAGGGATAAAAACAGTGAAAGCAAAATAAGAAAAGTGGGCAAAGTGAAAAGTGCGGAAGGAGGAAAGGAAAATGCCTATTTATAGAACCTTCAGAAGATTTCAAAGGCACTAATGAAATAGCCAAGTGTTAAATCTATATATTAAAGTCGGACCATAAATCAAAGCGCTAAAAGATAAAAATTATAAAGATGCGAGAAGCGAAACGACGGCCATTAAAGGCTCGAGAAATGAAGCAATAGGCATTCAAGGCATAGAAAATGAAGTCATAGCCATCGAAAACGGAAGGAAAGTTGGCCGCTATGAAGCATCGCGCCTGAAGGGAAATTAATGTCCAAACCCGATAGGAAAAAATAAAACAGCCACAACATAAATTGCCTCCCTCAAAGTGGCAGGGCAAACTATTTAGGCCAGGTTCAAGCAAGGTGAAATAACGATTCTCGAAAGCGCAACTTATCCCTTAACAAGGGATTCAGGAAGTGTAGTCAAGTTGTGAAACAATCAGCAGCTAGTGCTAGGTAGCTTCGCTCTCAATTTGACCATTAATTTGCTTCTTTGTAGAAATCTCAAAATAAATAGAGACGGCCAAGAAGAGTTGCAACTCTCGAAACTCACAAAATCGAGTAGCCCCCCAAAGGGAGGACAACACAATAAGAATTGCATCGCCAAGTAAAGGGATGAGCAGAACTGGCGATAAAAAGGCAGTGCCTTATGCCTTTAAGTAACTTTACACCACACTTCCGACTCATAAGAAATTGAGAACAGAAAAATAAAGTACTCGAGCTTCCAATTAAGAAAAGAGGGGCGATCTTGAAATGCTTTCCAAATAGCGAAAGCATCCGAATAAGACATCGGTTAAACAGATCAGGAAAAGCAAAACTCTAAAGAATAACCTATGATTATCGTTTGCAAGATAAAAAATTCCAAGAAAAAGCCTATCAAAGCTAAGGACCTATAAATTTCGATCGAAGATACATCTCGATTGATGTATTTATCCCTGTCGAAAGACTGATGATATTATTAATTTCGATTGATGTCTTATCCTAATCAATGTATTTATCCCAATCGAAAGACTAATAATCTTATTAATTCTAATCAATGTTTCATCCCAATCGATATATTTATCTCAGTCGAAAAAACTGACGATCCTATTAATTTCAATCGATATCTCATCCCAATCATCGCATTTATTCCAATAGAAAAACTGACAATCCTGTTAATTTCGATCCATATCTCATCACGATTGACGTATTTATCACAGTCGAAAGACTGATAATCTTATTAATTTCGATCGATATCTCATCCGATTGACATATCTATCTCAGGCTCTTAATGGATGACTTATTAAGTTCGCCCACCTCTATCAAAATGGTCTGAATAACATCAAATCTGTCAAAATTCCCTAGAGGCTTTAACGCTAGCTGCGATGTAGTTGAACGACTACCCATAATTGCCAGAATCTTGCAACTTTGATTTTTTCAATCGAATTAATTGGCGAGAGACAAATGATAATATCCTAAAAAATACAAACTAAAGGCCCTTAGGTTCCAGAAGGCCTAAAATAAAGGTCCGTAAAAGTCCTTTGGCTAGGCAGTCAAACACGAGAGTCGAGGCTATCCGATCGGATGTGATCTCTCCCTGACAGGCAGAAGCTGATTAACATATGCCATCATCAAATCGTCGTTACCTATAAAGATAGGCCATTCCTACCACTGAATAAGACAACTATTCAAGAGCATTGCTCAAACTTTTTCAGCTCTATAAATAACATATTCTATTCTGAAAAACACGTTTTTTCTCTCCAAAGTAATGTTAATATTCTCTCTCTAAGAGTTTAACGTATTTTGCTAACTTAAATATCAGAGTATCTAAATCCGGCACAGCCAGGTAAGCTCTTTTTTTAAAGGTTCCTTCCTCGTTAATTCGATCGAAATCTGTCTGTAAAGCCATTACACCTCTTCTTCTTTCCATACAGAGCCATCTTCTCTCATTATAAAATTTCGCGATTTATCATTAATTTAGGTGGTAAAAATATAATTATAAAGGTTCAAGGAATATGTAAAGCATTTTAAAGCAAACAATGAACACATTAATCAAATCGAAAAAATACGTTAAGAGCAAATTGCCTCATCCAATAAAATGCTAAAGACAAATCAGAATATTCTCCCCCTTTATTTCTCATAAATTATTTCTTAGTAAGTCAGTGTTAGTTAATCTTGAAAAAATTGAAATAAAAAAATAAAATTATTTTAATATTTTTGATATTTTTAAGTGTTTGTTAAAAAAATAAATTTCATAAAAAGTTTAACTATCTATATTTTAAAAAATTAAAATATGTATATCTTTACGTATTTAGATAAAAAATAACTAAAAATTTAAAAAAAATTTATATTTTTAATTCATTGCAAAAATTTTAACAAACAATAAAAAAAATCAAAATACTCTATAGTTTTATCTGGATTATTTTATATTTTAATCCGGAAAGCATTACAATCTTATTTTAAAACTTTTTATCTGGATCCATTTAACAAACGCTATCTAAGGAAAAACAAAAACACAATTTTAAAATTCTTTTTCCTACCTTCAACAAATAAAATGAAATTTGATTATTGAGTATTAAATATTTTTAAATATTTAAAAGTAAATATTTTATTATTTTAATTTGTTTGGTCTAAATTCGAATTGGTGAGGACACTGAAATTTGATGCCGCATGATTATAAAAAATGGTATTTTTTAAGGTAGCATTTGCTAACCTTGAAAAGGTTGGGATGAAAATAAAATAAAATAATATCAATTTTTCCGACATTTTAAAAATGAATAAATTGTTTTAACTACTTATATCTTGAAATATTAAAATATGCATATTTTGATATAGTGTCAAAATATGCATTTTTATATGTTGTCAAAATATGCATTTTTATATGTTGACATATAAGAAATAATTAAAAAATTAAAGAAAATATATTTTTAATTTCTTACAAAAAATTTAACAAATAATTAAAAAAAATTTCAAAATAATTTTCAGTTCTATCTTAATTATTTCATATATTGATTCAAAAAATATTTTAATTTTATTTTAAAATTTATTATTTTAATCGATTTAATAAATAATATCTAAATAATTATTTTAACGTTAATTGGTGAGATTTTAAATCACCATACATCAAATTAAGAGTACGTAATTCGATCTACTCTGCAAGATTTGGTATTCAAATCTCTTACGGAGATTTGACAAAAAAAAAAAAAAGAAATATAATTCAATGTGTAAATGATAATATAATATATATAATGGAATATCTTCATATATATCATAGACAAAAATAATCCGTAAATACATGCATCGATGCTGAGGAAATATTAAATTTCCTAATACTGATTTAGGAACATGATTGGACATATATTCTAATGCGAAATACTTTTCAAATTAAAATGCTAATTCAAATAATTGAATTAAAATGACTAGATTTATAAATTATAATATTATCAAATTTATATTGTTGGTAGAATATTTTAATTTTCAACCGACACTTAATTTTGGATTTACAAACCCAATTTTTTTATCCAAAATAAATGCATTGACTTAATTTAAGTAAGATATTCCTTCACAAAAACCAATTATTTGTGTTCATCATGGTTTAGGGTCAAACATAAACATGGGAAGCTTTTAATTAAAAATTTTGTGCATCTTGATTAAACAAAATGATAAGGAAATAATCAAGCAAATACAGCTATTTTAATTAATTAATCAAGAATTATAGGTTAGTTTTAAGCAAATTAAACAAGATTATCTCAAGCATGATCCACCGATTAATATTCCATAGGCGTATCTTGATACAAGATTTGGAAGCAAAGACATAGCCCCTAGACACTAATTAGCTGCCCTATTTGTTCGTAATTTACGAGCCCCATGTCCCACATGGACTCCTTTATATATAATTTTATTGTATGTAGCTATAGACAGACTAATTAAACCATAACATATAGTTGGTGGATATAACAATTAATTTTATAAATAAATTTAGGTAAACACAATTTACATCACATAAGTTAAATTTATTATTATATGTGTGGATGCTCCCACAACGTTATAAAATTTACTGAGTTAATTAGGGGTTTCATTTGACAAAATTTGCGAATTTTTACTATCAATTCGTTTCATAATTATCGGTCACTTGCGCTAGCATGTGTGTGAATGACCCGATCGGCCTCTCAACCTATCAAACCATAACTTCCTGACGGTCACATCATGCAACTATAATTTCTACAAAATATCACGTCAGACGTCCTAAATCTGTCAATTATATATACACAAAATCTTATACTCTAGTATTCTAACCTTTAGGTACTAGCAAGTCACCTAAGCACTACACATATAGAGAGAAGTTTCGACAACAAGGTATCATTTATACTGCTAATTCGTAAAAAACTTTTTCTTTCTAAGAAATCCTCCGACTTAAAATTCAAAATGTTAATCCCTTGCATAACAGAGGTTAGTTCTTCTTTGTTTCGCAATTGGCCCGACATCCTTAGTAGATTAGCGCAGTTGCTCCTCAACCCATCTTCATCTCTTTTCAAATTCTGATAACTTGAAACTTATCAGTTTCAATTTATGATTTTTATTAATCGTGGTTTTTAATTTTTTTTTTCAATTATAATCGAAATCAAACATGATTACCACTAAATCGTGGATAACGTATCATTAAAAACATCTACAGCTCACAACTTTAGAAGCAGCTACAATTACATTAATATTATATTTTCAGACATTTTTCACTATAAAAACAAATTCGTTAAAGTATTTTTGATTTTTTATTCATTTAATAATTAGAACCATGAGAATGAAAATAGGGTAAAGAAATTGATCCAAGGAAAAATAGACTGAGAGAGGAAGAGTAAGATTGATAACACAAGTCCTTTTCTATTGTGGGACAAGTTCCAAGTTGTTGATTCTGATTAAAGCCCATTTCAGAATTTCAAAATGGGCTTTATGCCCTTCTCATTTACTGGCCTCGATACTTAACAAGCGTTTAATAAAATAAAATTCTAATCAGAATTCTAATTACTTGCTTATTTTTCTTAATCAAAATTCATATTTTGTGCTTTTGATATCCAAAAATATAATTTATACATGGGTAATTAAGAAAATTTTAGAATTGATGTTAATATAAATGAAAAAAATCACATATATAATCCGAAATTTTATATAAAATTTTATATATATAGGTCTAATTTTATATATAACTCTTGATATGTACTTTTCTGCATTCTTATATTTATTTTTTTCTTAGGAAATTATATTTTATATTTGTGAATAACATTTATATTCTCTTCAAAACAACAAATCAATGGATCCATCAAGCCATAAGAATAAAATATTTGCAGGTTTTATTCCAATTAATATTAACTTATTCACATTATATAGATTACTTAATGAATTGTATACATTATGTAAATTTTCTGAAAGCAAATATGTAATAGATATAAACAAAAAAGGAGTTATTTTATATATTTTAACTTTCTTTTTTGAAAAAATTATATACTTTAACTTGTTACTGGTAATAAAAACAAAAAAGGAATATTAGAATTTTCTTGAACATGAAATGGGTAAATGTTCCCCAACAAACAATGCTTATATTCCAAACAGACGTCAAGAAACAGCTAAAGGCCATTTAAGTGCTGCAACTGCAAGTTTTCTTTTTTAGGATTCCATGCGACTTTATATAAATATATGTTATAAACTTTAATATATATATATATATATATATATATATATATATATATATATATATATATATATATATATATATATATATATATATATATATATATATATATGATACCATGGGAAAAAATGTATTAGTAGCTTATATGTCATACGAAGGTTACAATTTTGAGGATGCAGTACTCCTTAACTAGTGAATATTTGGTATATGAAGATATTTATACTTCTTTTCATATACGTACGGAAATATGAAATACAAATTCATGTGACAAGTCAAGGATCTGAAAGGATTACTAACAAATACTGCATCTAGAAATTCATTTATTTCGAAATTTAGAAAAAAATGGAATTGTAATGCTTGGATATTGGGTAGAGATCGGAGATATTTTAATAGGTAATTAACTCATATATATAAAGAAAGAAAGAAATTCCATGATAAGAAAAGTTTTCCAATTTTGATAGGTGAAAGCATCAAATTATCATATAACAAAAGGGCAAAAGGTGATCAATTAATGGTCAGAAAGCATCAAAATATCTTTTTCTAAAGAAAAAAATTAAATGAATAAAAAAGAAAGAAAGAAAATGCAGCGACCCAAGTGGGTCTGTAGACACTTTAGAAGACCCAGACTGGTTTGGTAGTTACGAGGCAAAATTGCTGGCTACCACCACATGCTTCTATCTCTTACATGCAGACACCTTACCCTCTTCCTCTTTTGCATGCAAAATATCTCTTTTCTTGTTTTATTATTAGGGTTTTCACCTAACCACATCACTTCATTTTCTATTTGTCTTTTGGAGAAAATGTTTATTTAGATACATAGTAGTGCAATTTATGGTACAATTTCATATATAGTTAATTACTATATAAATACAATTTTTATTAATATATATATATATATATATATATATATATATATATATATATATATATATATATATATATATATATATATATATATATATATATATATATATAGTACTGCAATTTATGGTACAATTTCATATATAGTTAATTACTATATAAATACAATTTTTATTAATACTATATATATATATATATATATATATATATAATCCCAATATGTTCAATGTATTCCCAAAATTAGTATTCAAAAAATTAATTATTCATAATACATAAGTTAGATGTAAATATGTGTAGTAACAAATATTATTATCACACATTTATTTTTCAAGTTTAAGATGAATTTTAATGATAAATAAATAAAGAGTATAGTGTACTTGTTTCTCCTTTCCCTTTTGAATATCCATTTATATTGCTATTTTACTAAAATTTAAAAATAAATTAATCATTTATTATTATGATATTCTACTAAATTAATTAAAAAAATTTATAATTCTTACTTTTTTTCGTTCTATTTTAAAAATTTATTTTTTTATTTTAAATGTCATTTTCGAAATTTGAGCGATAGATTTACACGTATGTTCCTATTTATTATATATTTTATTAAATATTTATTTTATTATCACTATATTTTTAACTAAAATTAAATGAAATTATTGAAAATATAAAATGATATTTTTATCAATAAATATAATTTTTTTTTATGAAATTAAAATATTTTAATCGATTTTTTAATTTTCGTAAAAAATAAAAAACTAACTTTTAAAATGGGATAGACGGAGTAAAATAAATTTGCAAACAATCAAAATTTGTTCTGGTGTTAGCCAACAAAAAATACGAAAAGCATTGAATTAAATATTTCTTTAGTAGGACTACATGCTTTTTTTCTAGAAAAAAACGTTCTCAAAAATTGGGAAATTAATGTTTGAAAGCTGAAGAATATCTTTAGTACAATAATGATATAAGTGACATAAAAATATATAATTAATAAATTTACTTTATTCTGGTACAAAATGCTACTTATATATATGTATATAGAGAGACTTAAAGAAAAAGAAAATAATAGAGGGAGTAATCGAATTCCATTCCACCTACTGGATTAAGTTTGACCAAAAATTAATTTTTATCTTGAAAGTATAAAATATTTAGAGTTGCTTATTTCCAATGACGAAAATTCCCTTTGAGCAGCGGAGTATGTATAAGAGAAATTCCATTCCAGCTGCGTAAGCCGACTTCTATTATTATCATTGGAAATAGATAAATACTCAACTTACCATTACTTCTCTAACTACTCCTTTGATAAAATTTTAAAAATTAAAAAATTAAAAAAACTACTCATTTGCGTTTAATTCCATCCAACTTCGACATAATTAAGGGATGAAAATTAAAATGAAATTTTCAAATTAATTTTTTTTATATTAAGCTAAAATTGATTCTTATCAATTGAATTATCACCTTTATTTTTAAATAGACAAACTAGTATATATAAAGATACTAACTTTAATGTATTAAAAATTTTCGAGTTCAATCTCTGCTCCCACTTCTTTCTATAAAATATATATATATATCGCATTTAAAATTTAAAAGCCGGATAATAAAAAATCGATGATTAATTCGTAATTTATTAAGCTCAATATAGATAAAATTGGTTAAAAATTTATGTTTTTTAAATTTAAATTTTTTTTATCATCTACTGTATACTAAATTTAATATCGTATTAGTGTCTGCTTGTGAAAGATCAAAGGCAAATTTTTGATGCCCATTGCGGCTTCCATGAATGAGACTGGACTCTCCTACAATCTTATCCATATATACAAATACATATACTCCCTGTATAATAATTATTAATTATTTTAGGTCAGGAATCTGTATAATAAGTTGTGGCCTACCCTTGTTCAGCAGCTTTTCTAACTTCTACCAGTTTCTGCTAAATTATACTACATGTTCTCATATGTTTTTTGGTGTTATATTATATATACATAGTATCACAAGATACATGGTACGTTGCGTATGCATAAAATCACATCAAGATTAATTTAAAATATAAATTTTAATAATTTCGAGAACTTTTATATATATATAATGTGAATTGAATTGGAGGAAGGTGTCCCGATAATGCTAACTTATTATTTTAAATGTATTCTTGGGTCAAGGCCCAAAATAGATCCACGACTTAGGCTCTCTCTAGTAATTCTAGCAATCCGATCGGATCAGAGGAATACAGTAAAAACGTAATCGTTATATTACTTGATTGGATTGACCAGCTTGATAGAATCTCTCCTTATTATGTCCTCCGACAATAACCGGCTAATCATCATAATTGGCATACTTACCCTATTAGACTGTTTATAGATATTCAAATACCTCGACATCAAAATTCACCATAAATAGTCAAACCGTTAAGGATTTCAGATAATACCATTTTGAGATTTTTTTTATTTATATTTTCTCTCTCTAAATGATCTTGCTGATTTAAACATCATAATATTTATTTTGATCCAATCGGACATTTTTTTTTCTTACATGCCGAAACTTGTTGTCCAATCCGATCCAATCATATCATCGCACTCCCATTCCAACTCTCTTCCTCTTTTTAAATATTTTGAGAAATATTATGTCAAAAAATGATTCTATTTTGTATGTTCAATTTTAAACAAAAATCGATCAATTTAAACATCCGACAATAATATGAAGTATTACGTATTTTCTTTTGGCTTTAATATAAAGTATTACGTAAATATAGGAATTTATGGCATGTGGTGGTGGACAGATAATTCCAATAAAATTACATCATATAGCAGCTAATTATAAGTTGTTCAAATCAATGTAGAACAAAACCAATCAATTACTTTAAAATTAAGGAAAAGAAAAAATTGCCTTTTTAGAATTGACAACGACATGACAAGAATATATATCTTATTTCAAGATTTTAATGGGGATGAAAATCGATGTAAGATGCTTGCAAATAGCTTAGTTGGATTTCATCACCAACATTTTCCTCCCCTGCAGGCGCTAGCCAGCTCCAGCGGTTCAGCACCGTTAGCCAGAAAAAGCTAAAACCCTAATAAATTCTCTAAAACTTTCTTATTTATAATTTATTGCATTTTTTTTAAATAGACAAATGGTGTAATTTGTATTAAAACTTCCAATCAGCAGTATTGAATTAAAATTTACGGATAAAAATTTTATTTTCTGCAGTTCATTAAACACGATAAGTTTTAATTTTTCACAGAGATTTACAAAATTATTAATTAACATCAAACTCAGTTAATATTCATTATTAATATTTTATCCTTTAAAATTTACGGAGTATTAAATTATCCTTTTATAATCTCATTTTCTTAGTATTTTTTTTTTCATATGTAATGGTAAAATCTGAAATGCATAATTAATATTTTATGAAATTTAAAAATTGTCACATTATGTAGAGCCCAAAAAAAAAAATCCAAAATTGTCATGATAATTGGAAATAGTAGGTACATACCACTATTACTTATTGGTCATTATTTAAGATTAATGAATTATCTTATTTTTTCGTAAGAAGATTTATCTTATTTAATACAATACAATCACATATAAGAATATTTAGCTATATTAAACACTGTCTAAGTTTCCATTTATATATATTTCCTCTACCGTCTAGAGTTAAGCATTATTGAATTCATAATTAAGATAGTCTTTCAAATATTATACTTTGTATGTGCAAAGCAAATATTAAATTTGAAATTTCGTTTAAAAAATTTTAAATTGCTCACTGCTTAGATTAATATTCCCTCAGTCCCATTTTAAGAGGCATTTTTTTTTTTAATTTTAGTTTGTCCTACTCCAAATTTCCTTTTTTGAAATTAAGGAATATATTTACATGTATACCCCTATTTATTATACAACTTATTAAATATTTTTCTTTCTTATTACTTTCTACTTTTAACTAAAATTAAATGAAATTTTTTAAAATGTAAAAGGGTATTTTTGTCAATTATTATAATTTTTTTAATGAAATTGAGATATTTTAATTATTTTCTTAATTTACGTAAAAAATTAAAAAATATATTTTAAAATGGGACGGAGAGAGTAATATGGTTAAAAGACTCCTTTATTCAAAATCCATCATTATTTTTACTTTTTCGATTACCAAAATTGCTGCCCAATCATCAAGACCTAAACATTTGTATGAGTGACTTTGATATAACTAGTTATAATTAATTGAATTGATGGAATTATCTGAAATTCAAATAATTGAGAGTTTGCCTACTTTTTTAATGGATTAAAATTTTTATTTTATTTTTTTCTACAAAAAATGTATTATCAAAAGAAAAAGATTAGTATATCATAAAAATAAAAAGCAAAATTTATGCAAAGATATCCAATAAAATCAAATTGATGATGCAATCTCTATATTTTTAAGATAATTCATTACTAATTTTTGTATATATAAAGAAAAAGAAAGTAAAAATTCAAATTCAAAAATTTTCAATATATTAAAATCGGTATTTAAAATTGAAATGTCTCTTTTGGGAGACCATTACGAACTCTTTTTCAATAGAAGTGTGAATTAGGTGTAAATAAGTGATATTTGAGGATTATTTTTTATTGAATTGGGCAATAAATATATTCATATATTAAATTAGGAATAAACTTCATGCATGAAAAGTAAAATTTGTGTATAATGTTTTAAAAATTGCAAATACTCAATAGCAAACTTCCAAATATCAAAATTTTCGGAAAAAAAAATCTTCGTAATACAAGTATAAATCGAGGTGGACAAAACTAAGTTTTAACTTATTAATATAATTACAATTTATTGCATACATGTATTTTTCAACATAACTCTATAATAAAGTGTTATTTTCTAGGTCCATGTATGATGTAGGCACAACCGGACTTAGATAATATATAGACTAAGAAATTTAGTTACAAAAATTGATCGGTTTAAATAATAATATATTTATTTATTTAAAATTGGAATTCGAATTTTATAAATAAATTAAAAAAATAGTAAAAGAATTTCACTTTTAAAAATAACAATTTGTATTTAATTACATAAGTCGAAATACATAAATTTTTAGATACCCTAGCTGATCTAACAAAATCCTAAAATTTAATTTGTTATCAAGTCAGAATTGGACTGGACAACAACAATGAACTTTTGAAACATATTTGATTTTCTTATAAAAATATTTAGCTCAACTTAGAATCATAAAAAATAAAATCCAATTATAATTTCTTTATAAAATTGATTAAAATGAAACCTGGAAATAATTAACTCATTCTATGATGAAAGCAAACCGACTTGGATCCACAAACAATTACTCCAAAAATCCTTTAATACTCAAAAAGCAAACTTCCAAAAATCAAAATTTCCAAAAGAAATCACTCACTTTTCAAAATAAATAATAAAAATACAAAATAATACAAATAATTTAATATATAAATACTGTCCCAAATTCCCAAACCAATATGCAGCTCACTGTTTTCTGTTTGGTCTGTTTACTTAGCTGGGCAGCAAACCCTTTCTTCTTCTTCTTTTATGTATTTATACTTTAAAAACACAGAGAGAGAGTGGAAGAGCACCACCGCCCTGCTCCACCATTTATACATATGACAATTCAATCAATTTTCTCAGAACCAGAAAAAGAAAAAATTAAAAAGATTTAATCTTTACTCAGTTTTAAACCCTTAAAAGCCTCAATCTTTTCATGGACAAATCTTCTCCATCCCAAGAAATCACCACCACCACCACCACTTCAGACACCCCAACCACCGCCGGAACAAGTGACACCAGCTGTGATCAGAGTAGCAGAAAGTGCAAAGGTAGAGGAGGCCCAGATAATAGCAAGTTTAGATACAGAGGAGTTAGGCAGAGAAGTTGGGGAAAATGGGTAGCGGAGATCCGAGAACCCAGAAAGCGGACCCGGAAATGGCTCGGCACTTTCTCCACCGCTGAAGACGCGGCCCGTGCATACGACCGCGCCGCCATAATCCTCTACGGTTCAAGAGCTCAGCTCAATTTGCAACCCTCAAACTCCTCTAATTCTACTAAGTCCTCCACTTCCTCCTCATCCTCTCGCGGCGGCAGCGGCTCTAGCTCTTCATCCACCCACACTCTCCGCCCTTTGCTCCCCCGTCCTTCCAACTTCAGCTTCTCCTTCTCTCCGGCGGCGGCGGCGGTCGCTCCTTACACATTTTATAATCATCAGAATACTGTGGGGCCCAGTCTATTTTGTCCTGGAGTGCAAAATCAACAAGATCACGCCTTGTCTCAACATTATGATCAGTATCCAAACCCAGTTCTTGAAGCCAATAATATTCCATCAAATCTTGATTGTAATTTGGTTGATCATAATACTAATACCAATATTAACAGTAATAACAATAATTATCTGCCTAACTATCAACATCAACATCAACAAGGTCTGTACGAGGATGTTACTTCTTTGGTCGGATCAGTGGGGTCCAGTTTGTGTTTATCTAGCAACACTCAGCACGTAATTGCACCGGAGAATCAAGATCCGGTCTTGCATGTCGGAACTGGGTCGCCGTCGCCACCGCCTCCGCTTTGGCCTTTGACACATGAGGATGAATATCCAGCTTCTAGTATTTGGGATTATGGAGATCCTTCATTGTTTGATCTTTGATGGTTGTTTTGATCAACTTTTTTGCATGGAATTTTTATATCAGAAAATTTAAAATAGTATAAGGTACGATTTGAGTTTATTTATTTCTTTTTTTTTTTGAAAACTTGCATGCAAGTTTTTTATATTTTATTTTTTATTTCTATCTCTCTTTCTTGCTTACCTATAAATCTCTCCATTAATTACTTCAATGGAGAATTTTTTTCCTTTTTTTTTTAGAGAAGCAGAAATTTGAAAGAAGAAAGTATTATCATACAATATTAGTTCTTCTATGGAGTTTTTTTTGGCATGCAAGAGATCCACAATTAGCAATTGCATGTCTATTTGGTTCCATAAAGATCTCAAGGTAAGTTAATTTTTACTTTTATTTTATTTATTTATTTTTTGAACGAAGCAGAAATTAAAGATTATTGTAACAAAAAAAGCAGAAAGAATGAGATCCTTAGATTCGTGGTTAATTTGATGATATATTAATTAAGGTTTAGGTTGCTTTATTCTAGGGTACGTAGTTTTAGATTTTATGTTTATTTGGTTTCAATGGGATTTAGAGATATGAAGAATTCACTGCTGTTATTAGGTTTTTTTTTTGCTACTTGATATGTACTTGTGTAGTTTTATTTTATGCTGAAAAAGGAAATTGTTGATCAGAATTCTTCATTTCAAATCAATTAAAGCAATGGGAAATTGACTCAATTTTCTCTTCTATTGCCGGAAAAAAGTTTACTAAGTTTCCATGTTTTGGAATTTCATAATTTATGGTAGATTTTGCATCATTTTGTGCTTGCCAATGGGAAGCAATTAAAGAGTGGAAATGACTTAATTTTTTTCAAAAAACGAAAGAAATAAGAGAAGATTAAGCATATGATATAATTAATTGCACTTGCATTACTAGCTTTAATTATCGTTCTACTGTGTCAGTTTTGCGATGAATACATACATGACAACGATTGAAATAATACATACAATTATATGTTTATTCAATGTTTAGAAATTATGGGACTTATGGGCTTAAATGTATAGTGGAAAATAGGTGACATAATACATGCATGAATTTATAGGTTTAGATTTCTATTTTGTTTAATGTGTATTATTATTAATAAAAAAATTAGTGAATTATGAAGTTATAAGTTTATTTTACAATGGAAACATTGTAAAATGAGTGTCTATTTCCGCATATAGGCCCATTTATGGTTTAAGTCAATAGAAAAATGTCACAGTTATACAGTGGAGGAGAAGTGATTAAATTTTATGTGTTAATATCCTATTAGTTTGGTTTATGAAATTACAATTTTTTTTCTTTTTGCCTTTGATTCTACTTTTTATGAATTTATGAATTGTTCGCTTAATTGTAAAATTGAGAGTGTATTGGAAATGATACCTACATGATAATTATGTAAGTGTTAAATATTATTTTCCCTTCTCATTCTACTTTTTTAAGTTTGGATAATTTTGTACATTTATTTTCATATATAATTGTTGGAGATTAAGTTGAGGTAGTTAGACAGATATATGAGATGTATTCAGATATATCGAATATGTTAAAGGTAGAATTAATTAATGTTATTTTTTGATCAATATGTGGTACATTTGATGTAGCAAATATGTGCTCTCAATTGCGTTGAATTTATTACATATCATATTTCATTTCGCCTCCTTTTGAAGCTTTTTTTTGTTTCCTTTATTGGCAACCTTTTGAAGCATGTTTGGACTTTTGATATGTCGTATATTTAATTAGTCATAAAGCTTGCAAGACTGAAAATACAAACTTTGCAAGACTAATTATACACCCAAAAGAAGTTTTTGGGTATTTATTTATAGTTCAAATGGTTGAATGATCAATTGACAATGAGTTTTGGTTTTAAAAAAATTAATCATAAAAGATAGAAGTTTTCAGAATGTATCTTATCATTGTACATTTTGTTTATGTGTGTCCAACAGGTAAGAAAAACCTTCATTCAGGGAGTATAAGCAATATTTAATATACTTCTAAACTTATTAAAAATATTTTTTTGCATCTGAATTTAATTCAATAATTCATTTAAACACTTAGTGTGGGAAACAGGCAGACATAGGTGCCGGTTTCTGATAGATCTCTGACAGAAATCGGCACCCATATATGCCGGTTTCTAACACTCCCATCCCTGTGCAGCGTGGATCCCACCCTGTCAAATACCGGCACTCTTTTGTGCCGATTTTCGATACCCCAAAACTCAAATTATTTTTACTGTAACAACATATTTCAAAATATTTTTAAAATTTACACCACTTTCAAAAAAATCCGGTTTTAACTAGAGTTCTAGATAATATTCAAAATTTAAATTTCTAATCAATGAAAAAGATATGTTTGAATTAATTTTCAAATCGATTTATGATTCATTTATAATTCATTGCATCTATAATCTATATACAATAAATAATTCGTTTATAATTTGATTTATTTTGATATTGCCGGGTTGAATGAGCAGCAAGCCGTAACATGTTAATTTGTATAAGAAATATACATCCAATATACACTAAAAGTTAAATTGAATACATAGGAGATATGATAAAGCTTTTTTCTTATATCATGTCATCCACTTGCTGCATAATTACATGATCAAATTTGGAAAAATACGGTAGGCGTTGTCGTTGTGTACATTGTAGTATTTTATTTCAAAATAAAGAGCCAAATTTAACCATAGATAACGGTATAAATTTATCCTTTTTGTTTTAAAATTTTTTTATTATTACTTAAATAATTCGCATTTATTTTTAACATTACTAAATTGATTTGCATTTACTCATATAATTACTATATTATTTTATATTTGTTATTATTTATGGTTAAAATATTATTCATATTTAATTTTATCGTTGCAATTTGCACTATATATCTAGTTTGTGTATCGTCCACTAGCAAAAATATCCTTTTGTCCCCCACCATCGCCATCCATCTCTCAACTTGATTTTCTTTTATGTTTTTATACAGGATGATTGCCCTCTAATTTTTGTATGAGTGCACCCGCATAAATATCGTTATGTGAATGCTTTTATCTAATCAGACGGTATATATTTTAGCGTTACGTAAATACTTTTATCTGATCAGACGGTATATATTTTAGACAAACATAGTGATGTAGCTATGTAGCTAGAAAGGAAGGTAATTGTCCTTTTTATTTTTTGAAGTTATTTTATTTTATTTATATATTTGTGTTAAAAAGATAGTTTTGCCCCTTAAAATTTTATTTTGACCCTATTTTTCTCAATTTATATCTTAAATTTAAGTATAATTTATATTTTTCATTCCTTTAATTGTAAATTCTTTCGTCACTGCGCACACATATATTTACTAGAACTTTATTCTAAAGAATGTTAATTTTTGAATCTTATTAGTATAAACTTTACTTTTGTGATAAACTCAATATCTCATTAATTTCATTAATCTCAAAGACATTTCTTTTTCCATTTTCTTCTTTATTGTATATTTTATAAAATTCAGTTTAATAATAATAATAATAATAATAATAATAATAATAATAATAATAATAATAATAATTCCTAAAAGCTCACAATTATGAGAAAAAAAGATTAACGAAGGAAATTTTGAATTAAATTGGTCAGAAAAATTAAAATCTTGTGTTAGTTAAGTCCAAAACTTAAAATAAATATACGAACAAAATATCCCTAAACCCACCAAGTAATTCCTTTTATGGATATTTGCGATTGGGAGGCAGCAGCCTTAAAAAAACTTACAAGAAAAACACAACGTTTGTCCAAATTTCAACTTTCCTAATCATTAAAGGTCAAAACTATATGGATAACTAAATAGAATATTTAGGTACATGTAATAGATATTATCTTCAACACACAAAATATCTTTTGATTCCATCATGGACTTTACTATTGGAACTGGAAATATCTCTTTGGAAAATGTTTTTTTTTTCTGGAATCATCAATGATTAATTTTTTAAGTTTAAATTTGGAATCTTATATTTCAGAAAAATACCAATTTATATGGTATTGAAAATTTACTAATTTAACGAACTCATATTTGAGTAAATTTAATTATAAATTAATGTTTAATTTTGAATATTTAGAAAAAAATATTCTTTCGATATATTTCAAATGGTACAAATTTTATTGGTTCATTAACTAAAATTTATGTTGAATAGACCTATAAATAAATAAATTAACTAGAATTCAAACTCAATATCTCTGATTAATGAAAAATAAATTTATACCAGTCTATCTTCTTCTTAACTATAAAACTGATGGAATGCATATAGAATCTACAAATATTATGCCAAACTTAAAATCACAAATATCGATATATATATATATATATATATATATATATATATATATATATATATATATATATATATATATATTGTTTGTAATTTGTTACTTTTTGAAAGCCAAACCCAATTCTTTTCTACCCGCTTCCACCACCAACACCACCGCCACTATCCGAAACATAATCACCTGCGCAACCTCTCCACCACCACACCTTCCAAATGTCATCGCAAGACTCCCAAACATTGCATTGGCACTTCGCAACAGACCTCGACCGCACTGATTTCAAAATCCAAGGCCGTCTTGTCTTCTATATCATTATCATTTTCGGTGTGGTTGTTCTCAGCACCTTCCTCATCCTCTACGCACGGTGGGTCCGCCTCTACCAGCATCACCATTTCTGGTCCAATCAATCACCTGACGCGCCCCACGCACCTCCTTCTCAGCTTCTCGGCCTCCACCCAACAATCATCAAGGCCATACCGATGACTCTGCACCACTCTTCTTCTTCTTCTTCTTCATCTGAATGTTGCATATGTTTAGGAGTGTTTGAAGATGGAGATAAGGTTAAGGTATTGCCTGTCTGCCGCCATTTATTTCACAGTGAGTGCCTCGACCGGTGGCTCGCCTTCCGGTCTAGTTGCCCTCTCTGTAGAGCTTCCCTCCATAGTGGTGGCTCAGCTGTTGTAATTTCCGTCTTGACCGAGTAAATATCAATAAATTCTGTTTATCTTTTCTTTTTTAAGTATGAAAGTATATTTAAGATGGAGATTAAGATTATATATGTAATTAGATTGTTGTAATTTTGATTGTAGTTGTAATTATAATATAAACATGAAGAGGTAATTTGCTGGATTAATTTGTCTTGACAACATTAATTAGAAAAAAATAAATCAAGTGCTAATCTCAAAATTCAGGCATCTAATTTAAAAGCCATATTAGATGACTCTAAGCAACTAAAAAAAATAATAAAATTTTGATAAAATATTAGAAAACTCGAAATTAGAAATTTATGTTAAAAAAATTAAGCTAAAAAGAATATCCTTGATCATAAAAAATTTACTCAATCCTAAAAATAATTTTTAAATTGATATTTTTATTCAATATTGGTTAGATTAATTGATTTGACATGTATAAAAATTATTGTATCGAATTGAATAATATCAGTGATTATAAAAGAAATTGGTAATTGATATTTTTGATTTGGGTTGGACGGATCGGTTGAGTATATTGAACAGCCCCGGGCTTCTATCTGCAGTAATGGGCCCTTAAGAAACTGGGCTTTGCCTTCATTTCTCAAGTTAGAGCCCAATAGAATTAGGGTTTTTTTCTCTCTCATATAAACATCTACGAACCCTAATAGTTCTATCCCTGCTTCCATTTTATTTGCAGCCTCTCTGCTAAAGCAGCAGCGAGGGTTTCCGGATCCAGAAGGTTAGGAAGAGCTCGAGCGCTTCGTCACTATGAGAGCCAAGGTGACACTTCGATTTAAGATTGTTCAATTTGTTTAATTGAGTGCTCGTTTGGTTTTTGATTACTTATTATTTGTTTGTTTTTGTTGATTAATCAGTGGAAGAAGAAGCGTATGAGAAGGCTGAAGAGGAAGCGCAGAAAGATGAGACAGAGATCCAAGTAGTTTATTTCGTTCTTTTAACTATCAAACGACTGTCGTTTTAGTTTGTTTGCAGTTTTGTTGCTTTAATCGGTACTGCTTCAAGTAGTATTTCTGGTTTAATTTCATGTTTTTTAGTACAAATTTTACTATTGTTTTCTATTCAATGCAAATCGGATTTCGGTTTTGCTTATTGGTTTTGCTCGCTCTGTGTGTTTTTCATCTCTTTTGGTTATTGTGTGATTTTCTGTTTCTGGAATGTTTTTGATTCGTTTCTTGGATAAGAACTTGTGTGCTGTCTTGTTTGCTATTGCTTTTGATGTTGAGATTGAGTCTGATTTAGATGTAACTTAGCAATTGATTACTGATTTCAAGCTGTTGTTTGCTTCATGTCTTTAGCTTGTCAAGAATAAAATACTGCATTGTGCCTTAGATTACCAGTATGATGTTGGGTTAATCCCGAATTCTCCAATTGAATTATGGCTGCTCCTTTCCGTTGGATTGGTGGAGTTGTCTTCCATCCATATACTGATTTGGGATTTGAAAACGAATAACTGTTTAGTATGATCACATTGCCTATGGCAGTTATGAATAATTCTGAATTCTTGAATCGGGTAATGTCTACTTCTTTTCCTTGGACTATATAGTCGTTTTTCAGAAGCTCCGAGACGTTGTAGAGTTGGTATACTGATTTGGGATTTGAAGATGAATTAACTGTATAGTATGATCACATTGCCTGTTGCTAGTTATGGCTCTCTTGGTCGGATAAACTGTCTTCTTGGTGTTATTAAGTTGCCCATCTGGATTAGGATTATCATAAGTTTTCAGCTGGAATCATGTTTAGCATTGCAAGGGTTAGCTATCTGAATATGCTGCATGATTGCACAAATTTGCCAAATATACTGGCAAAAATTGGGTATTTTTGAGCTATTTTTTTAGTAGTTAATGAGCATTTTTGAGAAACCTTTTTGTTTTATTTTTCTGAAATAAGAATTCCAAAATGTTATGTTTGTCGAATGCTTTGCAAGTGTAATACACGTGTCTCGACATAGGGAATATGCTTGAACCAATTAGGTTAGCACTATGTCTATGCGCATTAACCATGACTTAATATGTTGTTGATTTTGCAAGAGATGCAACAGATTAACCATAATAGTCAATAAGCAATAACTTTGCCCAACAGATTTTCATAAACGTTCAATAAGCAAAAGCTTGGTAATTTCTCATCGCTTTTTCTCATTTAGAGTTCAAATCATCTTTTTTTCTTGATTTGAGGGATAATTTAAAGGACTTGGGAGGAACAATTTTTTGGTTGTGTTGATGGGTTTTGTATGTTCATTAACTGTGAACAACTAAACCCAGTAAAGGTCGGGCCCATCCAAGCAAAATGACTTGCATTAGGTAAATCCAATTCCTGATGTGAATACAAGATAAAGCACATCCATATCTAAATGCCTAGTACTTGGTAGCAACGTTGGAATTATATCCAAATGCCTTGTAACCATCATATGTCAGTTCCTTGTGGGAACCATTCACTAAAAATCTAACATAATTTTTAAGAAAGATAATAATAAATAAAGAATTAATGTATTTTGAAATCGAAGAAATGAAATCCAATGAAATTTCAGGGAATTGTCACTTCTACCCAAAGAAAACTAGTCCTTTGCCAAGTTCCCATTTGATTTAGCATTATAGTGGAGAATTTAAGAGAACTTTCAATCCTAATTATCCAGAGACACTATCATCCATAACCAACTAAAGAAAAGAACTTAGAAAAAGAAGCAAAGAGTGGGAATCTATTAAAGAAATTCAAGAATCATTTCTCGGCCCATTTCCATCATCTTTATCTTGTGCCTTTAATCTACTATCAATATAACGCTTAACTTCCACAGCTATCATCCTCTGCATGATGCTCAACAAACAACTCTCCTCCGTTTGCAAGCCACCTCTCTCCTTCTCCTCCCCGATTCGCCCTTCTCCGCCCTTCGCTGCCGCCTCCTCCTCCGCCTTTTCTCCTCCCACCACCAACACTACGCGATCCCCTGGCGGTGATAGAGTCAACGATGTCTCCGGCTCCACCCCCACTGCATCCCCACCCAAGCTACTGCGGTCTGGGGACACACCCAAGCATTGCCTCTTACCCGCCGAGTCAGAACCAGAGTCAGACGAAAAATCCAAACTCGGTCGCTTCATCGCCGAGTTCGACTCGGATGATGTTGATGAGAAGTCGCCGGTCCTTTTCCGGCGTAAAGTAGAATTCCAGTGGTTTTTAATCGCATTATCTGTACGGCCAGGTAAAAGTCTAGCAATGGTAGCCCATTTGTTGCCATTAATGGCATGAGCTTGAACAATGACGGCATCCTCAGCCGGAGTAAAAGGGCGGTGCTGAACCTCCGGCGATAGCTGATTGCACCAGCGTAACCGGCAAGATTTTCCGGAGCGACCAGGAATCCCACTGCTTATCAAAGACCAGTTTCTTGGGCCGTGCTGTTCCACTAGCTTGATCAGAGTGGCATCTTCTTGTGGACTCCATGAGCCTTTGACTCTTTCTCCCCCTCCGCCATTGAAAGAACCCATCAAGAAACGATCAAAAGAAGGAAGGTTGAAATGTGGGTATTGATCAACGAAGTGGAAAATTGGGATTTATTTAAGAGAAAGGAGATTATAAACAAAAACGGTTGAAGAAGGGGGTTGTTGGTGTGAACCGTAAAACCGCACGATGACTCAACGACTCTGCTCAGATCGTTGAAGGCGCGTTTGTTTAATGTGTATATATAAATATAAATATTTTGTTTCTGTTTATGTTTTTTTCAATGTTTGTGTCTCTCTCTGTTGTTAATGTTGTTGTTGTTGTTGAGGAAGAAGAAAGAATGATCAGTTTCTGTTTTGAAGTGGGTGTGGGGAGGATTGGGGAGTTATAACTGAGTAACTGACTCAATTTATTTATTTATTTATTTTCATTTATTGTTTTTTTCCTAGTTTTTTATAAGAAAAATCATAACAGTTATTATTATTATTATTATTATTATTATTATTATTATTATTATTATTATTATTATTATTACATATTTTGTGGGCAGTTGAAAATAAAAAATGTTCTTTTTAATGAAATATAGATTTACTCCCTCAAAAAATTTTCATGATCCTTATTTTATTTTAAAATTAATTTTAAATTATTTTACTATAAATATCATTAAAAAATCAAATTTAAAATCTTATTGTAACTAACCATCATGCCAATCTTGATATTTTTCATAATTTATTCTAAAAATAACTATATTTTGAGGATAATAAGGCATGTTTTCTTCATGAATTGTTATATATCGTATTAATTAGATCTAAAAATTAAATTTGGGTTATATTGCTATTATGTTATTTTCTTTTTTTTTTTTAATGTTTTGTGAGAAATAAAAGTTCTTAAATATTGGAAATGAAAAAAATAAATAAATAAACAGTGTCAGTTAAGAGTTAGAGAAGCTGAAAGAAGTGTCAAACAACTGCATACAGGTATTGCGGGAGTTAGGTGAAGTGAGTGCGTTATTGTAACGGAATTGCTTTGCAGTTATAAATCAAAGATTTTATTTATTTGTTTGTTTATTTATTCATAATTTATTTGCATTTTATTTATTAATTTTAACTATTTTTTTAACTAATTTTATCCTTTCATCCAATCCTAATTATCTAGAAAATATTGTTGATTTATTAATATGTCCTTTTTTGGACAATTTGGTTACAGATTTTCAAAAAAATTCTACTAAAATTGCGTTATTTATCCATCAAATATTCAACTCCGTTACCCCATTTATAACTAACAAGTCAGTTGATTATGTATTATATGAAAATTTTTATATTAAATTAATCATGCCTAATTTAAATATTTATAATCTATAAATTGAGTAAATAATATGTTATATATTTGACCATCTAGCTATTACATCAAATTTAAAATCAAGGAGATTTTTCAAAACTAAAAATTATATTTATCATATATATATATTATTGTATATTTATAGTATTGGAGCAATATCTCTCTAGTCCCCATAACAATTTTGGTACCAAAAATAGATATATATAGCGATTAACTTTAAAATTTATTTCATAATAAAGAAATTTAATCTTTTTCACTGGTCAAGTAAGTATTTTCATTGTTCTTAACCTTTTCAATTTACCTTATGTCAAATAATTAGAACTTTATTTTTTTTCTTTTGGAAAGTAAAACCCTTTTTTTTTATAATTACGTATTTTGAAGCGAAAATTAAAAAATTATCAAACTCTTGATCATTTATGAAATTGTATATAATTTCTATTAATATAAATTCCATATTTCTAATACGAAGTCTAAATATATTAGTTGTATGATACTGGGGGAAAGTATTCATGGTACAAGAGAAAAATTTCTTTCCACATCATATGTTAATTCTAACGATAACATCTGATGAAATAATTGATGTAATAATGGATGGGTTAAGTGCAATGTCGATGCTGCACTCTTCAAGGACAAGATGATCATGGGGCATTTGTGAAAGGATTAATGGGCACATTCCCTGCTCTTTGGGACCAATGACGAAGGTAGTATTTAAAATTAAGGGAGGCAAAATATAAATTAAGGGATCAAATTATCCCAATTTTGAAATATTAGAGATGACATTGCATCAAATTAAACTTTAAAGGTTGAATTATATTTTTTATCAAATTTTAAAAAGCAATCTGCACCTTCAGCTTTTTTTCTATTTTTTTATAAAATCGATATCTTTAAAAAAAGAAATTGATTTTCTTCTAAATTTTTAGCCCCAAAAGAATTACATTTCAAATGCTCCATTCATTTTGAAAAATATTAGATATGATATATTATAATTATAAATATAGACTCCATTCTTTTTAAACCCTAAACCCTTAAAAAACAAAGAGGATGATAATTGATCAGATGGCATATATATATATAATCCTAAAAGATTAACGACCTAGGTGGCCTTCACTTTAGGACCCACCCCAAATTCTGCTAAACTCTGAGGAAATATATATACTTTTTTTCTTGTATTTATTCATATATTAAGTAAATAATAAAATATTATTTAAAAACTACTTTTCCTGTCCAGCATTATAAAATTACAGGACCATATATAATATAGATTTAATTTATGCAAGCATTTTCCAATTTTCTTACTCTCTCTCTATATATAGTTTCATGTAATAATTGTTAAAATTACATTATAATATTCATGAATGAATTTAATTATAAATCGTATTTGGTTCGTTGTTATCCAATTTTGCATTAGAAAAAAGTTATATATATATATATATATATATATATATATATATATATATATATATATATATATATATATATATATATATATATATAATGGAGAGACAGAAATTGTGAATTAGGATAAATCAGATTTTATATGATGGGAAATATGATAAGAATTGGGATGCCTATCAATTGGCCCACTCATTGACTATGTTACATTTGCTCACATGACATTATCAATCCTCACATACATTTTCCAATCTAAAGCTTTTATTTTATTTAAAATGTTGCATCACAATTTCATAAAATCACATTTATGTCATAATGATATTTCCTTTTAACTAAATCAACTAAAACAATAATTAATAATTATCCTTGGTTATAATAACTTGCACACCTAATGATCTTAAAATTTCTTTTTTCAATTAATTAAGTACTTTATTCAATGCACTAAAGTACTAAGACTGTAGCTTATTTTATATATATATAATTATCTTTTTTCCTAGATTTTGTATATATCTCATTCATAAATGACTTATAGTTTATTATTTTGCCAAAAGAATAATGTTTAAAGGTTAATACATGTTTTTCTCTCAAACCGTTACCGTTTAGCAGATTATTTTTTGAACTAATTGAGTATCGAATTTTATTTTTAAATTTATTAAAAATATCATATTATTATCTGAATTTGTTAAAAATATTAAATTAGTTTCCCGATACTATTTACATGTCATACGTGCGTCATTTTTATGAATATTTTCGTAAAATTTCCCATATCATTGTAGAGAGATAATGTCACATTTTTAGTAAATTTAAAAAGATAATCTGATGCTATTATTTCTAATTAAATGGTAATAATTTTGTAGGAATTTATATATTATTCCTAAGATTTATAATTAATTTTCCTAAAGTACACTTTCAATCTATTATCATTTCAGAGGAATTGGAGGATCTTATAATATCTAAAAGAAAAGAAATTTGAGGAATTTTCTCTTATTTTCCTCTCTAATTAGTAATAAATTCCTCTGCAAACAAAGGAAAAAAACAAAAATTGTATCCTTTTTTTTTAGTACCACCTCCCTGGAAAAAAAAAAAAAGCATAAAATAACCACATGAAATAGATTATTTATTATTTATATGGGTATAAAAATAAACATGGAAAAATAATAATTCATGATTGCTGAGAAGGCAAAAAGAACCTTTGCCTCTTACTTCTAACACGATAATTTGATGGCATAGAAGATGAAGAAATTCTACTCAATACTAAATTCAGTGATTGTTTAATAGCAGTAAGAGAAACATCACCGCCGTCACCCTCTTTATTATTGCATAGAACTAAAATGCTTTTAACCCTTCCACCTACACTTGCAATATCAGCTCTTACAATCCTCAATCTCAGCCCTTTCAGTGCCCGGATTAGCTCGGAAAATACTTCTGGCCGGTCATCGCAGCAGACCGATGCTCTTATGAGTATGTTTTCAGATGATTTATGGCCGGAAACATCATCGGAATCTTCGAAATCGACGGTTACTTCATCCAGTTCTGTCGGTGTTGTTATTGCATTGCTTACTTCCATTGCTTTTAATTTAAGTTCCTTCACATGATCTATCACACTCCCAAGTAAAGCTGCCTTGTCCATCTAATTAATTATACAAATATTTTTTCAATCTTTAATTATAAATTCAATTCCAACCTTTGATTGGCTAAGATAAATCATAATTAAACATATAACTAATGAAATTCCGATACCATATTCGTTAACTTGATAAATCGTTAAACTGCAGAAAAAAACTATTAAAAGTCGATTTGATATCTAACCCTAATGCTCTTGTTAAGTGTAAAATATTTCGATTTCGATTGTTTATAATGATATTTGTAGTTGTAATTATGTAACTTTTATAACAAAAGAAATGTTGTGCAGAAATTATAAATCTTGTGAGCATATGAAAAAGAAGAGACTGAAAAATTGACAAAGAAAAATATATAGTTTATAATATATATTATATTAGAAAATTCAAAGCTTGTCTTACAAATTATTTATTTAAATTAAATTTATAAGTTGTAAAGAAACTTATAATATCATTCTTACAATTCAACAATATGGGATTTAACACAAATTATAACCTGATTCATATACAATCAATTAATTAACGAACTAATACAAGATCTTACTTAATTAATAGATTTTCAAAATTTAGCTGAATTTTCCTATTTATCTTGCAAACTTATAACAGCAAAACTAAGTAAGAAGAAGATTAACCTTGTCAGATTTAGGAATCATTTTCCTAAGAGTTCCAAGCTGTGCATTAATCCGATCTCTTCGCCTTTTCTCAGCTTGGCTATGGCTATTAGAAACAGAAGCAGCTTTATTATCTTCTGCAGAATGTGAGAATCCATTGAAAGATTGTTGAATTGGATTGGAAAATGATCCATTAAATTCAAAAATAGGTGAAGAAGAAGAAGAAGAGGAATAATTAGAAGGAAACTGTTGACATGGCAGCCATGGAAATTGACACGTAAAGGACTGATCAGAATAGGAATTATTTGTTAGATTTGAAAAGTAGGGATCTTCCATTCCTGAACTGAAATGGAAACTTCAATTTCTTGAATGTTAAGTATGAATTTCAGTTTATTTTTGGAATTTTATTTCATAATCTGTAGGCCACTGTTTGGTGCACTAACAATGTGTGATCTGCATATCTTGAAGTTGATTGGTGTGATATATAGCAATGTTTAATTGGTCAAATGAAAATCATTTTTGGCCATATTCTGCTGTCACTTCACTTTGAATTTTACCTTTCATAATTCATTAAACAGTTCCAATCTATTATCAAGATTACAATTCATGACATTTTAGTAACTTCCGTCACTTTATGATAAATAATTTCTGTAAATTCTCGGTAAAATAAATGAGATTTTGTATGCATGTAAGATAGTAAAATCTCGAATAACGATCGGTTATTAATAAAATAATACACGTTAGTTATAATTATTTCTATCGTTCGACTATAAATTAGTTCGATTTATGAATTTTTTTAAATTGAATTTGGCATTTACAACAGTAGACAAAAAGAAAAAAAAAATGAATTTGGAAAACTTTTGATTGAATGCTTTCTAAAATGGGGTAAAGTATGCCATAAAGAGTTAGTGTGAAGTGATTTGCTATGATATTTTAACTTTTTGATTTCACAAGATTGTCCACTGAATTTTGAATTCCTACTCACATGACCACAATTCACCTATTGGATTTTGTTTTGGACTTTTTCATTTCCTCCACTAAAAAACTATTCTTCATAATGAATTTGTTTTTATAAAGCAAATACAATTAATATGAGAATAACAAAAATAATTTCAAGAAAATATGTCCATTACTATGATTAACCAAAAATACCTGAAAATAATTATTGACCAAATTTCTAGTAGCTAAAGGCATTAATTTGGGATCAAAATGGAGTTGGGAAAAATATTTTACTTTGTTTCTTTGTTTTTCCCCTTTATTTATTGACACTCACCTAGTACATGTTCCCTTTTGTTTCCATTTCTTCTTTTCAAGGGAGATTTGCTACATCAATGTGTCAACCCATAAATCTAATGGGGCACCAACAAAAAGAAACTATGGTCCTTTGAATAATTATTTCTTTCTAAATTAGTGAGCCATTACCGCTTTCGTAACCGATACAGTATTATATTAATTTTAAGATTAACATCGTCTTAGTATCCGTAAAAACTCATGATATAAAAAAATAAACAGTATTTTTAGCTAATTTAGATCATTAAATTCGGTAAGAATCAAATACGTTGGAAGAATTTTAGTGATGATTTTAAATTAAAATTCATAAATAATGAAAACTTATTTATTATTTTGTTTTCTTTATGGATTTTATGTAGATATGAAGTTTCCGTTTGAATTAAGGGTAGCCTTTTATCATATATACTTAGACTCAGCTTTCATCTCAAGGGGATCTTCATGGATGAAAAAGAGAGCCTCTGATTTTGGTGGCTATCTTTGTCCATTTTCCCATTTTGCTGTGTGTTTTTAAAGACTCGTGTCCTAATAGTAATGTCCTTCACAAGCAAACAAGAAAGCCTTCAATTGCCCCTCACAGTTTGTCCCTGTGAAGGGCCCCTTCAGCACACAACTATTCTAACTCACCATTAAAGAGCTTTTAAAATACTGACAGGACCTTTGATCAACCACTCTCCTAGTTTTATCTCTTAATTATTTCATCTACCCTTCTTCAAATTTTACTTCATTTACCGTAGTTAACCGTTCATTATTGGATAATATTCAGAATTCGAACCCGAAACTTAAAATTTTAATCAATGAAGTAACGAATTATAACAAAAATATGCAAAAATATTTTTATTTTTTATTAACCATCCAGTATTCGAATCCTACTGAACCGATTAAATTCGAATTCAGAGCGTCGTTGAGAGTTAAGAAACATGAAAGGTGTCAGGAGTCGATTTTGAGACTTCTCATTCCTAGACTAACATGCATCGCTATCAAGTTACCACCCCATAGGCAAAAATGTGCAAAAATATAAGAGCATATGAATTTAGATGAACCAGGTTTTTTTGTCAAACAATGATGGCTCAAGTTGGCTGCCTATCCACACTACCGTCAAAGGCAATGCATAAAAGCCACAAGAATGAGATAAGCACAAAAGATCAAAGTAAAAGACATTCAGAACTGCAAGCAAGCTCGTCGAGATCCAAGAAATCTTAGCATACAGCTCGTTCTCCAATGAGATAATGGCGTGCCAAATAAGGTTCTGTGGCCCATCATCTGGTCAGCAATTGCTTAAATTATGGTCGGCTTGAGTTATCCTTCCACTTGTTGATATGACAAAAGGAGAAAATGAAGAATAGCTTATGCTTGAATCACATCATATTCATCTGCAATCAAATAACTTTTTCACTTGAGCTCAATCAGGTTAATTGATTTCATCACAAGCAAGGCATCTCCAAACGCAAATTGATAACAAGTGATCTATTACATCAGAAATCGACTTTAACAGTGATAACTAAAATTTAGTAAGGAATGTAGCAGTCAACATATACATGGGTAGATTACAAGATATATGTACATAAAGATGGTGTAAACCTGAACTACGGTTTATAATCATCTATTGAAGAAATGCAGAAGGCCACAAATATCTGCATTTCTTTGATATATAAATGTCTGCCAAGCATGTTTTGCATTCATGTATCTCCTTTAAACACCTTTAAAATTCCTACACATGTACCTGAAACCATGATAATGTCTGACGTTCCATGGTTGCGTTAAATAGTAGCTTGTCCAGAAAAGCTGAATCCCATTTGTTCGATCTCAATTAGTACTCGTTAAAATGAATTGCGCCGACTTTCCAGACAATAAAAGTTGTTGCAAACATAACTGTACTGATGAATACAAAAGAGAAGGCTACAACAAAGAGGTCAGCACCGCCAGGAAACTGAAAAGTCCATCCGTCCTTCGGAAAGCCCCGGTTACTGTCATCAAACAAGTTTGTTGGTGCTTCTGGAAGGCCAGACCTCTTCTTTCCTTTATCACTTTCCTTCAAAGCGGCCAGTACCTTGTTGCCCATTTCTGATTTTGAGGGCTTCAGTTCTGTATGACGACTGAGAACCCGGGCAGCCCTTAGTCTTTCTCTTGCTGTTAGAGATGACCTTCTTTGCACAGATTCCGTGTTCGGTCTTATATCCTGCTTCGAACTTGAAGAAACTGCAGATCCATTAGAAGTTCCAGAGGATTGAAGTCCTGGCTCATTATCGACACCGCTCTGGAGCTGGCTAGTTGAACTTTCAGCAGTACCAGGACCCTTTTCATCAGAGTCTGTCACAAGATGATCACTGTTTGCAACTGAAAGACGCAATTCACTTCTTCTTTCCTTTAGATATACCCTTGAACCAGTTATTCCCAGTGAAAATCCAAAATGGGTAACCTTTGGTGACAAAGCTCTAATAGAAAATCTAGACACATGCTGGAAGTTGGCTGGCAACTTTAGAAATGAAAAACATTTTAGTAAATAATCATGTGACAAAAGTCACAGAAAGTGCTAAACCACATTCAGGTAAAGACTTTAGAGCAAAGAAGAGCTGAAGAGAAAAAAATACAAGATTGTAAATTTCCTTCGTAAAAAAGATTACAAACTCATTCAAACACATCTTTTGAATTTTGTACACTTCTATACTTCATCTTTAAACTCTTAAAAATCCCATGCAACATAATCACCAGAAAAAAACATTGCATAGCCTTCACGCATAAGTGTACTGTTAATTGCATCTTCTCGGTAATTCTAAGATTATATGCAAGGTATATAGTTGGAACAGAATATGCGTCCCATTATACTATGACAGAGCCTTAGATTGAAATTACTACTTAGCCAGTAAGCATAGACTCAATCTATCTTCTCGTATATATCCTTTCATAAGCAATTGGTCACAAATAGAAACCCATAAGCAGGCCTGCCCATTTCTGGTATGCATCAAAACAGAGAATGCACAGTAAAAACCACATAGGTAAAACCTTAACAACCCATAACTAATAATTAGTAAACCTAATGCACAACTGTGACCCTGCCTGCAAGTATTTTATGTTTCCTTGACTACAAGCATAGACTTTCAACAGCAAATATACCTAATCCAAATGATTGGAGGACAAAACAATTTAGGAGAACTGTGGCAAAGAGCAAACAAAAACTCAAGCTTGAAAAGAATGCAAATATCTGAAACTATATCCACATATTAGGTTTGGTTATGACCATAGGCCCTATAATGTTAGAGCTCTGACTAGCTGGAAAGGTCCAAGAAAATGAACAAGTTCAAGTCCTGCTCCATTACCTGTCCCCGCTAAAACTGATAAACCATTTTCACCGATAAGAAGAAAGGAGAAAAAGAAATAAGGACGCAAAAATAGAAGATTGTCTTGGTGGACTGACTCTCAATCCAAAGTTTACTTTCATGTGAAGAGAAAGGCAGAGACCAGAACAACATGCTTAGCCGAGTGGTACATGTTCTTTTCCTAACATAAGATAACATAATACTATTTTCTGGTTGATTTATAGTTATATCCCTTACAGCCTGGATACAAAAACAGTGGAAGTGCCACCAAGTTGAAGCATATTGGAAACTAATATAATATTTTGAATCACCTCAAAACTTTCATAGAAGGCTAACCTACAATACTAAGGAGTTGCAGGTATATAAAGATAATTCATCTTAAGAATGGAGAATTAGACATTGCTATTGCAGGAATAGCTGACCCAATAAGCCTCATGCAGAAATTATCTAACCGAAACTATTATAAGACAGAATTTTACTTTTGCAAAACTATTATATATATATATATAAACACACAATTTGATGCAACCAAAAAGATTGAAGAGCCTGGTTTTTGCAACTAAATGCAGTTAGCAGTTTAAAAATCATTAACTAACACTCAGAACATAAATAATGCTACCCCACAAATACTAAATAAATAAGAGGCTGATAAAAAAAAAAAAGAAAAATCTCCAATCTTTTTGCTCTCATTAAGAAAACTCTTGAAGAGTGTCTTTACTTTGCTAATTAACTGCCTCATTTTTCCACAGAAATGAATGGAGATAATGAATTACGACAAACTGCATATAATCAAAGCTAAAGGTCTAACAAAAATTCTAAAAGCGAACTGAAATTCCAAATGAATAATCAAAAACAGAGTAAAAATTGCAAAAGTTGAAAGGAATTTGATGAGATTAAGAGAAAAGATATACCGTAGAGTTAAACCCAACAACTGAATTGAGAGAAATTGCCATTACTTTGTTTATGGGCCAACCATATATATTGAATATTTGATACAGAAGGAGAATAGAGATTTTGAGCTCTGAGAGTTTGTGGCATTGACGTGGATGATCTGTAACCAAAACGATGGTGATTACACATGCGTAATACCACTTTCTTTCACAGCGCGTGTGTCCCACTGCATCTTGATTATTCCCATTACAAATTATTCACTTTTTATCTTTTTTTATTTGTGGATTGAATAATAACTCAAGTCAATGTACAAATTTATCTTTAATACTTGATAAAAAATACCTTTTTTTTAATATTTTAATTGATATTATATTTTTTTAATATCTAAAAATTAAAAAAATATTTTTAACCATTTTTTGGATACTATCGTTTGAATAAGTAAATATATGATATACTGTTACTGCTTAAATTTTTACTAGTATTTTTAAAATAAGAAAAACAATATTGCACCAATTTAAAAACTAGAACTAAAATTGCTCTTTTTCATAAAATTACACCTTAAACAAATAATTAATTTGTAATGTTCCAAACTGTAATTTTTACAATTAATATATATTTGCAGATTATAATTAATTATTTATATAAACTTATATTATTAATTCAATTCAAACATAGATTAATATAAACCCAACTCCACATGAATTATTATTTATTAGTCATTATTTTACAATTATGATAAATTGAGGATACCCAAAATTTACAAACAATTTCATGCTTTTTGATTTAAAGATTATAATACTGAACCTTTAGAATCTAATATGTTAAACATTTGACTAAAAATGCAGATCTTAAATTTGATTTTCCTTACCAGTTGTAATTAGTAACCATGCCGCCCCTTTTAATGAAAAGAAGGAAGGAAATACATGAACGATCTAATCCAGCTCTAAAGTAAGGCAACCAAATCGAAGTTAAATCTATGGATATTCTGTTCTACAGTTCTAAATAACTACTGCTTCCAATCATCTAGGAGCTTGATCCTAGTACTGATCGAATTGCGGCTTTAAAATCCTCGTAGAATCTTTGCTCCGAGAACCGATTCGCCCTTCTCCTGGCAGCTGCAGCCATCTCCAGTCTTTTGGCTTCTGGCATCCTTAACACTCTCAGAATGGCATCTGCATATTCTTCCACAGTCTGTGCAAGAAATCCTGTTTGTTGCCCATCTTCTTCCAGAACAATGTCCATCTTTGGGCCAGCAGAGTTATGAGCTGAAGAATAGAAAAACCACAAGCTTGATATTAGCATAAGGCAATTGGAAGCAGATAAAGTTTCTCCATCGAAACGAAATTGCTCGAAACTCCTCACCGATTGGTATGGCTCCTGCAGCCATGTACTCCACAACAACAACGCCAAAGTGTTCATCTATCATAGAATGCAATCCAGCAATGGCACCTCCCAGAAGTCTCATCAAGTCCCTGAAGAAAGGGAAAACGAATAGAAACTATTATGAATCCGAACACTTGTATTACCATGACAATTCTCAAGCACATAAACTTGGTTTGAATTTTCAGCAGAGAAGAAATTATTAACAATTCCTAAAAGATACATGACACAGAATTCACATCTCCACAATTCTGCCATTGTACAGATATTACTATGTCTCAAATAGACAGAACAGCTCAAACTAAATCAATTTGTGAAGCAAATTCGTATGACTACTGACCATAGAAAAAAATAACTCTCGAGTACCGAGCTTGAGTTCAGGATAACTGCAAAACTATGAAGTTTATGATGGAGAAGGATAGAACTAAAACTCTTCTTTAGCATGTTAGAAACAAATCAGGATGATGTGGTTTATTTAAACATGGTATGCTATGGAAAGTGAGAAAACACCAACAGATATTTGGAACGCCCCCAATAGGAACCAAATTTATTCCACTGGATGAATAGGGGAAACATCAATTAGATAGATGCTCTTATGCTATATGACATGAAAATGACAGTGAAATTGATCAACGAACTGAAGCAGCACAGTAATTAACAGCTTCGACACAGAATTCAAATCACATCTTTCCCATGGCTTCTCATTTTCAATAAAAAAAAAATCCAAGTGACATACAAGCACCCAGGTGATGACATTAATAAGAGGAAAAGAGAATTTAGACATATTGATATTCGTATTTCAATTATAAAATGAATTAAAGTACTGCCACGAAGATCCTGACTTTAAAATAATTAGTCCATACCTGTACATTACATTTTTATAAAAATCCACATCCCCATCAACCTTGAGTTCAATTGCTTTTTCCTGCAATTTCTGCAGTCTTTCTTCATCAGATTTGTTTCGACAACTCCCCACAAACTGAAGCTTAGGCCTCGGCATGTCAGTATCTAGTTTTGCAATGGCAACTGAAAAGGCTTCAAGTTGAAGAGCATGTGCCTGAGCCATGAAATAATAGCTATAAAAAGCTTGGATACCCGAAAAAAAACCCCAGAAATGAGCTAATAAAACAACAGTACCTTTGGTCATTTTAAATAACTATGCCCACCTTCTCAGGACGAAATTGAGCAACAGATATAAATATTGGTGTTTCTGCTCTTCTTTCCAGAGCAAATGCCTGTTTAGATGTTAAATTGTTAGATTTGAAGTGTAAAATTTCATAACACCAAGCGAGCGGATTGACATTTTGTCAAAATAGGGATAGATTGAAACCATCGCATCAACTTATAAATCTGCTTGAACTAAGGCAACATAGATAATGTACAATGCACCAATAATCCAGTAATATATAATGGAAGAATATATTTATTCCTGCGCTGCACATAAAATAGAAAATGAAAATCATAGCTCGGTGCAACTTCAAGGGCAAACAAAATGGCATTTTCTACTTTCAAAGAAAGTATTATATTGCATACCTGAAGTCCTAATGTATCACATGGAGGACAGACTCGTTTTGTCCTTTGTGGAATTTTCCAAAGCTTTTCAATGTGACATTGAGTCCAGGAAGAGTTCACCATAGCAAGGTGTGCACGAGAACCTACCCAGCCATACATCCAACTAAAGAATGTATAATAAATGATTTTGATCCATGAGAACCAATTGCTGCCACGATAAAAGTATTCACTAGAATTAGTATAAAATAGAGAGAGAGAGAGAGAGAGAGAAAAGAAGAAGAAGAAGAAGCAAACCTGCTAAAATACCAACAAAGATAAAAACAGTCACAGGAATGTTAACATTCAGTCCGTCTTGGCGGAAAAAGAAAATTTCCTCCTAGACATTTCATTTTTTTTTTCACCTCCCTGTCTTTCCTTATTTAAAGACTTCTTTTTTTATACCATTTTCCAAAAAGGTCCGAAAAAAATAAGATCCCTAAGTCGACAAACGCCAGAAAACATGGTTTTCTCCTGAAGCGTATAGTTCCTTCAATTCCCCACAAATAAAAGTTAACTGTAAAATGCAATTAGCATCATTCCTAGAGAAGGCAACTAGCTAAACTAGAACCAAATCCAGGGGCAAGGTCAGACATCAGAGTAACCATTTAACAAACATAGAAAACTTCAACTCAATCTAGACTCATCAAAATCATAGCAAAAGGAACTAAATAAACTTAAACATCATCATCTCCCCAATTTGAACAATCCTTACTGTCTAAGCACAAATAGAAAATGAGCAGATTCTAACCTTCTGGCAATTGAGGCATCATTGTTATACATGGCACTCCGATCACGAACACGAGAAATCATATCTAAACTGATAGTAGGATAATGAGTGTAACAAATAACTTTGCATCCAAAAAGCCGGGCAACTGGGTAAGTGAAAGCGTATCCACTGGTATCAAAATAATACAAAGGAGTAAACTTGCATAAGGCTTCCCAAGCTAGATAAATTGAACCCAAGCTTTGACCAATCATGGTGAATCGAGGATAACTAGTTTCTTCCACCCATTTCCTTTTATACAGATGCTCAACCTAATCAGGAAAAAAAAATGATAATCAAGTTCCATATTTCTGATTCTATAAAAAATAAAATAAAATAAAACCCATCAACCCAAGTTCCCAAAGTCTGTTTCTATCTATCAAAAGGAGCAAAATCCATTAAACATACCATAGGAGGGTAAAGCAAGTTAACGCCAAATCGGTCAGTGGCGCGTGACGCCAGAGACTGAGGGGAGGCATCATGATCGCCGGTATAAATTACGCAGTTTAGATCGGACCTTTCTTCTTGGATTGCTTTAACGGCGCACCAGAGGACTCTCTCTCCGCCACCGCCGTCGTTGGTGAAGGGGTGGAAGAAGGCAACTGCTTGCTTTCTGTTGCTTCTGCAATTGATTATCTGAGAAGCGAAGGTCAAGACTAAAGTGACTATAGCAGTTAAGAGAGGGATAATGAGAAGCAAAATCTCACTTTCCATTATCAACAATATCGAGAAAGATCAAATAGATGGTGATGGTGATATGGAGAACCAATCCGAGTTATATAGACTGAGAACTTTTTTTCCCTGAATTACTGCTCCACTTGGTTTCGGGGTTTATTTTTATTTTTATTTCTATTTATGAGATTGGCCTAGTCCATTATCTAAGAAAATCGTGCATGAAAAATCCAAGTTAGCTGAAATTATTTAAGAAAGTCGTGCCTGAAAAATCCAAGTTAGCTGAAAAATTCCATGAAGAAATGTTTGAAAATTTTTTATTAAATAATTGTATGATTTCAATTTCAATTTGTATCCACAAAATTCTTCAATTTCAAAGAGAAGACTATAACAGTAAAATTCCTAAAATTGATTATGCTAGATATTTTCAATAAAATGGTGATAAAAGTATGCGCAATTTTCACAAAGTCAAGTAATTATTGGGACTTGATAACAATCGAATTTAGGGACCGGTTTAACGGTCTCACATTTACCGAGCACCTAGCTCAATGAGGATCCGTGAGCCAACCAAAAATTCAACTTCTTCGGACCCTATAACCGAGCGAGAGTTCGGTAAATAACGTGTCCCAAAAATAGCTCTATCATGATGGATAAAACAGTCGCTACTAACTCACGTTTCTCTCAAGAATCGCCGAAAATGGATTAGTGACCGAAAAAAACGAAAAACTTCTTACATTATTTCCTACAAACGTGTTAATCCCACATATAAAAAGAGGAAAAACAGGTATGAAACGGTTACTTAATCTTTTTGCTAAATATTACTTACTTTTTTATACATAAATACTAACTTGACCGTCGGAGGCTTTCCTATCGGAAATCCACCGGTCCGTTGTCTATTGTTGCAGGTGATCACAAGAAGTTTACTGTGCATTTCACTTGTCATCATTTGGTACGATGAGCATGAAACGGTCAGGTTAATTGATAAAATAAGATATTTTAATTCATTTTCGCAATCCACCGGTCCGTTGTCTGTTGTTGCAGGTGATCGCAATTTATAAGTGCGAAATTTATATGAATCACGTATATTAAAAACGAGGTAGACGGATACAGGGAATTGGCAGAAAAAAATGAGGGACCAACCCATTTATTCTATTTTATAACTTGAATATGTCTCAAATAGGATCTTGTAATTTAATGGCAAAAGTGTGCAAGTCACTCCTAAGGTGCCATGGATTTGAATCCAGAGAATCACTCTTTAAAATGCCATTAAACCACAATACCTTGTGCAAGATCACCCGTCATGGGTTAGAATCTTGAGAACCGCTCCTTAAGATGCCATTGAACCACAATACCCTATGCAAGACCATTGGTCATTTTTTGTGCCAATCTTCTCTTACCCCATTTGCCTCCATTTTGATATACATGTCCCTTGCAGATTCGGCGGCTATAGATTTCAAAAATGGATTAAAACACTCCATTAGGTATTTTTTTTTTATTTTAATTTGTCTCACTTCAAATGTTCTTTTCGAAATTTAAAAAATATATTTACATGTATACACCTATTTATTATAAAATTTATTAAATATTTCTTTCTTATTATTCCCTACTTTTAACTAAAATTAAATAAAATTCTTAAAAATATAAAAGGATATTTTTGTCAATTACTATAATTTTTTTATAATATTACTCTCTACTTTTAACTAAAATTAAATGAAATTCTTAAAAATATAAAAGAATATTTTTATCAATTACTATAATTTTTTTTTATAAAATTGAAATATTTTAATCATTTCCTTAGTTTCTGTGAAAAATAAAAAATATCTTAAAATGAAACAAAAGGATACTAATTATTTTTCAAAACACACCAAATTCCCAAATAATTTTACTAAATATACTATATATAAAAAAATCCCGTATACTTTAATTTACTCAGCTCCAATAAGCATTTTGCGAAGGCCGTCAACTTCAAAATATATACTTATGATTATATTTGTAAATTTCGCGCGACTAATTGCCCTCAGTTCAACTTTGAAAAACCTTTAATGAAAATTTTAAGAAATTTTAATGCAGTTTCAAGTCATTCTTTATCTAGTTTGCTTCCTTCAGCTCCACATCAATTTTTCAGCAATGGTCCTCGTCAAGTGCCAGCCACAAAAGCCCTTGGGTTCTACAAAATTCCTTAATAGAACAATAGTAATACCGATACTAGGAAAACGTACCATATATGAACATAAATGACTGAACGAACATAAATAAGATGCAAGCACAAAAATAGTGCAAATAAGCTACAAATACAAAGGGAAAAATAGATTACAAGTTGCAAAATTACTCAAAATAATCATAAATGAATTATTAACTGTCTCATCAACATCCAAAATTAAATGTAAAAATTACAACGTCCCATTTTCATTAAAAACCACACACACACACACACATTCTCAATGCATGGAGGAGATGGTGCTATCAAAACAGAGTATTATAAATCAAGATGGTGCATTATGATTGGTATGCAGTGTTTTGTATTATACTCGACCAGTTCCTAAACTCCATGGAGAAAACAAAAATTTATATAACAAATACAGTTACAGGAAATCCACGGCTTGCCCTCTAACAGCAGCCAAAAAATGCCTCTCCTACCAAAAGAATATTACAACACATATCCACACACCTAAAGATTTCAACGAAAAATGGCATTATTTCAACATCTCCTTCATCACATCGAATCTGGCACCAAAACAGATGAAGGTTTCCATAGCTCAAGTAAAACACTGCCAAAATGTAAAGCCCACACACGGCTACCTTGCATTTCCTTTTTATAAGCAACTTGAAATCACAGCTAAAATTCTACAAAAAGAAAAGGCTCTTCTGCATATCAATAGCTGCCCATAGGCGGCATGCCAAAAGGTGGCATGGGAGGCACTCCCATTCCACCCATCGGTGGTGGTGGTGCATAGCCTCCACCCATACCTGGCATTGGTGGTGCTGGCAAAGCAAGAGGAAGCAACTGGGCGTACATGTTCTGCAATAAATCATGAGGATCCGTTATAGTGTTTAGAATAAACTACTTGAAAAGGGCAAAGTAGAATATCAACTATTACAAATGAAAGGACTGTGTATAACAAAGGTGCACTGTTGAATCCCTCATACATCTTTGCAAAGCAACAAAATCATGTTGACAATAAGATTACCTGCTGAGCAATCACTTCTTTCTCTTCTTGCTCTTTAGACTTGATCTCAATCTGAGCCTCAATTTTGTCCTTCACAAGTTCATCAACTTTGCCAGTGTATTCACGCATAAACTGCAAGGAAACATAGATGATCAAACCATCATAAACATGATCTCAAAACTCTCAAGTACCAAAGCCAATCAAAAAAGCAAGACTGGCTCCCTAGCAGTGCATAGACAACAAAAACATGGCTGATGAGAGATAATAAATCACCTGCAGAAGGTATGGGAAAGCAAAGTCAACCATATTATTGATCCAGGCAAGTTCAAGAGCAATATCTGGTCGGATCAAATCATAACAAACGAAGAGGCATGACGCAAAGCATTCTTTCTTGCCCTGCAGACAAACAATAATACACAAATTGCACTTGAATAAATTTTAAGAAAGCCCAAAATATAAAAACTCCCAAGTATTCATACAGCAATTCCAAGTTGCAAACTGAATAAAGAATTAATCCTGACTTATTGACAAGTCAACATATTTCATATCAAATTTCTATGAAAAAAATCAATTTTAGCCTGTTAAGAGGTACCTGTTCAATGAAATAAACAAGCAACTCCTCTGCAAGTTCACGGTCACCAGATTGAGATGCTGTCTCCATGGCATCTTTGTAATGGTTGTCTTTCTTTGACAATGCAATAGATTGCTTCCATCTACCAGCCTTCTTGTATATGTATGCAGCAACACGTCTCATTTCAAGAAGCTCATGTTTCTCAATCTGTTGATAATTCATATAGACATGGGTTATACTTCCAGATACTCACAAAATTGTAATGGGTGAAAAAAAAAAAAAAAAAAAAAAAGAACAATATTACCTTCTGTGCAAGGCCAATCTGATCGAAGTTGTCATGCATATCAATTGACTCACGCAATCTTTCATAGTCTTCCTCCTCCACGTAAATTTGATTCAAAGCTTCATTCACAGCAGCCACATTGTTGCTCTGAACAGCAACCATATATGGTTTCACCAGAAGAAGGTGACCAGCCTAAAAACCACAGACAAATACAGCATGACAGCAAAATATTTTAGACTCGTGAGCAGACAGTCACATTCAACAAACTAAACATAACAAATGATGGCATTAATAAAGACCTTCCGCATAATGTCAACAACTCGAGTATGATCCACTTTCAGTGCCAGCACATTGAGAAGATCATTGATAAGATCCGGATGCTCTTGCAAGTAGAAATGCACAGCCTTATAATACAGCTCCACTTTAGCAATTTTCACAGCTACATCCTTGAATTGCATGTGATCCCATGCCTCAGGGGAATGATTCATTATGGTGATCGCAGCATTATCAAATTCACCATATTGTATGTACAGATAAGTAAGTTCCATCCAATGTTGCTGTTCATCACAAGCTCGTATCAACTTGGGAATATTGAGACGGGTTGAGAACAATTTAATATGCTCCATAAGCTTCTCAGGACGATATCTAGCATATAAGACTCCCAACTCTGTGAAAATACCCATGTGGGCATGTTCTAACCCCAGCCCACTCTCCATAAGAGAGATGAGTTCACTGAAGTAACCTCTGTTCTGGTAATATTCACTGACCTCTTCCAAATCATCCACCTACAATATTCAAAGCATATCACAAAATGATCTACAGAACACATATAATAGGATAAATGTAAAACTACAAAGTCAATTTGTACAAAGGCATGACATATAAAAATCTTTCAGAAGGAATTCAAGAGCCAAAAGAGACTTCTTAGCGTTAATAATAAACTTCAAAAAGTAAATATAGCTTGATTCATATCTACAATGGCCTTCAATTTCATGCAAGGAAGACATTTTAGAGTCTTTTTACTTTTAACAACCTTCAGATTTTAACAATTACAACTGGCACCAAAAGACATATCTCAAGTCAATAATACTAAGAGCAATATAATAACTTACCTGAATAATAATGTTGAGACCACATATTTGAGCCAAACGGAACTCCTCAGCATCAACGCAAGCAAAGCAAACTTCCTTCCATGTTTTTGCACTATTGGCTTTTCGTGCAGCATCAACAGCCCCTTGGAATTGTTTCAACCTCACAAGTGTGACAGCTAACTTGGCCCAATTCGAGATAAACGCAAAGATTATCTTTGCTGCCTCATACAAAGCTTCATCAAACAAGCGATCACCAACATTTTGGAGATTTGCCACATTTGGCATGACAATAAATTCCTCAATTTCAGCCAACCTATCAATCTTTGCATATGCAAAAATAAGCTCACTGTCCACCTTAGGCTCCTTTGTCTTCTGCCTAACCATCAGCAGGTACTTCACCAAGTCATGATACACATTAGCATCCTCAGCAGCACGAATGACCTCCAGGAATTGAGTAGCATCGTCAGCACGAA